>JBBIGC010000036.1:9490110-9506937 GCA_037576955.1 Lepidarchus adonis
CTCTCTCTCTCTCTCTCTCTCTCTCTCTCTCTCTCTCTCTCTCTCTCTCTCTCTCTCTCCCTCTTTCTCTCTGTCTCTCTTTTTCGCTCTCTCCAGGGAAGGGATGTGAAATCTGCTGGATGTGCTGTTAAAAGGTTGGTGGGCCTTTTGTAAAGGACACTGATTGATCGTCCACAATGCATGTGGTCAGTTTACAGTAGCACATTCACAGCGACGACACAGGTGGTCTCCGTTTCTCGTGTGGTGTCCGGGTGGCACTTCACAGTAATTATCACCTTTATGGTGTTGGGCTTCATAGGAGGCGAGCACTAAGCAGCTGAATGCGTCATTCCCAGCAGGTGGAGCATCAATATGTAAAAAAAGGCTCAGATGAAATGTGTTGCTCAACTGAGACCATGTTGGACGGTGGCGTAAGCACAGAGGGGTTAAATATAGAGGTGGCATTTTGGTGTGGTACAATTGATGAGGTGTGGAGGGGTGGTCCGGACCCTCACAGGACAGCTCTGACATGATAATGGAATGTGTGTGTGTGTGTGTGTGTGTGTGTGTGTGTGTGTGTGTCTAGATGTTTTAACCTGTTGCAGATGTGAAGGTGATATGTTATGTGATGCTGCACAGCTCTAGTCTTTCATCAGTGGTCAGTTTCTGGCCCAGGACACTGTTAGCTGGATATTTTTAGTTTGTGGACCCAAATAACCCAGCACGGACACTGGAATGGTTAAAACCTTCTGCAGCACACACACACACATACACACACACACACACGCACACACACACACACATACACACACACACTCACAAATACACACACATACACACACACTCACACACACATCATTCAGACAAACTAAATAACATCAGGACCGAACTGATAAACACACACATGCACAAACACCCTGATATACAACCATCTGAAAAGTGTTCACACCTGCACTGCTCTTTGAAATATATTTGATCTTTTTACTATTCGTACACTACTCACCACTTCAGAGTGAATGTTTACTGTTTCTCCTCCTACTTCCTCAATTCTTACCCCATCACTAAAGGAAGAAAACAAAACACAAACAAACAAAAAACCCCTGTACTGTAACGTGTTACGTTGTTGTGTAACGTTGTATTGTAGCTTTTTGTTTGCACATGTGCACTTTGCCGTCTGTTGTCTCTTTTTTATAAATAGATAGTTTTTAGATTAACTTAAAGTGCTGTTAATTTACGTTGTGTTGTTAATTTGTGTTATGTTGTGTTTGCATGTGTGTAGCACCTTGGTCCTGGAGGAACGTTGTTTCATTTCACTGTTTACAGAAATGTATTCGGTTGAAATGACAATAAAAGCCTTGAACTTGAACTTGAACTCAAAATGATGATAACCATTGTTGATCATATATTACCTTCATTCCTGGTCCTGCTTCCTTAGGAAGTTATGGTTAAATACACTTTGACTGACTGAAGACAACTTGAAAAACTATTTAAAACAGCAGCAAGCAGAAATCAAGCACAGGACATGTCGACGCTACGATGCAGTGTGAACAGAATTTACCATTGATCTGTGATACTGCAGCTATGGGGTTCTATTCTTCTATTTTAAATAATAATTCATTACAATTTTAAAGATGATGAGACTGTTACAGTCAACATTACCTGCGTCTGAGGCACGATGATGAAATGTTTTTTGTTAATACAAAAACATAATCAATCTATTTTTCACAACAGCCTAGTGTTTATTGTCTGATATATTTTATAGTAACTTTTATTGTATAAATTCAAATGTAGAAATAAAACACATCTTGGAAAGAATGTTTACATTTTAAAGATTCATATGTTAGATTAAAAAAATCTAAAATTTATTTTTAAAAAAATGGTTTACACACCAACACTCCTCAGAGCCCCCAACACTTGCCACACACACACTGAAACCCAGTAATGCATTATTTGATACATCCACACATATAAAATATTCTGTAATAATCGAGTAGAAATATGCCCATGTATTAATTAATTAAGTTTTTATTAGCCACCGTGAATGTCCAACTTCTGTATCAATACCATGGCAACACTTATGGCATTCATTGGTCCAAGAAAGAGTCCAAAAATTGAAATTCACACTCATGGTCAGTATTACTTTCCATGAGCACATGCCAGGCAGAAGGTCGTTCAGTTCAAGTTTCCTTGATTGGTGCTGTAGGTCCTGTTGGGCGTCCTGTCCTGCAAGCTGAGATACTGTAGATGATCAGGAGTACAAGGACCAGTAGATGATGTTGAAGGACAGATAGGCCAAAGGGAAGATGATTCGAGAGTATGAGTCAATCATGTAGCTGTTGCTCATGATGAAGTTGATATTGTGACGCACTGAGCGTTTTCTCCAGAGCCTGGTGCCCTCTGTGGGTGGAGGCTCTGTTGAGGAGTTCCTGGGCGGTGCCGCCTGCTCTGTGCTGGGTGTGGTTGGAAGCTCTGGGAAAGGTGAGAGGTCTATCTCATTGTCATGGAAACAGCCATCGTACGCCATGGCTTGAGTTGCATCATAAGACACTGGAAGCTGTTAAGAGAAACAATAAGACAGAGTGAATGTTTCTTTTGTGTCTTAAAGTGTTAAAGCCGTTTCCTGCTAATTTAAAAAGGCATTATTCAATAACTGTGATGTAAATAAAGTCATTTGGTTTAATTCACAGTGGTGTTGATAGAAACCAGACGTCAGAACAGTCGAATACTTCTAAAAGACACATTAAAGAAAGTCTTTACATGAAATAGTTTAAGAATATGAACAAATGTACATGCAGGGAACTGTAAGACAAACAACTAACAAAAGATTTATATCCTGGCATCTGGTCCTGTCTCCACCAGTATAAAAAAATCCTAAGTAAAGAATTTAAGATTTAAAAGTTAAAGATTTCTTTACAACCCAACCACTGAATCATGTAGTAATTTTGAACAGTTGGTGATGTTTCCCTTTAACACTACAAAAAATAAATGTTTCAAAGCTCAGTCTTTGGTGCATTAACTTAATAGTTCCAGCAGATGGAGACACATGAATAGTAAAAAATGTAAAATTTTGGAATTTAATTCTGCTTTTGGGTGCGGCAGAGTGGCACGGTTGTTGATGTTTATGTGGGGTTATGTTCGGTTAGATTTAATCTAAACCTCGTTACTCTGTGCAAATTGCTCAACGTCGTGTCAAATCTGCAGAGCCACAGGTCTACAGGTGTGTAAAAATTTTATTGATCACTCCCAGCTGTTTCCACAGTTAATATCAACACCAAATTCTGGACATTTGTGTATTACTGTGGAAGTTATTTTTTACTTATTTGTCTAGAAAATAGTTTTGAAATATTTAGTTTGTTATTGTTATCACATTTCTAAACTCTATAAGTAAAGTGTGCTGAGGCGTCTACCTGGAAGCTCGCAGAAAGTCTAAATAAATGTGCAGAATTAGAGTCCGACCGCCTGTGGACTTTCTCAGTAAAACACATTAACTTCACATGTTAGGAGAAGATCAGAGATATAGATTTGGCAGAACACTGAGGATTTGACCCCTGTCTGACCCTCACCTTTCCCCTCTTCAGTTTCTTCATTTCCTCCACAGTGGTGAAGTAGTTGACAGCAGCGTACTCAATGACAGACAGGAAGACAAACAGGAAGCTCGCCCACAGGTAAATATCCACAGCCTTTACATAGGACACCTGAGGCATGGACGCTGAGACGCCTGTGATAATGGTGGACATGGTCAACACGGTGGTGATACCTGAAGAGAAAGGATGGATGAATAATAATCTGGTCTTTCAGATGTTAAACAAACACAGATTTTTTTCAACATTTGTCATTTTTACAAACTTTTGTCACCACACCAACATATTTACAATAGATGTTATTAAGAAACATGTGACATCACATCAAGTCACAGATAAAAAAAAACATTGACAACTGTAGTCATGAAGTGTAATGTGCCTCTAACCACTGAAGGCTGTGTTATAACCACAGTGTGTGATCTCAGTGGGAACTGATACTGATACACTTAAATGGACTTCAGTTTGTTCAGGCCGCACTTTGTGCACATCTTTGTCACCATGGCCTAAAAGCCTCGCCCTGAAACTCATCATGTTTCATTTCCCTCCCACTTTTTCTGTTTGACCAAATGAGGTGCAAACAGTACAATGATGCTTGTGTAGCGTGTGTTCACTCAGGGTTTGTAGAAGCTCCAGTATGAGTTAGTATAAGTAAGATGGCAGAAAGATTCTGACAGTGAGCATTAGGGGAAACACCTCATTTCACACTGAGTTGAAAAGTTGAAAATTGCATAATATATTTTCTATGGCAGAAAATAATCTTTACATTTGAGGATGTTTTAATGAACATGTTTTTTTTTCCAAACAGAAATACAGTCTGCAAAAATTCAGAAGTTTTGAACTGTACTCCAGTGTTTGTACATTTAAAATGTATTGTCATATTTAATTAATCTAAAGAAATCCTATGTTATAAAATGTAGTAATGTTTTATTCACTCGTTTGTTCATTACACTGAGAGTAATGGCTGACACAGACCAAAATGTCACATCATGTTGCAAGGTAATGGAATGTGTGTGTGTGTGTGTATGTGTATATATGTATATGTGTGTGTCTGTGTGTGTGTGTGTGTGTGTGTAAATACATGTAATATTTATATATATATAATTTATTAATTACTGGCCTATATATATGGCAATGCTAAATATATATCAAACATTACATTATGACTTTTGGTAGGAAGATAATTAAATCATAAGCTCTGATTTTTTTCTTTAGCTGGTATAATTTGGGAAAAAGGAGATTATAGTTATTTATTTGAAACTGAAAGTGGGGATTATAAAATCATTTGCAATTGTTTTAAAATCACAACATACAATGTTCAGCACAAGTACAATAGCATTATTGGTGTGAAAGTACAATTATGAAATTATTTAATACTGATTTTAATATATTATATATTATTAATGGAATCAAACATCAATAATGGAGTGACTGCAGCAGGGACATCTTCCAAAGCTTGTGTTTGTAATCTTTTCCCTTTCAGAGCCTGGAATTTAGGCTCTTTATAAACAGACTTTATGTCAAATGAATCTAAGGTGAGCTACTGCAAAAACATACGAAACTCAGCTAGTGATTAGCTAATGCTACTGTAGCTCAAACCTATAGCTCACACTTCAGCTCAGGTCATCAGAATGTACTAGACACAAAGTTAAAGATATTAACCTGGTTAATGCTCAGATTGTCAGAAACACTTCTGTAAAAGCTACAAATGTATAAGCACAATTTTCTATGACGCAATTGCAACATTGTGTTCCATGTATTAATGCAATAGAATTACAGAACTAGCGGAAGTGTCTATAATATGCAGAGGGGAGATATTGAACTGCTTCTGGGTTCACGCTTCCATGTATGTGAACCGCTTGGAATTTTATCATTGCATTTTCATAAAATGTGAACTTCAAGTCAAGTGTATTGACAAACATAATGTGTCTAAAATAATAACACAAAAAGTATATTGACAACAACCATAATCAACTCATAATGCCAGTGGAAAAAGTGTGCGAACCCTTGAGTTAATGACCTCAAAAAAGCTTGGTTAGCAAACTTGTTAGGAATGTTTTGGAAACAATTTGAGTTTGCTCCACAGAAGAAAAATAAGATTCCTCCTGAATGATCTGCAGGTCTGATCCACAGCTAGAGTTACCAGTTACCAAGGGTTCACAAATTTTTCCCACTAATAATATGAGTTTATGGTCATTTTCAATAAAGACATAAAAATTTTATTTTTATTTTTTAGGCACAAAAAATTTGTCAATTCCCTTGCCGAATGATGAATTTCAGTTCACATTTTATGACAAATGAAAATAAAAAATCATGAAACGTTCTTTAACAAAAAATAATGTAATTTAAATAGGAAACAGCAATTTTTTTATTATCTTGTTACTGTACCACTTTTATATTAAACTTTTAAAAATAATAAAATTAAAAATGACATTCATGAAACTGAGGTAGTGCTGACAAAGCGCTTTGTTTGATGTTTGACCTTAAGCTTATTTGTGATGTACTGTAAGAGATAAGTAATTGCTAAAATAAGTGATATAATAAATATACACAATAACATTAACACTCTTTGGACAGTTTAATATTTTAACATGTTATTCTAATATTATTCCTATTTCGCTAAATGACAAATGTGTGATAGCTGATGAAACATTTTGACCTAAAATTTGACAGAATATATGACTGATTCTGTAGAACTGCTAATGTAATAGAGCGAGAACAAAATTAACAAAACCAATTACAGTGATTAATGTGACTCATGTAACACCATGAGGTTTGATACTTTTTTTACCAAAAATTCCACCATCACCGTATTTTCTTTTGAAATTCAAAATAAAAAAAGGCTTGTTCATCTCAGAGGTGATACCTAGTGAAACCCGAGCTGGAACAGCCCTCCTGTCGATCCAGAAGGAGACCCAGGAGAGCATGACCATGAGCATTGTGGGAAAGTATGTTTGCAGCATGAAGAAAAAAATGTGCCTCCTCAGGATGAAGTTTATGTACAGTCTGTTATACCAGCCTGAGAGAGAGAGAAAGAAAGGGGGATTATGAATAGAAGAAATGAAAACATAACTCAGCATCTGCTATCATTCAAACAGAAAAAGATCAGAGCAGAAACATAGATATAATAGTAAAATGAGATATAGACAGGTCCCGAGATATAGACAGGTCCTGAGATATAGACAGGTCCCGAGATATAGACAGGTCCCGAGATATAGACAGGTCCTGAGATATAGACAGGTCCCGAGATATAGACAGGTAACATAGGCACAATAGAGGAAGAGGAAAATGTTCACGATAGAGTTTGAGGGTTATGGTTATGACCCAGTACATGATACAGTGATAATTCAGCTACTGTATGAAGGTAAAGTTTATTGATAATGAAAGTGATTCCGTTACCATTAGTGTATTCAATTACTCAGGACATGTTTGGTGTCTGAAGTTTGCTTTACAATGATAATGTAACAAAAATATACTAGAGTTGGGATAACAGGTGTAATAGTGGAAATTTGATTTGCTGATGTTTTTCAGGTTCATTTATTTATTTATTTTTAATATAGTAGAATATATAGTATATAGCAGAGATGACAAAGTTTACTTTGACTTTGACTTGACTTTGAATAAAGGTAGCAATTATATAGAACCATTGCAAACAATCATTTGAATGCCCTTAATGTATATGACTTCTTCAAGAAAAAATCCTTATAAATCTAAAAAAACACAATTTTTTAAATCATGAGTCAAATGACCCTTGTTATTATACAGAACTCTTTTTTTTAGACTTTAGGACTGTTCTGTAATCTTTCCACCTCTGTTAACATTTTCTTCACAGTTTCACAGCCAGGAACACGGGTGTAGGTGGAAGTTGCTTTTTTGCCTCCATGCTGAGGCCAGGTTCTCCATCTCGCCCTACTCTGGGTGATTCCAGGATGTTGGGCGGCGGCTGGCCTGGCGTCAGTCAGCTTTAAAGAGCAACTTGTACCTGGAGTTCCTCCCAGCAGATCTGTGGTCATGCACGGCAACAGGACGGTCAGAAGCCTGCATGCTCACAGAGCTCTTCTCATGAATTCCAGCAAGAAGCTAAAGCACGTACCGGTACTGCTGTAGAAGGCTAGCCCGTAGGAAGGGTGGAATTCTTCAATAAAAAACTGCGAGAGTACGATCTCGTCAGTCCTTAATGAATCGTTCCCGTTCTTCCAGTAGAGCATGAGATCATTTTCATTGTAAGCATCTTCAAGAGAGCACAAAGAGGGAGGAGAGGGGGTGGGGTTGGAACAAGGTGAGACAGGTGACTCTCCTTGAAGAAGCATGGGCAGCAACCATCAGAGGAAAAACGGCAGAACCTTTACTCATTTGGGTTCCACCACTTTTCCTCTGAAGCTGAGGACCATGCGGTTTTTGTTGTGAGTGATCTGTTAGTGTGTAGACGATGACGCACACCTGCTTCTCCTCATGTACCTACAGGCTCAGTGAAGAATGCTGGTGTGTTCATTCATGCCTTTGTTTTTAAAAGGGTGAGACTTCGTTTTGCATTTTTGATCTCTTGGTCAGGGAAAAACATATTCATCATTATTGTTTACTTGTAACCCAAGAATATTGATATTTAAAATGTTAAATATCAGTATGTTCTCCAAACATGAAACATAAAAAAAACCTAATTAAATCAAACCTTATGAATAATACGTGACTTCTTACTTAATTCATTAAAAATTCTGGATTTGTAACAAATTGACTATTGCCCCATTGACTTTTACTTATTAATAGAAAATCCATATTTGATTGTGAAAGTATCAAAAAGTAAGTGTGAAAATTGCAAACCCCATTTTCAGATAAGTTTGAACATTTTGTAAATTGCAATAATAACAAGAATCTGCTATTTAAATTAACTGACAAAAGTACAAAGAAATTAAAATTTCTGGAAAGTCAACAAAGAAATGTTTTTTTTTTTACCAACTTATTATTTTGCAAGTATAAACATTTGATAAACGAATTTGATACGTCCAACACAGTCAAAAACCTTTGGCAGAGGAAATATAAGACTGATTAAACATTCCACAGCAACCAGGTTAAGTCATGTCAGTGTTATTTCTATACACTTTTTACAACTGATGTTTTCACAGAATCTGAGTCTGAGCCATAATGAGCCAAAGGAGACAGTTCAAAAGTAGAAAACGTTAATAACACTACATAATCTTTGACAATTACCTGGAAGTCGCTTTGGACAAAAGCTTCAGCCAAATGAATAAATGTAAATGTAAAAAAGAATAGTAATGTGGCTGAGGGAGAAGGTTTCTGCTTTCCTTCTGATGCTTAATGCAGGTGAGAAATGAAAATGAACAGATTACCTGTGTTTTTATTTTTTAAAAGTAAACATTATTTCTTAAATGTGTGTGTGTGACTTTATGCACAACATTTCATGTGCATTGTGTTTTCTTGATGTGGTTACACAACTCCCAGACTTGTGTCAACAACCGGAAATTCTTATTTTTTCTTCTTTTTCCACTTCTTCTTCTTCTTCTTCTTCTTCTTCTTCTCTCTCTCTTTCTCTCTCCCCTCTTTCTCTCTCTCCCTCTCACATACACACACAGTCATACTCACAACTCTCCAGTTCCAAAGAACAGTTCTGTGTATCTAGAGGGAAGCTACTGAAGTCCATTGAGCACAAAGCCGTCACAGTGATTCTGGAACAAAGCAGAGGAACAAAATATTTAAACCTTTTCACACATCGTCCAGACGTCCCTCACACGTCTCCGCGCTGCTCTGTTCCTGAGTCTGGTCTACACAGTGCGTATGTGGTATAATGCAGCTTCCATTGCTTCACAATTGATACAGAAGTATTCATGTCTAATTTTACACAGAAAGCTTCATTGTGTTTGTTTTATAAGTTTTTCGGGAACTTCACAATCGGAGCATGTTATGTAAATGAACTTTTTGGATTATTCACAGGTAGAGGCTAACAGCGAGGGAACTACATTCCTCAACAGAGCAATATCTATGTAAAAGTGCTTCATTAGCACGATGTTAAATACTTACGCAAACAGCATTTTCACTTCTTACATTAAACTAAAACAAACTGAAATGTATTCTTTCTGATGGGCAGTTTTTTGCACATAAAGAGGTCAAAATATATTCATCATATTAAGGGGTGACTGACACAGTCTAACTAAAGTGCAAACACAGTTCTCACTGAGGCATTCTCTGTGCTAAACACACCTGATAAAGTACACATGCGTGTGTAGAACGTTTGGGTAAATGTTCACACCAAGTCTCCAGGATATACACTAATATACCTTTTTCATTTCATTAAGTGGGGTTGTGTTAGAGTGTTAACTAATTCGTCTTCATTTCTATAAGGCTCTGCTCATTTTGGGCCCAGTTTACTGTGTGGTCTAGTCACTCTACGCTCGCAGGCAAAAAGCCAATGTGTGAACTTTAGTTTCTCACTTTCGTCTTTAGTTCTGGGGAAACTTACTCAACACAAACACTGTGATAACATGAATTTGCCACAGAAACCACATTTCCCATGAATCTCATTCTTGAGATTTCATTTTCCATATTCAGGCTATTTGGCAGTTTTCTCAATACATGCAGAAGAACTGCTCTCAGATGTAACATTTAACTGCATAAATACTATATAATATTTGTCTAGACATGAGTTAAGTTGGCTACTTACGCAGAGAAGTTGAATTTAATGCACCAACAGTATTGTAACAACTGCAAAAATGGCTTGTATTTTATATATATTTTTAAGGTTTAATCTAATTGTAGCAGAACAGCATTTTCTTGTTCATGGTAGATCATATTTTTGCATTAATAAAAATGTTACTTTGGTGTCTCTGCATATGACACCAAAGTAATATTACCAACAGCAATTCAATTCAGCATTTGGGGATATTATTCAGCTTTGAAGGATTTAGGCTTTTAACTCAGTTTGTATTTGTACCTGACACTGTAGAGAATGTTGCCGTCTGGATAAACTCTCAGCATGATGTTCTCCATGGTGGTGTCATGAATGAAAGAGCGCTTAGAGTGAACGAAGAAGACATCAGGCACCCAGATTTTTTTCACAAGTCGTGAGTCAAACGTCCGACTCTTGTTGTTACTGGACGGAAAGGCTAGTCGGTCATCCTGCCAATAGTGCCGCAGATACAGGGTCATGGTGAAGTCCTGCACAAATACATATGCAGCACAAAACACTGTGTAATGTGTTAAAAGTACTATAGAATTGAATGATACATTCACTGTAGAGTGTAAAACAACATTATTTAAACTAAGAATTTCGCTGTGTGTCAAACCAATAGTAGTGCATGAAAATTTGTGAACCCTTTAAAATGTCCTATATTTCCAAAAAGTTCTATTTTTTCATTTCCATCAACAAAATATTTTTTTCAGTACCATATTGGCTTGTCGACGTGATCCTAAACTGATATTAAGCGTTTATTTTTTAGTTATTTATTTTTAATGGAATCTTCAGCATTGACATTAACTAATGTTAGACAAGCATTAGGCACTTAAAAGCTTCCCTGGGCTTCTTTGTGATCTCTCACACTTACACACCCTGCAGTGGAGTTAACTTGGATGGTGGACACTTCTGTAGAGTAGCAATGGCCTTTCTTCATTTGTACACAATCTGTCTGACAGAGATGGTCTTGTAACCTTTTCTAGTTTATGTGCATCACCAACTCTTTTTCTGAGGTCCTCACACTTTGTTTGAGAAATAATATGCATCCACTTTATCTCTCTCCGGTGTCGAGCAGAGGAGGATGGGTTCCCCTTCTGAGCCTTGGTTCCTCTCAAGGTTTCATCCTATTTAGGGAGTTTTTCTTCCTCTGTCGCTTTGGCTCATTGGGGCTCGAACCCGGATTCTATAAACTCTGTAAAGCTGCTTTGTGACAACGTCAGTTATAAAAACACTGTAGAAATTAAATTGACTTGACTTGACAAATGCATTGTAAGTGTGATCAGGTTTTGCTGGATCCATGTTCTTTAAATAAAAAGAACTCGAGCATCTGATTGTCATTGCACTTATTGAAATCACCAGACTTTTGGTCTAATCTTCAAATTATATCATAATCCTAAGGGTTCATATACATTTGTCACATGTAGATACTGCATGTATTTGAATCATTTTCTCAATAAATACATAAACATGTTTTAGGTCATATTCATATAAGATCATTGAAAATTTTAAAGAGTTTTAAACTGTATGATGTCAAAAGAAAAATAAATCAATTGATTATTCATCAGCAGATTCTGTTTTTCAGACTAGTACTTAGAACCATCAGCTGCGACAACAGAAAGTCTGTGGGGGTAAATTTCTACCAGATTTCTGACCATTCTTACTGGCAGACTTGCCTCTGATTGGTCAAGTTGCTTCTGGACTCATTCATCTTTTACTTGTTCAGCAATTTATGTATCGCTTTAAAAGTGTACTTGCAATCACTGTCACGTTTCTCTAAAACCTTTATTTTTTTAGCAGACTTAAACAATCTCATTATATTTTGTGCCATCCATCCATCCCTCAATTTTAAAAAGATGCCCTAAAAAAAATCCTCTAAACACGGTGCTGCCAACCCCATACTTCTTCCCACACTGTAACTGTGCAGTACTTCAATACACAAGATGAGTAACTGAACAAAGGGCAACTTTTAATCAGAAACATCATAGGGATTTACTTTTAAAGGCCAATTGTAAGCTAACTGCAATGTATTTCAAATCAGTATTCACTGCGTCCCAAACCATCCACACTTATGCTCTATCTATCATCAGTTCCCAACACCCTGAATACAGATGTGTCCAGTGCCCATATCTGAGGTAAAAATTCCTCTTATTTTTGTAATGTTATTTCTACAGACCTGTGATGATATCCTAAACAGATTAGAACCATATCAATAGCAAGACTTTGCAGAGACCATTAGAGGGACACAGGCTCAAATGGATGGAAAATGTTCAGGAGATACCAGGAGTGGTGAAAAAAATGATAAAATAAATAAAAAATATAAAATGTAATTTGAGCATGGGTGTCAATATAACACAAAAAAACAAATAAAAGAACTGGTCGGTCGGTCTGTCTGTCTGTCTGTCTGTCTGTCTGTCTGTCTGTCTGTCTGTCTGTCTGTCTGTCTGTCTGTCTATCTATCTATCTATCTATCTATCTATCTATCTATCTATTTATTATTTGTAATTATTACTATTAATGTATTTTATTTATTTTTTTGCTAAATGTGGACTGCAGGGATCAGAGTGACTGCAATGATCTAAAGGAGAGTATTCACTCACCATGTTGACCTCTGAGATACTGTCAATACTTTCAACTTGCACATCGATGCCCACTGGAATAGCTGACCCTAAGAAGGAAACAACATTATAGACACGTGAGCTGTATTTGACCAATGTCTAACATCCAAACTGTGTTTCAGTCTTAACATCCCATAATCTCCAAAGGCAATTACACTCACACTCATCATTTGCATATTAGTAGTAATTGCTGAAGTGCATAAACCAGTTTAATCAAGTTATTCCATTAACCTTCCAAACATCTAACTTATAAGGGAAACAAACAGACCATGGTGTTTGAGTAAACAGGGTTATAACCATTCACACTGAAAAACACTGAGGTCCCACACAGCTACACTATATATTATACTAACACAATCATTGCCAAAAGAAAGTACAAGCAAGAGAATGATTGGTTTACTGTAAATCACTGTAACACAATGCACATTCTTAAAAATGTACAGAAAATGTTGTCTTGGTCAGACATATAATGTATAATGTATGGTTCCATTAAAAGGCTTGATGGAAAGTTAGTAACATCATTTATTCTTTCAGATGAGTCTGATTAAGAAGCTGGCAGAGTCTATTTAGCATTAATAATTTTACAGAGAAGGAAGGAAAGCACACAGTTTTGTATGACACATTGATCTTTCATAACTGATCAATGTCGTCTGGCACAAAACAATTAAATGCTTATTAAACAGAGAAAATCTGTCTTTTTAATACAAGAGCTACATGTAATAGAGGATAACAAAGTGTGAAGCATGTGCATGTGACATCAGTGTGATGGAATGATTCATCAGCCAACAACCAGCAAGAATATTAGTGAATATTGAATAGTGAATATTATTAACAGAAAATCAGTATCATATAGGATAGATTTATATGTTAAGGATTTTTTCATTTTTTTGTACATTTCTGCAACTTTAACATTTATATATAGTGATTAATATTTGTAGATGTAAACTATTAACTTTAATGAACAATTATGTGCCATTTTAATTGAAATGCAATATGAACACTTGTCATAAACATTGGCTAAATTAGCTACTTTGCTAAAAAGGTAAAGTGGTTTGAGTTTCTATTTTTAAGAAAGCATATTAAACTGAGAATATGAACATACAACCACGCAAACATCCAGCAGACTCCAGCATCTGTAAGTTTAATGCAGGAGTCCTGAGTTCTGCTGCAGCTGCTCAGTGCCAGGACACGGCTTTGACTTGGAAACATGCTGTTATTTCCTCTGACTCGTCTGTTTAAGTTCATGGATTGTTCTTAAACGTATTCACCAATAAGAACCCAACAACAGTAGATGTGATTAAACAATCCCGTCCAAACATTTCTGAAAGAGGTTGTGACTTTTTAATAGTAGGCTCATGTTTAGCTTTATGAGACATTGTAGATAAATGTTTGCTAAATTAATCCTTATGTTGTGATTACTGTGTTTCTGTGTGTTCTCTCCCAGATGGAAAGATACACAGAGTTGTGTCTGTGTTCCTCTAAAGAGCAAATACAGCTGCAGAAAACAAAACACACTCAGATTCTCACAGTTTTCAACATCAGACAATTAACCTTTTAAATCAATTCATACACACGAGCAGAAAATACCAAACAGAAAATCCCAAATTTGTATCTCAGAAACGGTTACTCTAATAGAGAAAACTACGTGCTAATTATATGTTCAGTACTTTGGGGCAGTGGAACTTAGTTTTTTTGGTTTTTTGCTTGAATGATGGAACTCCATCTAATACATGTAAGATGAGTGATGTTTGTGAGACACATACAGATGTATATAGATGTATATCTAACAGTGTGACTAACATCCCAGTGAATTACATTCCAACCCAGTCGTGTTCAATTCCATTAAGGATGTTTTGTTCAAATTAGTTTTTTTATTGCTTTTAAATGGACATTCCTTTATCTTTTCTGCACATATTGGTCTTTTTTTTAAACAGTGGCATCTGTACTAAACACAATAGGTAGAGGCAACACACTCTTCCTGTAACAAACACACACATTGTTCTGGACATAATCTAAGCAGAACAGAAAATAAAAATTATAGGATTGGCATAATCTTAGCATGGAAGATTACTTTACTGACCAAACATCCACCCTGTCCGAGGCCTCTGGCTGCCCTGCAGGAATCAACCTTCCTCACTCTACATTTGGAGAGATGGCTTGGGATTATAATGCAGATTATTGGACATAGAAAAATACACATCTGTGTCCTCATCGCTCATTGTCTGCTTGGCACCGGCGTTGATCTGGGTCACCGTGGGTTTTTTTTCGGAGAGACGTTTTGGATATGACACTCTAACCCACATTCCTCTTACTGGCTGGTTTACAGTTACACTGCTGCCATCAGCTGCTGCACAAGCACTTTTTAAGCAGCTTGAGTAAAGTTCACTTGGGGAGATGCATGGTCACTGATGTTATTTTGCTGCTGCAGTTCTAAATTTGCTCAGATACAAATTGTAGGAATCAATGCAACTTGCCAAATACTTCTTTATAAGAGAAGAAAAAAACATTTTTGACTTTTAATAAACATTGATGTGATTATATTTTTTCCCAAAGATTCATACAATATAAGAGAAGCTGCTGGTGGAAAATGTAATTTGAATAATGAGAATTTTAAATGTTATCAAGAGTGATGCAACATTTATCTGCAGTTTTGCAATATGTAAAGTTGCTTTAAATTACAGCACAAAACTAAATGAAACACACACATCTTACACAGAAAAAATGGATGGATGTATTCAGACGCAATCATAATCACAATGAGATTGACACACCTCTGTATCCTCATCTGGGGTGAAACTTTACATAACACAAAATCACTAGTTATTGCAATAACTGGTGTGTGTGTGTGTGTGTGTGTGTGTGTGTGTACAGTACTCAGATTGTTGGTGGAAAAGGAAAGAGTGGTGTATTCACCTCCAAACCCAGGCCTCATGGCAAAGTCATGGTCCTCAATGCGCAGAAGTTGCTCTGATTTAATCAGCAGTGACTTGGTGCTGTCAGACTTCTTCATTTTAAAATCTATTCTCCTGAGAAAAGTCATTGGAAAAGGACAGAATACAGTTTCAACCTTTTATTCTTAACCATACATATAGTTTAAAAACAGCTACATTCACACAGAAGCATAAATGCAAATATCCATTCACACATTCACGTTCTTTCTGTACATTTCACAGTAAAACCCTGTCTGTGTAAAAAGGTTTGGCAGTCTGGTTAATGGAGATGTTTGTTTGATTTCTTGCATGAGTGACATTTATTTGATATATTAATAATTTTATATTATATTAATATTATTTTTAAAAAAGAAAACTAAGTAAAGAACAAGTGGAAAATTGACCAACTAGACTCAGAGCTTATTTGAATATTTATGTATAAATCTGTGTAATATGAAACTATTTGCAGTTGCAAATGCTGTTGGGAAAGACAGAATAAAAAAAAATCTACTACTCAGTACTACAGTAATCAGCAAATTCTAGAAGCTTATGTCACACAGACAGTGAAGACACTGAAGAAAAAAAACGGGTGGATATTAGAAGACAATGACTCAAAATCAGAATCCAATCTTTAAATTAAATAAATGAAAGATTAGGGTATAGTCCCAAGAACTGAATATTATTGAATATTATTAAATGATTCAGTCTTAAACATGCTGTGAATGCAAGACAATTTATGTCAATTCAATTAAATTCAGTTTTAGTCTTACAATAGATGTTGTCACATAGCAGCTTTTATAATGAGCAAGCTAAGTTGATGGAGGACAAGAAAAACTTCCTGAACTGAGGAAGAGACCTTGGGAAGAACCAAAGCACAGCAGGGGAACCCATCCTCCTCTGGTCGACACCAGATAGTACCAAAGTAATCACATGTACATTTCTGAAGTGTTACAAATAAGGAACAGAGCATTACTCTCCGGATGTACTAGTAGGTCCATAAATAAACTCCAATTAGTCCAAAATGCAGCAGCAAGAGTTCTTAC
>JBBIGC010000036.1:9509323-9524056 GCA_037576955.1 Lepidarchus adonis
GAATCCCAGTGAGAGTTATGGATGGAATCACAGTGAGGGTTATGGATGGAATCACAGTGAGGGTTATGGATGGAATCCCAGTGAGAGTTATGGATGGAATCCCAGTGAGAGTTATGGATGGAATCCCAGTGAGAGTTATGGATGGAATCCCAGTGAGGGTTATGGATGGAATCATAGGAGGATGTGCTCTTGGAATCACAGTGAGGGTTATGGATGGAATCATAGGAGGATGTGCTCTTGGAATCACAGTTAGGCTAATGATTGGACTTTGCTTAGAATCACAGTTATGTTTGCAGTTGGAGGTACAATTAGATACAATTATTTACAGTTATGATCAAAATTCTGGTTAGAATTACATTTGGAATCAAAGTTAAAACTAGGATTAAAATAGCAGTGTTAGAATTGGATTTAGAATTGCAGTTAGATTAATTGCACTGGGTTAGAGTTGCAGTTAGAACATCAAAGTTAGAACATCAAAGACAAATCAGTGAATCAGCACCAGCCTCACCCTCCGTGTTTGTGCCGTGAGTTCTCCCCCAGATAGACGTCCTTATGTTTCCGGCGGCTGGGGAACTGGCTGTCGCTGAGCAGGACACTGGGCCATGACCAGGCCAAGCACAGCAGCCTCAGCAAAACCAGCGCAGGCTTCATGACTAAGGATGGAGCTCCAGGGAGAAGATGAGAGCGGCTCCCTGGTCTCAGAAGATCAGTGTGACATGAACATACACTTTATCTGGTGATCCCTTCCATTCCCAAGCATGTCCCATTCCTCCTCTCGCCCCGTACACTCAACGCAGTGTCATCAGATCCCCGGGGAAAGACCACGCTTACATGGGCGTCCGCAGTCCTGCCATTCGGAATCCTCCGGCAGGACACAGCAAATTCTCCAGCCTCTCCGTAAGTGCACGAGTGAGTGTGCATGTGTGTGTGGGTGTGGAATAAACACCAGGCGCTCGCTGCACTTTCAGGACATAGACTCTTCTTCTAATGTGGCGCCCTCCTCCTCCTCCCTCTGATTTAAACCAAATATCAATTTATTCCTATAATGACAAAAGAATGACGTTAATTCCTCTCTAATCTTCTTATGTGCGGCTGCTGAAATCTTTCAGTAACCCACAAACTCTGGCTGAGAGAGCGTGAGGGGGTGGGGAGAGAGAGCAACCACAGATATTTCTAATCAGAAGTCCGGCTAGGTAAAAACAACAACAACAAAAATAAAATACTAATTCACTTTTTGAAAAAAATGAAGCATTTTTGTTGCTTTAAATGGACGTGTGTCTAATGATTTTAACTCATCTCTTAAGTGAAGGAAACAAGCAGAGCAGCACCACTGACATTTTGGGATGAAAGTCACAGATGCTGGCTTTCCGGCTCTGCCTTTTACACACATATGGATGATCTAATCAAGCCTGAATATGATATTCCCTGAGGAGCCAAGCCATGTGATATGCTCCATCTGCTCATTAAGATTGATCATAAAGTCATTAAGAAATTACTTAAGAAAAGTAAAAAAGACTTTATGACTCTATCCAAAACTCTTCCCTTTTTATTGACTTTATTGACTGCATATGAAACCAAACATCCAATTTCTCTGCTGTCGACAGACTATAATGCTTTAGAATCTTATACTGAGACTTGAGCCCAGTCTAATTTTAACCCCTGGTCTCCTGATATCATTAAGTAATAGCTTTAAATTAGCATTAGCCACGTTAGCTTTGTATGTCTACTCTGTTTTTAAACCCACTTTACACCTCTAATTCTCATAACTAATAGTTTCATTTATTTCATGTATTTAATATATTTTAAGATTAATAACAAAATAATAAGTGTAAAATTGAAGGACTTCAAAGTTTCTCACCATGAGCTGTTCCACTGATAAACTACACACGTGTTCCACTCTTTCAGGCCAGCTGTCTATAATTACACATATCTCTTTGTTCCTCCTTGCTCCTCTCATCTGCTTATTTCTAATCCCTCCATTCCTTCATTCTGCTCTACACAGCTACACTCTGATCAGGTTAATATGAGGTTGTGAAGATGATAGACGCTGCTACAGCTGATGCTGTGAACTGAACTGTAGGTTTGAGATGCACTGAAAAAACTGAATTCAGTTTGCTTCATTACATATAGAAAATAAAATAAATAATACATAAGTATAAATCAGTCAGTAAGTTACTGACTGCCACAGGTGCTGTTGTCAAAGCCTGTTTATTTGATATGGTGGGATTTCTGAAAATATTGATGCAGAAATAACAAGGTGAGATTGGAGAGGTTTTATATATATATATACACCTTCTCATTGTGTCAAAGACATTTATTATGAGCTTGTTGATGTCAATTGTTTTTTTTAAATTGACACGAACGCACCTTGTAATTAGTTTTGACACTAAAAAGAGGAAAGAGATGAGTGTAAATGTGTGTTTTTCTACAGTATGAAGGTAATAAGCATAACATTTGGGATGTGAAGAATGGTTATCACCAGTGGACACTTTAAGTCTTTATTCTAAAATGTTTTTATTTGTTTTGCTTTAACATTTTAATGTTATTCTCTAAAGTTTGATTGAACCATAATTTATGTAAATTTCAAATGAAACATTAGAACTTTCATTTTCAATCATTAAAACATAAAATATGTAGTATAATGAGGCATGAATTTGTTTCATAGAGGGTTGATTGTCACAAATAAACATTGTGTACTCAAAACCTAACACCCCACAGTAGCTACCATCCCATCATAATGAAATAACCATGTACTCTTCCACTTGAGCTTTGATTAGAACTGGGTCTGGCTGTGAAATAATTAGTTATATGGTTTCTGAAAAGCATCCCACTGTTATAATCCGCCCTGACAATAAACTTCTTGTCCAATTTAAATAGGGATTGGGATTGAATCAAATACCTTTATTCAGGTTAGAACAGACAGGGGCTTTAGGGAAGAAAAGAAAGAGTTTTGATTCATTCTTGCAAAGGAGAGAAAGATGAGACTGACACTGTGGCTGAATCCTTCATGCTTCCCTTACTGATATATCATATAACAAATTATGACGTGGCCTATATTAATGACTTTGTGCCAAATGGGGCTGTATTTTGGTTTGGATTACGTTTGGCTTTTCAGATCTTGCCATGTGATGGAGTGCCCTGAAGAGGACAGAGAGATTTAAACGATTTACATGTATTTAAATGTTCTAGCTGCTGCTATGCTGCGCTTGCTTTCAGCGACCAAATGGAAGTGTTTGAGTATTGAGACTGACATCATAAATCTGAAATGCGGATTACTATATAACTGGTATTATGAAGCACAGTTCAACAAATGTAAGCAATTAACAAACGAAATAGACTAAAATATATATATGACCATATGACATCTACAGCATGAATATACGACAGGCCAGATATATTATTTGGCAGTGGTGCAATAAAAAGTAGGTTTAACATGTAATGTAAGGTATTTTTTTAAACAAAAATAAATATAAGGATAACAGAACAAAGATACAAAATGTGATATAATGAAAATTGCTTTATAATGCGCTGAGGTTTAAGGTGATTTTAACCAGACATCAAGAGGGAAGGACATGTAGAGCAAGAAAGATAGACAGAGTGAGAAAAAGCAAATAAAGAACATGTAAAGGTATAGTAGTGGTAGATGGTAGAGAATCAATAATAAAATTGCAGCAGCCACAACGGTAATCCCAGTCCAGTGACATTCTCCTCTAATCTGGGATTAGAGTCTGATTGAGGGCAGAGATGAGTGCTGCCATCTCAGGAAGCGTGCACGTGCCTTTGAGTGCAATGGTTAGATGTCGACTGTTTCGACTGACCTGTGACCAGTTGAGGCAAAACATTTATATAATTGGAAACAGGATCCTTAAACTGACCTTAAACATTAGTTAAAGCTCTATATGTGGAGTTGCACAATAGGCACCAATGCACAGAAAGGCAAAACTGCATTCACCATCGAATTACAGTAGTTTATAAACCGAGGTTTCAAAGCAACAACCAAGGGCCCATATCTTTAAAAATGTCAGATGTATTTTTCTTTCTAGAAATACACTGGGGCCAAAAACTAATTTAATTCCTAAATGACATTTTCCATCCTCTCCTAGGAAATAGGCTGCTTTTGTCACTGTGACAATTAAACTGGTCATTGTAAAGATATTGTTCTGATTGGTTGCTCTGTGGTGTGTCTATTTTAATAAGTCTGTAACTTCAGTACATGTAATCTGCTAAACTATTGCAGATTCATTAATCAGCCATAACATTTGTTTAAATTTGTGTAGGACTCTCTTATGCTATCAAAACATCACTGATCGATTTAGGCATGAACTCCACACGACCTCTGAATGCATTTTGTAGAATGTGGCATCAGAACGTTAGTAGATACTGTTAGTTGTGAGGTGGGGCCATGAATTGGATTGTCCAGCACATCTCGCAGATGCTAGATCACATTGAGATCTTGGAAATATGGTGGCTTCCAAATAATAAATAAAGTTCTCTACCAGTGGAAAGATTTTCTTAGAACCATATGGACATGCCAAGAACCATAAAAAAAATAAATTTAAAGACACTTATTTTAGTGAAGTGTGCAGTTACATATAGCACCAATGGTTTCAGAGTTCTGAGGTTATCTTTAACCTTTTCAGTTGTTTAGCTAATAGGCCTGACATGAAAAACAAAAGACCCAAAGAAATTGAAAGTTTTTATCTATAGTTCCCTTTCACAATTATTGGCAACCCTAGTTAAGATATATATATATATATAGTATTGTTCACAACACAAACAAAAGTTAATTTTCCATATGACCCACTTTTGCCAACAAGACAGCACTCTACTATAACATTTCACAAGGTTGAAGAATATAGAAACAGGGATTCTTTTTTGCACAATCCTTCTAGATTGTCCAGAGTCTTGGGTTCTCTCCTCTGCACTTCAGCTCACCCCTCAGGTTTTCAATGGGGTTTAGGTCTGGGGACTGAGATGGCCATAGGAGGAGATTTATTTTGTGTTTGCTGAGCCATTTTTGTGTAGATTTTGCCATGTTTAGGTTCATTATCCTGCTAGAAGACCCAACAATGACCCATCTTTAGTTTTCTGGCAAAGGCCACCAGATTTTGATTTAAAATGTCCTGGTATTTCAATTGCCATGTACCCTAACAAGGTTCCAAGAGCCTTCGAAAGAGATCCAACTCCACAGCATCACAGATCCTCCACCATACTTTACAGTGGGCATGAGGTGCTGTTTCACATACTAATCCTTGGATTTACAGACTCATTCATACAAAAGTTTTAGCAGCCTTTGATAAATAACAGATTTTACTGATTTTGTAATTGAAAAGATATAAAAAAAAGTCTCTCTAGGACATGGAAAAAATACACATTTTTTATGTCCTAGAGACTGTTAACATCTTTTCAATGACAAAATTATTATAAGGGGTGAGCAAACTTTGGCATAAGACTGTAATGTTTAAAGACAAAAAGCTCCATTTTAGTCTCATGTAGTTGAAGTCCCGGTATCACTTAGCAAACTTCAGAAGTTTATGTTTGTGAATATAGGTGAGAAAAGGTGAGACTTTTTTCTTGCAGGTCTCTTAAACAGCTTGGCATAGAGATAGTGTCTTATGGTTGTCATGGAGACTTTGTGATGACAAGATACCACTTTTTGGTGACTTTCTCTAACAGTAAGCTTTGGAGATTTTTTTTACTTTTTTTTTTACCACTGTGCGTGGTGGCAATATAAACGTGCGTCCTGGTCCAGCCTTGTTTATCACTGTTCCACTTGTTTTAAACTTCTTTTTTATGCTTGATTGTTCCTGAACCTGGAAGTCGCTTTGGACAAAAGCGTCAGCCAAATGAATAAATGTAAATGTAAATGTAGATTATTCCTAAGAAGGAAAGTATTATTCCTCCACAGGCAGGTTTATGTGAGTAGCTATTTTCTTGTAGCCATTAAGTGCTTTATGAAAGTTGAATAAAATTCTAATTCATTTTAAGGCTTTTTACACATCTTAACCAGGGGTGCCAGTACTTGTGTATGTCATTATTTCACTGAAAGTCTTTTTAACCAGTAAGCAGGATCAAGCCATAAAAAGTACATTTCTAGAAGCACTTTACAGTAAAATCTAACCAAACATCTGCTTCCAGCCATTTGGTGTGACTTATTATGACTGTAGCTGAATTAGACACTAGCTCTTCTGCAGCACGTAGCAGCATGTCAGCGCCATCCTTGAAGTGGACTGTGTGGCCTCAGGCAGAGTGCAGTGCATCTATCAACCTCACAATTGTGCCTGGTGGTATAGAAATGTAAGTTCAGACATGCCAGTGCATGCAGACCACAATGAAACAACCCCAACAAAACTTCACTCATGTCACCACATTCCTATAAGTAAATGTTGGAAGAGCCACATTTGATTACTTAATTTTTTTTCCCATGAAAAAACAAAAAAAATCTCATTAAAATCTTAATATTAATAATTATATTTATATTAATATCTGGAAATATTTTTCCCAGATTTTTTCCTGAACAAATTACTCCAGGAATCTCCTTTTGTGTTTAAGTAGCAATCGCAAAATATATATATATATATATATTTTTTTTTAAATAATATTTTTTCTGTATGTCATGTCGCCTGTCTGTCTATCACAGTTTGAAGATAAGGAGCATCAAGTTTCCAAAGCAATCAAAGAGCAATATCTGATCCTCAGAGGCTGTTCTATGGATATGTAAGTGAGAGGAGTATGATAAACCTTTTAAGTAATGTCAAAATTCTGCACCAATTTAGGTTTTATATTTAAATCATTTCACCAGAATTGTTTTTGAACCAAGTGTCTTTTTTTAAACACCAATTTTTTATAGAAACACCTATTTAAAAAACTATACAGGAATTAAAAGTGATTCTTCTACGGGTTTATTCAAAATAACCTTTGTTGCACTTTTTGTTGGACTGATTTTCTTGCAGTAGAAATAATCTTACGGGAGTTAAACTGTTGTGTGAATTGGAACAAGGCCCTTGCACGGTGGGTGTCTTCTTTAGAAGGAAATTGAGGTTTCAGTTCCTGACGTCATGACATTCTTTTCTCTTTTTCTGAACTGCTGCAGTCAAACGACAGAGACGACAGAGCTGCTCAAAGTGAGAGACTCAACATGTCTGGCTGTTTGCAACACTCTCTATATTTAGAAAACTCTCAGCCAGAGGCAAGTGGTTAGAAATAGAGATACGGCTTTAAATTGCTTTAAATACATCATATAACCTAAGGGTCTTTTTGAGGGTCAAGTATTGTTTGGGTTTAGTCCTGCCCCAAACGCTACTGGCTAGAGGCACTTGACACACAGCTCTGAATATTTGCTCTGTGCATAGCTGAGATTTTAGATGTGTTCATATCATGGCGTCTACAAGCCTCTGCAAGTTTACCCATTAACCTTTTATCTGCTGCGTGACACAGATAAGCTCAAACTGACTCGATATCCCAACACTGAATGGTCTTCGTAAGTGAAATGCTCCAAAAGTTCAGTTTAATTTAATGAATAATAAAAAATCAATTTGGCAGAACTTCCTGTTCACTCTTGATATTGATAATCAGCTAAGATCCATATTTAGCTTTTCTGCTTTGGCACTTAGACTATAAGGCTCAAGTTGCAAAATGCAAGTCAGTAGTAATTCCCAAAATGTCTTTTAACCTGCTCAACCCATATCCAGCTCTTCATGAAGGTTTAGGAGATTGTGTGACTTATTGTGAGCTATCACACTGAACAGAATGACTGTGTGTCTGAGCTCTGCCGTTCTAAACAACAGGGTCTGTTTTCACAAACCAAAAATGCTGATCTACAATTAGTTTTGGGACAATGATTATCATAAATACAGAGATATTTGATTTGAGATCAGTCTTCCTGTCTGCCTGTAGCTGTGAAGTTTTATTTTGTTTAATAGCGCACACTAAGTCATACTGTGTCCTAAAACACATCCATAATTCTTCACCATCTTGCATGAGACATAAGTTTGAGGAGTATTTACGAAATCAATTTGACTTCTAATGCCAAATTAAAGAAGAGCAATTTTGATTCCAAAAGTGTTTTGGGCGATTGACAACATCTTTGGTTAGTAGAACATTGGGCCAATTTCATTAACTGTTTTATTCTTTTTTGAAATCTCATTCAAGAAAAGAGAGAGAGAGAGAAAGAGAGAGAGAGAAAGAGAGAGAAAGAGAGGTATACAGTCCGGTTCAAGGATCTTTGACTGGGGTGTGTTAAACTTTCCTGTTTGTCTCATTTAAACACACCTACGACTCTCAGCCACTGGATCCTCCTCTCGTTCTCTTACAGGAGGAACTGAGTCTCTGAGTCTCTACATGAACTGGACGCTTTTCCGTTTCTCCGCTTCCTATTGAGTTTTGCAGGGACTGCGGACTCTGATTACACCCTATTGACTAAACATTTTTGTGGAGTTTCTCACCTTCATTCTCCCTCAACCGCCTCTCTCTCTCTCTCTTTCTCTCTCTCTCTCTCTCTTTCTCTCTTGCTCTTTCTCCTTCTCTCTCTCTCTCTCTCTCTCTCTCTCCTCTCTCATTACATATGCAACTGCGGAACTTTTTGAATCTGAGTGTGTTATACACACTCCTTGGTTTTTACACTTTCTTTTTTATTCTTTCTCTTGTGCAAAGTAGGACTCCAGGTAAGATATCCTTCTCTCTCTCTTTTTTTATATCATGCTTCATTTATTTGCAAGCTCAAAGGTTAAGTACAGTACTACACCATTCAGTGGACTTGCAAATCAAACAATGAATTGCTTTTTTTAATGAGTCACTTTTATCTAATCAAAAGGGGCAATTCAAAGCTTTGTTTTGTGACGTGAGTGATTTAACATAAGTTAGTTTTCTTTGCATCTTTTTGGCCATTCCTTTTAATGCAAATGTACCATTGGCTGTAACGTATACAGTCTGTAAATAAAAAGAATACAGCATATGTGGTCATTAAGAGGCTGTAATCTTCATTTATTGAATACTGCATTTGCTTAGTGATAATGTAGAGGGATGGAAAAACATTGGCTGGCTTCAGAGAACACATCTGGAGGCCATATGTGGTAAATTTAGTGGCTGGGTAAGATTTTTGCTTCCAGTTCAGTTTCCTTATGCAAAGGCATTCACAAATAATCTACATAGGTTATGCAAACCTGAACACTTCTAGTATAGTATATGATTATAATCAGAACTATAATAAATGTTTTGCATCGAAATTGATGGTGAACCTGTTGATCATGTGACCAGCCGTATGGGTAATTAAAAACATAGTGAGGGAGCAACTCCACACTTTTAAAATGTGCCCCATTTATAAAAAGACACATTTAATGAGCACAGTAAAGAAACTGAAATAAAGTTTGTGTTTAAGTGACTCATTCCCAGTAAATCAACAAGAGAAAAAAGAAAAGAAAGAAAGAATTGACTATTAAATATATCATTCTGAATAAACAATAAAAAAAGAGTTAAAATATAAATAGCATATAAGCCCAAGTTAAACTTGGTGATGATACCTTACTTTGAGGGCACACAGGATGTCCGCGTTTGCAGTGTAGTAACATGGAAATTGTTTCTTTGAATAAATGAAATTAAATGAAATTAAATGAATAAATAAATAAATAAAACCTGCATGTGCATGACTGCAGCATAACAATACAATGCCACATTTGGACACATGTTCCTGAAAGACTCCAGATGTGTGGGCTTGATAGGAATGCAGAAGCTCGTGTGTTATTCTGAGCACATCCTCGTTTGTGCAATTAGGTGTTCTTTTGCAATGGAATCTGGAGAATTATTTTATTTATCTTCCCAGGCTCAAGTTTCACAGACAGCCTACATTGTAGCTCTGTACATCTGTTTCCATTTGAACTACTCCTCTGTAACTCTTTTTAAATGTGTAGTTAAGCTGCTTTACAGCAGAAAGATGTGGATCCTGTTCTGGTGCTGTTTTTAAAGGTGTGTACACGGTGTGAGAAAAACTGGGGAAAGCTTCAGAACTTCAGCTGATAATAAAAGTTAAAGAGAGAAACACTTCAAAGACTTATGCAATGTTTAGCTTTAAGACACACGGCATTTTTACACTGTAGTCAGGTTTCACCAGTTTGTTCTCAGATATGGGAACAGCTCAAGAGTCAAGTGTTTACAACCTACAGTATACGACCGAAGTGTCTCAGTCCTTCTGTGCTCCAGTCTCGCATGTCGAGCTCAGTTCCAGTGGTTGTTTCCTCACTTTTTGCATTAGATGGAAATGTTGGCAGGAAATGTGGACACGACTGCTGAGACAGAAGAGATTTAAGAACATATTTGAATCACCTCTGTCATACGCACTGACTCTCATTGGCTCATCATTGGCTCTCGTGGCAGCTACTACTTAGTGAATGACAAACATGCATTTATTAAACATGTTTAGTTTATTTTCCAAGTCTCTGTATCTTTCTGTTGAGTTGTAATGGGTAAACATTCACTCTTGGAGAAGCTCAGACACATACAAGTCAACAGAAGGACTGAAAAGAATCAGTTGCCTCCAGCTGAAAGCAAGATAACAGATTCTACTCCATGCTAACTATAAAAAACAAGTAGTCGACATTATGCTTCTTAAATACTACTATTTAAAAGTCATTCATTGTTTGCAATATGAGCAGATTAGAGGTTATTTCCCAAAATTTGGAATTCTGAAGCCATCTTCCAGGTGATGGTAATGTGCTTAAATCCTAGACTGAAAATCAGCACATTTTCTTACATTATAGTATTTACAGTGGTGATTAAATGTCTGTCAACCCTTAAAATGTCTATATTTTTATATAAATGTGGTCAAAGCCTCATCTGATTTTCAGTCCTAATGTCTTAAAAGTAAATGAAGGTAACCGAGCAAAACAAATGAGACAAAAGATTTTTGAAAGAAAAGATCCAGTAACATATATGTAGCATGTGACTATTATTTGTTTGATTTCTTCATGTTTTATATGATATGTTGATTTTTTTATATATACATTTTGTTTATATAATAATAATATTTTGCATATCTCAAACAGAAATAAAATGCTCATAACTTATATATTAATATATATATATATAATAAATATAATAAATATAGACACATATTTCTCTTTTGTTATCCTCAGATGTTCACCTCACCTGTATCTACTCTGAAGATTGCCTCTTGCCTTGTTCCTTTCCTTCCACTGATGATAAAGTTGTTATTCAATGGTACCAACAGGAGAAGCTTATATACAGCTACCAGGAGGATGAAGATGAACCCAACGATAGCCATATATCAATGTTCATAGATAATATTTCCAAAGGGAATGCTTCCCTACTTTTGAAGGACAGCAGGATTAAGAGCAAAGGACGGTACAAGTGTACAGTCAACACCACTGAGACAATTCTGGAATCCTTTGTCTTAGTCAAGGTTGAAGGTTAGTCTTTTGTTTAAATTCTATCACAAATGATGGTTGGCTTAAAGGGCCTATCTGCCTATATTTGCCTATTTAGCCTACAGCAGTTTACCTCTGAATACTTACAATGAAGTTATAAACACAGTTTCAGGCCAGACAATATTTTAAATGAAGCACATATTTCTCATATAAAATATTTACACATATATTTTAAATGCCCAGCAACAAATTCAACCAGATTAAATTATAGTCTTGTAAAAGTGAATTAAGAACCTTTTACAAAATCACAAATTTGTTAGATTGTTAAAAACTGCAGGATATGGACCCTTCAAAGTTCAAAGCTCATGCTTGCTTAGTTGGAAATAAGAAGTCCAACTACTGAGGAAACCAGAATGTATTATTAGTAATAAATGCCCATGTAAGCTTCTGTAAAATAAATTAGCTTGAAAACTACCAGGTTTGTAATCATGACAGGTTTCTCAGTTGGCTCACTAGCTTAATCTAATGCATCTGCATGATTAGTCTTGTAGAAAATAGCGATGACACAGGCTGTTTATAGTGTAGGTAGCATTTAATTCATTGATTGCTATCGGGACATTAAAAACTATTCAAATCGTCTAGCCTGCACTTACCAAATCCTCCACTTCATGCTTATTCCAGCTCCTATCAAAAGGATCTCCATAGAGGCCAGCACCACTGGGCAAGTGCAGTGCTCATCGCATGGTGTGTATCCTGCTCCTGTTTTGACGTGGTCAACAGAGCCAAGTGTCAGTGACTTGCAGCCTGTTACACGAATAAATGCTGATTCTACTGGACTATACAGTGTGGCGAGCACGCTGAAGATCCTGGACAAGAGCTCTCCTCTTATCTTCATTTGTATCATCACCCCCAAATACAGCCCACAGTCATGGAAGGCCTTTCTGTCTCAGACAGGTAAGACATTAAACTGTAACATGCAAATACTATATCCATATACTAACTTATACACAATATATTAACGTATACACAACTGCCAGTATTGCTTTGCCAACTCAGCAAAAGTTATCAGCCATGGAGAAGCTTAGCGTTATGACTTAAAATCGAAGGCAGAAAATCAAGCCATACAAAGATATGTGGCTGTAACTTCACCAACTCATAGCAAAACCAAATTAGGCAAATGCTGCCCACAAGAGCAATGCCACAGCACAGGAGTGCTCAAAATTAGCACTGGAGGGCATGTGTCCCACACATTTTACTACTTCCTCTCCTCAAATTCACTCACTAAACCTGAGATCACATGTCTTTGAAAAAGGGGTGTTAGCCAATCATCCACCTCCACTGTGGTGTTTGGCTGTTGATTGACATTACAGTACAGTCAGTCTGAGACCTCATATTTTGTAAAAAGCATCCACGCATGCTTGGTCAATTTGCAAGATACTGCATAAATAAATACATAAATTAATTCATTTAAAAAAAAGAATAAAATAAATAAATAAATAAAATACATAACATAAGCCAAAAAATTGTGTCATCCCATGCTCTAAAACATACATCACAAATAGTTGTTACATTAATTGGTTACAAATATATTTTATTTATTATAAAATATTTTTATTTATTATATTTCTGAGCTAAGCTTTTGGGTTACAACAGTGAATTTAAACCCTTTAATGGCAATGAGTTGCATGTGAGGAGCAATAGTCCCCAAAACCTTATTTCTTCAGGTTTAAGACTTTTTAACCATCAACTTTACACTGTATATAATAACTCAGAAGACACATACATTACAGTAGTACACTGCCTGGTGCCTGATGAATTTCATTATGATATTTTGAGACAATGTTTTGGCCTAAAAATTGATTTTTCAATAAAGCTATTTATGGTGAAGATGGCATATGCAGAAGATCATGAGGAAAAAATGTCCCTATTTTAAAAAATACTTTTTTTACACTGTATTTCCATCAATACAAGCAGACACAAATGGGTTCAATTGTTATTTTGGACAATACATTTTAGTTGTAGACATTGCAACCTTCATTTCCTATCAAAATCACTATAATTCAAGTCTGTAAATCAACGTGCAACTTAATTTCAATGCATTGTGAATTATTGTTTTTTACATCTCAACAGTGAACAATGTTGAAAAATTAGTGTAGTGGCAACGATGTGATCTTAAACAGTGGAAGGACATAAGTGGTCAAATTACTTGGCAGAACTGCTTTGTTTCTCAATATTTACTTTCTAACAGTGGAGAAAAGAATGTATATGTACTTTTAATTTGGGAGATCAAACCCTCATATGAGCACAACAACCAAGTTTTCCATTTCTGTTTGAAAATGCCTTTTTTCTTGTGAACGTCGTCTGCTTCTCTTCAAAGTAGAACCTGCCCTCTAGTGTTTGTGTCAGGAAGTGCAGACACAATGTGTTTTTTTGTTGTTGTTTCTCCACAGAAACAGCAGGAGAAGATGGACAACACTTGGTCCTTCCCTGCAAGGCTCCTAAGAATCTGAAAAACTTTACTCTCACTTGGACTTTCACAAACAGGAACAAGAACACAGACATTCTCACCTATTACAGTCAATCCCAAAAAATCATAAATCCCCATAAAGACCTGGCAAGTCTTCTTGCCCCAGACAATGTTCGGATGGGAGATGGATCTCTTTACTTGGATGATCTAGACAGTTCAAAACATTTTGGGAAATACACCTGTACATTCTCAGGTCCCCAGGTCAAATACACAGTCCAAACATTTCTCAAGTCCTCCAGGGCAGCTGCACAGACAGGTAGGAATCGCATCACCATTTATGTAAATGCTATGCATATATAATGAATACTCCTGCTTTCATATCTGTCCTGCATTTTCTCTCTCGACAGGTAACAGTGAGTCTAAGCTGTGGGTGTTGGCAGTGGTGGTGGCTGTGCTGGCTCTCTGTGGCGTTCTTTACTACGTGTACAGAAAATACCGGGGTAGGAAAAAAAGTCAGCTCCATATTTTAACATGGATCAATGATGTCATTAATGTCTAACCCAATGCTTTTGTTTCTAGGTCAATCTAAGCATTCAGACCAAGACACAGAGATGCAAAACGTACATAAAGGTAGTGCTGCATGACTGTGAATTTAGATTTCACTCTTCACTGAACCAAACACGAATACAGGGTGCATTTAGGAAAAGTTGCTTCACATAGAAATGCTCTTTTTAATGACTTCAACATCCACCACAGCAGTAAACGCATAAGAGAAGTGACTTGTGGCAAAACCACACTGACGGTGCCTTAACACAGTGCACTATTAACCCCCATCTCACCCACCAATCCACATCAACTCTTATTCAACACAGTGCACTATTAACCCCC
>JBBIGC010000036.1:9527762-9537796 GCA_037576955.1 Lepidarchus adonis
ACACACACACACACACACACACACACACACACACACACACACACACACACACACACACACACACACACTGGTGTTTCAGTAGTGGTCCTGTTCATTGTTCACATACAAACTACACCCATATGGTAATTGAACCTGACAAACTGCACAATGATTGGCCAGTAGAATTATATTATAAAACAATTTAATAATGTTTGTTATTATGTGATTTGACAGATCAACACAGTTATGTTAGAATAATTATTCTTTTAGTTTTTTAGTGGTATATCACATTATGTAATCAGGAACATGGCTGTGTGTTGCTTGTGTGTTGTGGTGTGTGGTGGAGTGTAGTGGTGTGTGGTGGTGTGTGGTGGTTTGTGGTGGTGTGTAGTGGTGTGTGGTGGTGTGTGGTGGTGTGTAGTGGTGTGTGGTGGTGTGTAGTGGTGTGTGGTGGTGTGTGTTGGTGTGTGGTGGTGTGTGGTGGTGTGTGGTGATGTGTAGTGGTGTGTAGTTGTGTGTAGTGGTGTGTAGTGGTGTGTGGTGGTGTGTAGTGGTGTGTTTTGGTGTTTGGTGGTGTGTAGTGGTGTGTGGTGGTGTGTAGTGGTGTGTGGTGGTGTGTAGTGGTGTGTGTTGGTGTGTGGTGGTGTGTAGTGGTGTGTGGTGGTGTGTAGTTGTCATGTTTGGTTAACACATGGCCAGTCGACCGTTCACAGTAATGTATAGTATCATGTGAAACTGACCCAATTAATTCATTAGAAACACAATCACCACTGTGTCCATCTGTCACATTAGCAGGAATCCAGTTTAAAACCGCCAGTAAAAGACACACTGCTGTAAAGGTAACGTACTATGTGTAGATAATATGAGACTGTCTTTTAGTATCTTTACATGGGCCACACCCCTCTTCAATCTCATCCTTCTATTGGCTGACCTTGTGTGGTTGCCATGGAGATTTTTTTAGTGGAGCATGGATAATTAGACAAACATGCTGATAATGAAGTGCATCTTTTCACTGGAGGGGATACACTCACACACACACACACACACACACACACACACACAGTCCAGACACATTCACTTTGACCCCCTGACCTGTTTTAGAGCTGGAGAACTGTTAAAGCAAATACAGACACTGGTTCCCAGTGGTGTAACTGATGTACTTTGGCTTAGTGTTTAAGATAAGATAAGATAAGATAATCCTTTATTGTCCCACAATTGGGAAATTTACAGCAAAAAGTGCAATGTTACAGCAGTAAGTGTGACAATATCAAAAAATGTCTATGTTGTGGTAACTAAGTGCTTGAATTTTACAGCTTGAACTGATTTTTCTTGTAAAAACATGTTCAGTTGATTTCCTGTGGGATTTCGAGGTGGATGGCTGGGAATGTAAGCGTATGCTGATAACATTAACCCTTGTAGTTAATCCTGTGTTAGTAATTTCATCAGTTGCACTCAGGACGCATGTGCGTGTGTTAATGTGTGTGTGATATCACAGGAAACATCTGCTGAATTTGATGCTCAGCTTGGGTTTAAATGCAATAAGTAACACATTAATAATCCTCCTTAATACACATGCAGTGGTGGAACTCATGGGAAAATATGTTGCTACTCAAAACCCACCAATTTGTTTTAAAGCGAATTCTCCGCTCTGTATATATTATATTTACTCTACTTGGACTTGAAGGGGTTGATTAAGCAACTCAACCAATATTAATGAACAATCACAGACACATGCCGTGATACACAGAAAAATGAATCTAATCTACTCAATATGTCTGGTATTTCTCAGTATGAGGGTGTTGTAAAAATATTTTAAGATACAAAATCATATCTGGAAGCTTTTACTTGTTTTAAGTCATTTTATATGAAGAAATTGTCATATTATATTGGTGGCTAACTGTTTTAATAATTGTAACATTTTGCTAGTTTCAATAAATATATATATATTTTTTTAAATAGCAGATTAACTGCACATTTAAGACAAAATGTATCATAACTTTAGCTGCTTAGTTAAGAATAGTTATGCTTTTTTTCATTTTATATTATGTTCTCATTGTAGTTGGTATGAGGACAGTTCTGTGATTTTACTGTGATTGCATTCATAAAATAGTAGCTAAACTAAAGTCTATAGACATGACACATTCATCTTGTCATGTATTTAGTAGATGCTTTTAACCAGAGATTTTTGCATAAGTTAAGTGAATGTAGCATCAGTTTTGCCCAAAGGTTGTGATCTCGTGTCTAGAAATAGAACTGAATTATTCTCCAATTCAGTGAAATGTGCTCGTTCAACTCAGTGCTGGAAGGAAGTCGTTTCTGAATCATGTATATGGCCGATCCTGCTGTCTGATTCCTCTGCATTCTGTGCTACTCGGTCATGTGAGATTCAGCTACAGCCCAAACCAAGGCTGAGAGGCTATTCATCCAGCATTACTGATGCAAACGAGTGAATTGAGACCACTGTTATATTTCACTTATTTTGAAGAGGGAAACTGGTCCTAGATTTGTTCAAAAAGGTCTTTTATCTTCCAGAAAAGACTCCGGGCGCTGGCTCATCCATAAACAGAGCAGGTTTGCGTTAACAGTGGCCCCGTCTCACTGGTGCGATTCACTCGGCCACGCAGTGGGAGCCGTGTGTTTTTCCAGTGAAACACACCGTTCTCTTTCCAGTTCCAGACCCTGGGCTTTGCTCAATGAACAGAGCTTTGTTTGTGACACAGACTCTCATCTATAAATATCAGTTCTTTGTTTCTCGCTTTGCTCACAGAACAAATAGTAAACCCTCATATTGGCCCCATGACTACGATCAGACCTCAAATCTCTGCCTGTGACTCCAGGCCGCAGCTCTGACTCAGTTTCTACCTCTCAGATCAGGTCACTGTTTAGTAGAATGAACATCATGCAGTAGGACAGACTCCTTACAGCTAGAACGTAGCGGAGCCTGAAAAACGCTTCTGTTTCTGTCCAGAATTCTTTTTTTTCCTTGATAAAATAGAAATGGTTTTATATCCCACATGGTCTCATTTGTCTGCCTCTGACTTCTGTATTTTACTTTTCCATAATGTCCATATCCTCCATTTACTTTGTTTATGGCATGTTGATCATATTTAATGTATTATTGAGCATCTATTGTTTACCGTTATTTTCTCTTCCTCTGAATGAACGCAAACAGAACACGACGTGTTTTTGAACGAGTCTGAATGCAGCTGGACTGTCTCCAGTTAAAGCATGGTTGTCTAAAAACAGCGTCCCATTGGAATGAAGGGGCCCATCACCCCCCACCCATTCTCTCTTCATTCTCTGTTGCCCTGTATTACCCTCTTTCACTCTGTATTCACTTTTATCAGTTTTGGCATTGGCCTGGCTGTCTGCCTTTCACAGACTGAAGACGCACTAACAGCACACAGCGCTCCTAAAGAAACATATCTAGAGTGAGAATAATGATTCCTCAGAGGCTAAGATGCTGCATTATACTCGTGCATGGCTGTAGTTCCTGTAGCGTTATACACAGCTCACGACAGTCATGCAGTGTTCCTGCTTGTATACAACATTGTGCATCTGCTGGACTGTAGTTTACATGCTTCTGTCTAAGCAATGATGACTATGCTGTTGAGGTCAGTAGGATGGTTTCCACAATAGCAGGACTGTTGAAGACCAATCACAGCCCAGAATGGGGCCAGTTAAAAAGAAGGGATGCAAATATGGTCTTTGTTAAATGAAATACTTCATTAAAATAACCCTATATATGGTCTAATGTTTAGTCATTAACCTGGATATTCAATAGCTTTGCTTTAGTACAGCCATTCTCTATCCATGGTCACATAAATCCTCTGCAGAGGAGAACCGATATGGAAAGGCATTGGTCATTGTACCATCAGCCATCCGCAGCCTCACTATCCTCCATTTAGTGAGTCTGTCACTCTCACTCTCACACTAACACACACACACACTTGCCTTCTGGTTCATGCACTAGAATGACACAATTCAAATACATTTGTCTGAAAGAAAAATCAGTCATACAATCTGGAACTTCGATGAAACAGCCCCCCCGTCAACCCGTCCGCCCGTCCCCCCGCCCCCTCTCAAAAAATGTGAACAAGTGATACATGCATGTGTGTATGACCACAGATGTATTTAATTCTAAACGTTCCTAATGTTTGCACATATGATCTTCATGAAAAGCAACCTGGGAAAATGTAAGACCTTCTAAGTATGGTTGTGTTTTATTGATTAAATAGGAAACAGAGCAACATTAAGATATACACACACAAACAAAAAAGGTTCTCTACTACGCATGTGAACAAAGCTTATGACATTGGCAAAAGGATCCATCCATCCCAAGCTTGACTGAAACCTTAATTAACCATACGGCCTTACCTATTCTGATTGTCCATGAGACAGCACTGTCCCAAGGCTTTTATTCTTCAAAGTAGTCTTGTCCAAATTGCAGTCCAGCCATATCGACAAGCAGTCCAATCTGTCCCAGGAGTTAGATCCATGAGCCAAAGTGTCTTTCACTGACATGTTTTAAATGGTTGTTATAGCTGACAGGCACTGTGTGGTTCAACACAGTGTGTAAAAAAGAGAAAGGGAAACATGTGGAAGGATAAGGAGCCCAGTGGCTCCTCTGACTCAAAAGTAGGGCATGCGTTCTGCTACATACATTCAGAGATAATGTGAGAGATCCTGTCTTGGTGTTAATGTATGTAGAGAGAGAGATTTCGCCTCTTTTCGCATAAGCAGGAGAGTTCCAACAAAGACAAACATGATCCACAACATTTGCTGAAAACAAAAGACTGAGGACATTAGACACAAAAAGGTCTACAAAATGGAAGTAACAAAAGCTACAAAAGATCTCCATTTGCCATTAGAAAACATTGGCTTCAATGTGGCAGGAATAAAAGCACTCATACGTGGTGACGTTTAAACCCCTTTGATGGTTCAGACCTGAATAAAAACCACATGACAATTAAGACTCCATTTTAGATGCTTATGGAGAGCTCCCATTAGTGCTTCCATCTTCATTCACCAATATGTTGTTCTTGGTCTTGTCAATAACCAATAATAGCCAGAGACAGTGGACCTTATTGAAGCATTGCTTGGTTCCTCAGGGAGAGTCTACATGGCTTCCATTCCCAGGCGAGGGGTGTTGTGCTTCAGCATCTGCCTTGGTTTTTATACCATAAACTTCCATGGAGATAATTCCAACTGGGCTTTTATGTGATCTCTCTCTCTCCCTGGTGGTGCACAGGGTTTAAATCCCCAGCGTCAGTGTCTTTTACAGCGACACAATATGAATAGAAACACCCAGTATATATAGTGTTGTTGACACATATGCATTTCAGTCCAAAGTGGAACAGTAACAGTCCTGCATTGTTTGTATGAGGAAATCTGCTGCCAGACACTGAGATCAAGATACCTGTCGAAACATCAGAAAGAAGATGTGCGTGGATTTTGTGTGTTTTGTGATATACAGTGAAACTGCTCCGTTATTTGCGGGTGGCAGCTGCTGTGGCAGTGGTCGTAGGCTTATTGCTGGTTCGCCGAACGGGCATTTTAGACACTGGGATCTTGGAGCGGGCTGCTTCTGCTTTGCCCTGCAAAGAGTGGTATGTTGCAGTAGAACCATGTTTGATGGGGATCTTGGACTCTCTGGGTAAACTTGTCGCCCCCATTGTGGGAAGGGTGGAGTCCAGGATGTCCTCGTGGCTGTGAGACAGGGTGGGGGTAACAGCCCCGGATCCAGTGGAGAAGTCACTCAGGGCATCTTTGCTGCTGCTCTCTCGTGAGAGAGAAATTGGACTTTCCTCCTCATGCACTGGGGTTGGCAGGTTCCAGTGTTCCTCATTGCCATTGGACTGTCCATCCCTGTGGTGCTGTTTCGGTTTTCCACCACCACTTACAGGGATCTTACTGAGAGCTGTGGGTTTCACAGCTGAGCTTTTCTTAGGTAATTGATCTTGGGCAGCAAACTGGGGCTCCACCTTCTGAGTGTGTGCTCTAGTTTCCTCCACCCCTCTTCTCCTGGCAACATCCTCCCGCTCTTTCTCTCCTCTTGGGGCAGTAGAGGATGTGGCCAGAGAGAGTGCGACAGTTGGAGGAGGCCGGGGAGAAGAGGTTAGGATTGGGAGTGGAGAAGACCCAGACAGTAGAGAAGTATCAGCAGGTTCTGGTTTATTTGTAGGCTTTGCAGAGGTAGCAGATGAAGTTGCAGGAATGGATGGTGGTATAGCAGTTTCTGGTGTGGGTTTAGATAGTGTAGCTTGGGGTTTTGTCAAAGGTGTGACATATGGAGGAGGGCTAGCTGCAGGTGGAGGTTTAGCAGCATGAGGAGGTCCAGATTCTGAAGCTGCTGATTTTGTAAGAGCTGATACTGACCAACATTTGTCCATTTGGGAAAAGGGGGGACTAGATTTGGTTGAAGGAGGCTGTTTAGTCTCAGGTTTGGCAATAGGTGCAGTGTTTCGGCTGCTTGATAATCCAAATGTTGTTACAATTTTGGGTCTTGTTACTGGACCAGCAGGAACAGGTTTGGTTGATGTGGAGAACGGGGGATATTTGGAAGCTGAAGCACTACTGTGCTTAGCCTCAGGTGCTGCAGAATTGCTGGGCTTTGTTGTGGATGTAGGAGCAGCAGTTGGGGTTGGTTTGGTTGTAGTTGGGATAGGGGTCGGCTCAGTCCTGACAGCAGCAGAATCAACGAGTTCTGGAGAAGATTTAACTGTGAATGAGATGTAACTTTCAGAAATAGTAGCAGGGGTAGAAGTAGCAGGTGGAGAAGGGGTAGGGATAGGTTTGGCTGCCAATTCAAGGGTGGGGGTAGGTTTGCTTGATATAGTTGAGGTTGGGGTAGTTGGAGGCGATTGTTTTGTAATAGGTGTAGGTGTGGGTTTGGTTGATGGGATAGGGGAAGCTGCTGGGATAGAAGGAGAGGATGAGTCTGGTCTTGTTGGAGGACTAAGAGTAGTGGTGTATGCAAGGGATGGAGCAGGTTTAACTGATGTGGTAGGACTTTGAGATGCAGGGGAAAGTGTGGGTTTTGGAGATGAGGCTGAGGGAGAAGAAAGTCTTGTTGTAGATGTAGGAGAGAGTTTGGTGGAGGATGTAGAACTAAGGGTTGCTGTAGGAGAAAGAGTAGGTCTAAGTTTGCTAGAAACAGCAGCTGGCAAAGCCTTGTCCTTTGTAATAGTTTCATCCGTTCCCTCCACCCGACTGCTGACTTTGACCCATTCCGCTTCTACATCCGCAACAATATCTCCACCAGCCGTCAATGTGTCAAAACTTAGAATAGACGAAATATCTCCAAGCAGTGTACTCAACCTATCATTAGTTGGTGGTTTAGCAGGTTCGCTCACCTTTGTAGTGTCCTCAGATGAAGAAGGTTCATCCTGTGATGGAGGGGGGTGCTTTTCAATCTCAGACTCATCTGGAGATCGAGGTGCAGGCCTGGGGGTCAGAGTCAGGTTCTCCTTGATGATCTCCACACTGTTGGAACGGGAGGCAAGGAGGGGAGGACCAGGTGCAACCTCGTCACCGCCGTCCTTGTCTTTCCCATGCCAACGTACACTCCCAAAGAGACCCTTCAGGCCTTTCCTCTGCCTCCCAGGTCTCTGTGACTCAGTCTGTGCTTGCCGCTCTCCCCCACCTCCTTTCCGACTCCGTCGAATCATATTGAGGAAGCTCAGCGATTTGGCAGAAGTGATGGAGGAGATAGACTGCCTTGTTGGGGTTGATTCCAGGTTGCTCTCCCTGCTTGTGGGTTCCTCCACCGGAGCATCTTCCTTTAGACTGTCCTCCTGGTCCAAGTCCACTGATTCCGCCTCTGCTTCTGGAGCCACTGTCTCGGATAATCCATCAAGGGTTTTGCTCCTTGAAGGGGGTGATTTGCGTCCCCCCTCGCCTTTGCTGCGCATAGAGAAAATGCTGGCGACACTGCTGCCTGGTTTCCGCTTGCTGAAGAGCTTGAAGGCCTTCCTTATTTTACCTGGGGGCTGAGGATCGCATGGTGGGGGTTCACAGCTCTCTGACTGGGTATCCATGTTGATCGTCCACAGCAGCGTACCTCTATTGTTCTCGCTCAGCTTGGCTCTAGAATCAGACTAATTACACTGGAAACATTTGAAAACAAATAAATCTCTTTATCTTTGCCTGCGCATATGCAAAAATGTCACCTAATGCGAATCTGTTTCTGTTCTCGCTTTCTCCTTCTATCACAGCTCTCTCCCTCCCTCTTTCTCTCTCTCTGTACCTCCCTCCTTTGCCTCCGCCCTCCCGCTCTCTCTTTCTCTCTGGCTGCTCCAGTTGGTTTCCATGGCAACTGAAGGGTCTAAGCAGCTTTCGTCAGCAATGGAGCGGCGCCAAGGGCTGTCATCATCGTACTCTAGACACCGTTCTCGCTCTTTCTCTGTGGTCCCCACCATATCATCTTCTCCCATCTCATCCATCTATGTGCACTGTCCATACAGAACATATTCCTTTGCTGTATATTGCAGCACATACTGTGTCATTTGCAGGCGACCACATCTGAACGGCCTGAAAATACAAAGGAAAGTGTTTTGTAAAATCAATGTCAATGCCCTGGCAGATGTCATTCAAAATATTTAATATGCTTAATTTCTGTATTTTCTTTTCATAAATCTATATTTATACACATAAGGGGTTAGGTATTTTTAAATAATGATATCCAGGCTACATTTAGATCCAAGTGCTGTACTGAAGTTCTGCATTATGTATTAATAGCCTAATAGCTGTAATAAAAGCTGTATTGTCTCCTCTTAAGCACCCATTACTCCTAATGTAACTCCTTCTTTCCTACTTCCTTTTTTCACATCCTCACTTGCTATTTTCCTCTTAAGAATTGTAGGCTCCTTAATATTTTCTGTCCCTTTGCTCTATAATGGTGTCAAGTATTGTTTAAATCCTATAAATATGTAAGAGATAATTTTCCTCACTACATTTCACCATCTTTCTCTCTCTTGTGTCCTCTTTTTCTCTCCTCCACGTGTATTTAGTATGTCCTCCAGGTTGAGTGATGTCCTCTATCCCTTTATGTCCTTATTGTCCATCCGCCTCGCTATTTATCTGCTCAGTATTCCCTCTTTTAAAGCAGCGTTTCTCTCCTCCTTATTTCTAGCTCATTGCAACAAAACAATGAGTGCATTCATCCCTCAAGTGGTGCTTTCATTGTGGCTTGCTAAACAGGGGCTACTCGCCAAAGACAGAGACCCCCCACAGTGGACGTGCATACAAAAACATAAAAATGACAATGTTCCTTCATAAAGAGATACATGTGAAGTAAAGCAAAGACACAGCCTATAACTGATGCTGGAACTGATCAGACCCACATGGGATCTGGTTGATGATGATTCATTGAACTGGTCTGACCATAATTACAGTAGCTCACAAAAGTGAGTACACCCCCCCCCCCCCACACACACATTTTTGTTAGTTTATCATAGCTTTTCATGGGACAACACTTTGATACACTGTAAAGTTGTCAGTGTACAGCTTGTATTAGCCATGTCCCCTCCTCTGTGTCATGTGACTTGCTACAAGGTCTCTGACGTGAATGGGGAGCAGGTGTTAAATTTGGTGTTATTACTCTCACACTCTCTCATACTGGTCACTGGAAGTTCAACATGACACTTCATGGCAAAGAACGACATAAAGATGAAAACCTCTTTTAAAGATGATGCACAGGAAAGCCTGCAAACAGTTTGCATACTAAGGACATGTGTTACTGGAACCCTGCCCCAGGGTCTGATGAACTTCAAGCGTGTGGTGGAAACCAGGTGAGTGCATTTCTCCAGTGTTGTGCAAGGGAACAAAGGGAACGTTCAACAAATGAGTCAAAGCTCATGCACTCAACATGTGCAGGGAAAATCAGCCAATCAAGGGGTCTTACACATAAACAAAACAATACAAATGTCTACTTTCATGCTTTCCCTGTGATTTTCTTTTCCATTCTCTTTCATGATGTTTATATACAGGTCCTTCTCAAAAAATTAGCATATTGTGATAAAGTTCATTATTTTCTGCAATGTACTGATAAACAT
>JBBIGC010000036.1:9537896-9549930 GCA_037576955.1 Lepidarchus adonis
TGGCCTTCCAGAGTAATTGTGTAGTCAGACAGCTTGCTCCGAGCTGCTGGTGGCCCTATTATGAGTACTTCGGTCTTAAGGCTGCAGAAGTCATGGTGGTGCAGGCATCATGATATGGGAATGTTTCTCAGTCGTGGGGTCTACAAGCATAAAACAGCATAAACAACTCAAAGCATTTATTAAATTTGGGAGGAAAAAAGCATGAGGTTAAATAAAAATGTGGATGGTGTGTGCTATAAACAATGCACTGCAAATAAAGAACCTATTTTATTTATTTATTTAGTGCTACTTTTAACATCCATTGGCCATGAGAGATTATGATGTCTTTTAAATAGATTTGAGCTGAAATAACAGGTCCCATTAAGATGTTGCAAAATGGCAAATCCACAAGACTAACAACATGCTGCTTTTGTGACAGAGCCGTAAAAGCCACATGAACAATTACAATACGTCTGCAAAAATGGTCAAGCACAGGAAAGTGAAACACAAACTTTAACACTAACAATCTTTTTGGGTTTGGACCCTTTGTGATTATAATGTCAAAACAAACAAATGTAAATAGGTTCTGCACAAAGCAAATTCATTCTTACAAACTGTCTTTTTTTAAATGGGTGCAAAGCTTTTTACAGATGCATTATAAGACGAAGAGTCAGGTTAGATTGAAAATTGGTCAATGAGAGATGAACTGCTCTTCACATTTCTTAACATTCACAAAAAAAATCCCATCGCTTAAATCTGATTTTGTATACTGAACTAAACCATTATTTCCCTGTGCTTTGTATAATATTTTATATTTTGTGTCCAAGGCAAGTGCCACCACCCATAGGAAATCTGTCAATTAGCAGTTTATCAGTTATTACAAAACCAAAAAGCAAAATCATCTTACACCAGGGGTGGTGCTTGCACTGATGTGGTGTATGAAGTTGTACTATTTCTTTTGGTAGAGAACTTCAGTTCATCGAGTGTATTAAACCCACATCATGAGTAAACCACAAATCCGGAACACTGGTTGGGCTAACCAACCTTAAATAAAATAACAATAAAAAGGGTGCAAATAAAGCTTATCAAACTTAAATGATACTGAAACAACTACTGAGGCAATGAGGACTGGTGCACAGAATCTAATGTAAGATCTCGCAGGCCATATTGCAGGAGCAAGAGAACACGGAGAAGCATATCATCTTCTGGATCCATGCCCTGGTTCCCTCACATCACCCATACTGAAGCTCTATGCTCATCATAGGCTGCCTTGTGGGTTGCCAAGTAGTAGGAGGAGTACTACCATTGTGGTCTGACTTTATCCAAGCCCAAACGACCATCTCGCGCCATCTCTCCATCTGAACTCCCTTATGCTCAGTATTGCGAGCTGGCACGCATACGGTACGGCTGAGAACGCCTTTCAGTGTTTCTCTTTCATACACACTCACATGCTCATACACACACTCACAGCCCTGCAATTGCACCTCAAAACTATTCCCTGCACCTCAAAAGATGCAACCCCCTGTTCATCCCAACCGGTCTCACCTTCTCAAACCCTCTCCTGCGTTTCATGCGTTCTGCTATAAAGGGGGCAAAGAAATTCTCTCATCTTTTTGAAAATGATTTCATTTCTCATTCCAAGCTTTTTTGGTTGCCTCCACAAAAAAGCTTGCTGCCTTCCCCTCCCTCATCCACACACACTTGCTCTCTCCCTCTTTGCCCTTGTTCTTGCTTTCCACTCCATTGCAGTGGAGGTTGAGCGGTTTTTACAGCACAAATTCTGGCCTCTTTTATTCAGCCCACTTTAGCCCAGCTCAGAAAGGCCGGGATGTCTCGAACAGGAACGTTCCTAGTCAGAGCCTTCACACGCAAGTTCCGGTCGTCTGTGAGCAGAACCACCTCCCTGTGCAGTCGGACTGGCCCGTCTGAGAGAAAATGCAACAATCATTTATGTTATGCTGTGCAATGGTCATAAACAACAAACAGAGCAGCAAGATAAACGCAGATTAGAGATGTTTGTTGGTTTAGTTTTTAGCAGGAACTGATCTCACCTTTCTGAGAAGGCATGAAGTCCTTAGCCTTGTCTTGACAATAATGTAGACAACACGACAGAATCACATCATCATTATTGCCCTGGTACAAAAGAGAAAAAAGTGAGAAGACACATTGTGTATTCTATATAATCAAAGGTTCTCAATTCAGGTACATTTCAATTCACTATTTTTGTTCTACTCCATGTCTACACATTTAAAATCCTGTGAACCATTACCTCAGCGATAAAGTGACCACAGAACATCTATACCTTTTGTCCAGAAGTATCCTCACTGCGAAAGGCAATGGACTCTAGCTGGTTTCCCCTGCTGGTAAGCGCTCGGAGGCCTGGCTCTCGGGCCTCAAAGCTCTTCTCCAGGAAAAGCACTGCTGCTTTCGCACACTCCTGAACCAATCTGGCATGAGTTGCTCCACCTCCACCAACAGTGTCACCATCACGGCATTCCTGCCCCTTGGCTAAGCCATCAAGCTCTGTAATCACTGAAAGATAAATCATATGGGGGGACAAAGTGAGAAATGTCAGAATACACAGTCGACTATCCAGACTACTCATAACTATCCAGAAATGCTAAAGATTTACAAATGTAAACCATTTGTGGAAGAATGATCAATTATCAAAGATCAGGTTAAATATTTATGCAGATGAGAGGATGTGACAAGTAATGAACAGAAGAAGAATCCCTCACCAATCAGAGGCACCACCAGTATGTATGAACCACAGGCCAGTAGCCTCCTCAAGCCCTCCAGCTGGTCAATAAAGCAGTTGGTGTCGGGCACAAGGTAGAAGGGTCTGATCTCCAGCTCTAGCTGGCCTCTAGTTTGTAGCACAGCCTGAAGAACCCAAAAGGAGGAACTCAACTTGCTGCAATGTAACATTTACTAATATTGTGTATGAAAGCATACAAAAAGTGGAAGCTTTTCTGCAAGTGTGATATTTTTCTGCTGCTGCGGCTGGAGCACCTGTATTTTGTCTCTACGTTTCTGCTGCTGTGCCAATTTATGGGCTAAAGCTTGGCGCCGAGCTCTTAGTTCTCTGATGTCATCTTCACTTCCATCCCCTTCCATTTCTCCATCCAGCTCACCCTCTGACGCAGACAGAGAGGACTCTTCCACGATCACATCATCATCCTGGACAAACACACACACAAAATGTACAGTTACTCTGTTAAGAGGATTGTATTGGTGGCAGAAGCCATATTGCAGTGAAAGAAATGTGCACCTGGCTCTGCCCATAGGTCTGTGACTGACTCTTCTCTTCTGCTTGCTGGCTGGGAGTGGGGGATGCCGCTATGGAAACATACTTCCCTCCTTTAAAGGCCAGCAGTGGCTCTTCCTGGCCACAAAGAGCCTCCAGGAAATACTTCAGCACGGTCACTCTCTTGCAGTCAGCTGCCATAGCCTACAAAACCATGCGCACAAATGATTCCATAATCGCTACTGCAGAGGTGAGTATATGTATGTGAGCTTTCACTTGTGACATAATTAGCAGCTTCTGCAACAGGGCAGTTATGCAGTGCATGTATGTATGTATGTAAACATGTGACTCACAGTCTCAGCCTGGGGGTCTATATAGCACGGTTCCTGCGGAGCAGCCAGCAAGGGGACAAATCCAGCCAGCATTCGGTCTTCTTCCAGCACTAACAGTTTGAGCTCCTCATCCCCCTCTCCATCACCATCTGCCTTGTAGAGTGGAGTCTCACCATGATACACACGTGCCAGAGCGTTACACAGCTCTGCCAGGCACTGCCACACATCTGGACTGCCACTGGGAACAGACACAGTAATATAACTTTTATGTACCTAGAGCAGCTTCATTACAGTTAGACATAGCCAAATAAATGAACTAATAATGGTCTTTGTCTGAGTGTGTGTGTGTGTGTGTGTGTGTGTGTGTGTGTGTGTGTGTGTGTACTCTTTACTCTACACTCACTCAATTCTGCATGGTGGTGGATTCCATTGCTCTGGGTGGCCCAACATCCAGTCAGACCAAACTTTAACACTGGGCAGAAGCTCTCGCAGGTCGGCCGGAAACGCAGACACTCGCACCATGGGCTCTTCTTCCACCACATCACACTCCTCAAGCTCCTCTACTGGGATGGGTTCTGAAACACAGAACACAGTGTGGCTCAAACACCTTACCTTGCTAAATTGTCCAGGTAAAAATGTTTTGTTGTTTGTTAATTCTATGGTCCTACATCAATACAGGGCATGAAAACAGGGGAGCAAGTACTTAAATTGATGCACTATATAAAAACACATTCTGCACCTTTGCTAAATTATATCAAGTTTTTACATCTGGATTTCATTTACATTTTAAACTATGTACTACTTTTGCTTCGTAATCATTCATTCATTTTTTAACTCTGTAATATTTTTTCCCAATAGGCCAATATTAACTGCAATTCTTTATCCTTTAAATTCAAAGTACTTCCAAAGTATTTTCCCTCTAAGGCATCTTTTAGTGTAGGTAGGTACATCTTTCATGACTGATGTAACTAAATCTGCCTCTATCAAATCTCACAGCAAATCCAGCTCTCTGTAAAACTATCGGGTGATTTGTGGAAAACATGGCAGGTGTCCCAAAGTTACGAATGACATGTTTAATGTATTCATTTGTAACTGCAGTTGTAAAAGTGGTGGCACTGTATTGTAATCAGCACAGGAAGAAAAGCTGGAATTTCCTGCACTGATATTTTGTAGCTTTTCAAACAGACACAGAATGTCCAATATCTTTAAATGTTGTTTTAAAATAAATTTTACATCATACAAACATACATTAATGTTTTCATTTTGTCCTATAATGCAGATTATCAAATTCTTGTGAAAGAAACTGTTTACAGAGAGCATCTGATCTAGAATGCTGATTTTGCTTTGTCAGAAAATAGTAAAATAGGAAATTTTGTTGTAATGGACAGACACATAATCCTATAACTTAAGAAAGAAAAATGCAATAAATGAACATATAAATTGAACAATATTTAACTTCTCATGTTTACTTACATCCCAAATGAATGCTCTGTGCTTACCTGCAGGAGTTTCTTCTAAAAGTTCAGTACAACGCTGTACCAGTAGCCCAAAGATGGCCAAGCCCATAGATGTGGTCTGTTCTTCCAAAACTGAACGAGTCTCTCCTTTCCCTGCAGCTAAAATAAACAGACATAAAAGGGGAAAAGGTGGATGGACATGATTTAAAAACAGATGTGCCTAAAATTACATGGTTTAAGACTTAAGACTGTACCTCTGGTCTGAGCATAGTGAATGGTAAACATGTTTATTGTCATGATCTGCAGCATGCGTGTGCTTCCCAGTGGGGATGGGCTATGCTGAAGTAGAGCGTGAAACTCCTGCAGCACATGACTAGCCACAACTGGGAAGCTCTCCATCCTAAGGACCGATCAACACAAATCATTCACAAAAGACCCTTCAACATGTATCCAAACCCCAATGAAGAAATCCCAGGACCAGAACCCAGAACTGTACTGAAACAGCAACATGTAAACTGTTAATAAACTGAACTAGTCCCACAGAAACTTACCCCACTTTAGTGAAGAGTTTTCCATGAGTGTGGAGAAAACTCAGAATAAATCTCTTATTGAGCTATAAAAAGAGAACAATAGTTAAAATAGGCATAATTTAATTTAACTGCTCATATTGTTTTAAGCACTTACATTTGCTGGAATGGACAGAAATTTACTAAAGGTTGCCTAACAAACACAGTGGTTTAATAGAAAATGTCTAATTAAAAAAATGCACACAAAACACAGTAAAGCCGGCAATAAACCCTTGTTTATCTGTGTGAACAGTGATGAAGTATAATTAAATAACTTTTTTGTGGGGACCCAAAATTATTTGAAAGCTCTACAATATAGGTATGGAAAGGATCAGAACTTTGTGTGTGTGCATGTTTGTTCATTCTAACATGCACAAAATTTTTTTTTTAAAAGCCCAGAAAAGCTAGACATTGGGAGGGTTAGAAAAGATAATTGAGATCAGAAAGAAAAAAGGAATAAATAAAATTAAATACAAAATAAATAAAGTTTTGGGATGAACTGAAAGAGAGAGAGAGAATAAAGGTATCAAGTTCAAGTGTGTTATTTTATTGTGTACTCAATGGAGCTGTGTTATTTTGCTTTGTTATTAAGAGAGAGGGGTTCAGTTTAGGTTTACTGCTTAGCAAGCACCAGAGAGGTGAAAGAAGAATGGATTCTGCCTATTTTTATTATTGTTATAAACTGTTTCAAATTATGTTTTTAAAAAAAATTGAGCTCCTGGTCATAGACCGGAATCGAACACCATAACTTAAATATTTCTTCCTCATCCTCATGCTGTGCCCTCTTAAATTATTCTAAAAGTAACTTTGTATGACTTTCTCTGTGCATGCAGAGCACTACAGCAATAGTGATGAGTAGTGACAACCAACACAAACCGCTTCATTTTTTCAATGTGTTGCTAAAATGTAAAATACTCTACTTTTTCAGCTTTGTTATAGAACACCAGTCATCTAGTGAGCTGAAACTTATATTTTGCTTACATGTCTATGTGTATCACTGGCAGCTTGGTAACTAACCTCGACTAAGTGCAGGCAAAGTTGGGACAATTTCTAGAATGGTCAATTCTCTCAAGCATTTCTTTAACTGACAAAAGTAATAATAAATACATTTTAATGGCCTGGCTAACCAGCCTGATTGTATTTTGTAAACATAAATACATTTATTTATTTATGATACTTGCAACAAAAACATTCAAATTACATGGTTTTGGTGAACTGGGAATAGGTGAGGTACTGATTAGATATAAAACAAGCATCCAGCAAACATGGGTTGTGGATCAACTTCATTAGAGAATGAGAGTCCATCAGTTAAAATAGATCAATAGGCTCAAGAGAATTAACGGTCACTGATTCTTGTTTTTATTGCATTTTACAAAATGGTCCTAGATTTCGCTAAACTGGATTTGTATTTTAAGGTTTCAGAACCTAAAATAACAAAATAACACTGGCTTACATGTTGTACTGGTGTGGTGCTGCAGTACTCACATCACTGGCACTCAGTGTGCTCAGACTTCCATCTTGCTCAGAGTCTCTACTTGATTCACCGCCTGCTACACGAGACGCCACTCTTGGATGCCCACTGGGTCGGATCCAGATTTCCACCCGGCTAGCACCTTCGCCCCAACTCCCTCCTCGCCCTCGTGGACCACGTACAATACCTTCTGAATCCTGTTTCTGTTTGCGCTCAATCTGCTCAACCTAGGAAGATAAGAGACGTAATTAATTATATTTTATACAAGAAGCAAAACAACAAGTGTAATGAGCCGATGCAAACACTGAAAACAATATGTGCCAATAATTAAAAGACCACATCCTACCATTACACACTTAACATCTTTGTCACCTCCTCATAATTAGGTCATATAATTATGTACACTAGGTTGAAGCATGCGTGATAGCTGATTGCAACTTTAGGATTTTATGTTTTAGTATAATGTTTGTCACATCCCAACATTAAAAATACAAATATATGGTATGTAATTGGGGTCAAAAAGTGTATGGTAACATAATTCACATGTTTGAGTGAATGAATGAATGAATAAATAAAGAAATACAGAAAGAAAGAAATACAGAAAAAAAGAAAAAAGAAAGAAACTAGGTGACTATGACAACTAACAAACAATATTATTTCAGATAAGATAAGGGGCTTTCCTTACCTTGCGCTTGGCTTCCTCAAACAGACTCATCAGGCTCTCTTTTGCAGTTAGTATTGGATTGCTGGCAGCTAAGCTACGCATGTAGTAATACACAGCATCCAGCTTCCGTTTCTACAAAATTGAATGCAAAAGAAAGTTAGCATATGAATGTTTTTGAGAAGGAGTAAGACTAAGAGCGAGTAATGAAATGTATTCTATCTATTTATTAAGAAATAATTGGTAAACATATTAAAAACCCCTCAAAATCAGAGGCTCACCATGTAATTCAATAATGAAATTAAATGAATGTGATCTCACTGTGTATACTGCCAACAACGCAAGTTGATTGTAAGGTCTTCCATTTTTTGGAGCAATCTGCTGAGCTTTTAGGTACCAACTGTGCAATAGGAAAGAGACATTAAAACAATGAAAATGACAGCATAATAAAAAAGCACTGTTACAGAAGAGCTGACCTGCGTGCTTTGCCATAGTTGGCCGAGTCGCTGGCTTGTTCTCTGTATCGTGCAATGTCTCCCTGGCAGATCATACAGCGCTGCGCACTGATCAGAGCATATTTAACCTGAAATAACAGCAAACGATAGACACAACTGGAATAATTAAATACGGATTACAACAAACATAAAGGTCATTGGAAACTATTTCAAACACTGTGTGAAATGACACTAACAGTTATGATTTGTAAGAGCCAAGACCTTTTTCATGAAACTTTAAATTTTTAATAAAAATAATCACAATCGACAACTTGAACAAGCTTGTGAACAGTAACATCTGAATATTGTGTTTTACCGTTTTGCGCAGAGGTCTTGCACGTATTGCCATTCCATCCATGTAATCTTCCAGCTTAAATTGGAATATTGACTGCAACTTCTGCAGCAGTGAATCAAAGAACATTGCCCCCTAGAAGATGAATGATGGTGTCTTTATCTACATGTCTGACAACTGCTATGAGCTCATGAGCCAAAATGTAAGAGCATAAATTCACTTGAGTACAAAGAATTAATGGCATTATGACAATAGAACTTGCAACAGTTATACAGAAGAAGATAATTTTCTTAATTCAAAAATAACAAAACAGAAGACAGAAATATAACCAGAACAAATGAACAAATATAATATATAATGATATTCTGAGCCTAGTACCTCTTCCAGTATTGTTAAAAGCATGGCCCTGATACGAAGGGTTGTATCTGAATCTTGGTCTTTCAGAAGCTGTCTGAATCTCTCGATGACCTGATAGAACACGTTCTTCCACAGCGCCTGATCCAAGTTCTGAGAGTCAGAGAACTCAATGTCTGTTAGGATCACACGCTCGTACAGCAACAGGAGCTCTGCCCTGAAAGAAGAAAAAGAATAAGTCTAATGTGTCAGCAAGAGGTCATGAACTAAGCAAACTGGAAAACACACATCATGACCAAATGGCTCATCAAGGGCTTTCCGAAAGTCTTCAGAGTATTAGCAGTATGTTGTTCCTCTCACAAACCTTTCTTCTCGCTAATTATGACTAATCACCCTTTGCTCACCTTAGTTGGGCCATCCTGTCCAGTCCTTCTGGGCTCAGGCGTTCCCTGGAAAGCAGATTGCTGAGCTGGAGCTCCTGGGCATCAGCCAGTCGCAGCAACTTCCATAGCTCACCCCGAGTTTGCACCTCTGCCTCCTCTAGGGTAATGTTGGTTCCACTTGCAGATGTGTATCCCTGACCACCCGGACCATATGCGCCATAAAAAGGCATAGTAGGACTAGGGTACACCCCATTAGAGCCAGGTATTTGATATGGAAATTGATAGGGATAGGCATAGCGTGGAGGTGTGTTTGGACCACTTGCTGGTAAGGGGTAGCAATAAGGGTTGTCTGAATTTTGGAATTTGTAATAAGCCAAGGCAGCAGCTTGCTGGTTCTGGAAGTGCTCACCCTGGTGGACTGGTGGGCTCCCTGCAGTTTCATCGTCTGTGTCCAGGAAATGCAGTGGGCCATATCCTCCTTGATGTAGGTATAAGGATGTTTGCAGAGGTGAATGCTGTGATTGTTGACTGCTTGCCAGGGCAGGTTTCTTATCGGGGTTATTGGGGTCCCACAGTCGTCTTGTACTTCCTCCACGACCTCCTCTTCCTCTGCCTAGGCCCATGCCTCCTCTCATCCCACTCATCAGTCGTGGACCAGGCTCCGGGGATACCGTTAGCTCAGTGTGTGCTGGAAGAACAAGAATACCTCTGCCCCTGCCTCTTGGACCTTGATTCTTTCGCATTGTTTTGTCCTCGCCAGTTCCCAATGCCATGCTGGACTTTGAGTCTAAAGAAACTCTCAATATTCCTCCGCGACCACTGCCCACAGTTCCTCTAGACCCCTTGGTGTTCCCTCTAGATGTTCTTAAAGCAATCCTACTGCCCACGCTTTCACGGCCTCTCAAGGCACTACTTTTATCATCCCTCTCCCATAACTCATTCTCGTCAAAGGAATCTGTGGAGGACATGTCTCTGGTTGTCCACGGTCTCCGTCTACACTGATTCGCTGTGGCCCAGTCCTTGGCCTCTGCTTTCTTCTCATGAGACCTAGGTGTCAGCCTCTCTCCCCTCTCCCTTCCACCTACACTTGCATTTATCCTAGCTCTATCAGATTCTCCCTGGCCATCCATACTGGTACCACTACTGGCTGAGCTTGTGCTGTAGGTCCGGTTTCGAGGCCGTCGGATGTCTGATTTAGAGTAACGCTTGGAAACTGAGCTCACTTTGCTAGAGTCTTTTCCTTCAGAAACCCTGAGTGTCTCTCCAACTCGGTCTCTTGGCTGGTTCACTCTATGTTTTTGCTGTTGCAAGTTTTGGTCATTATGAACATCTTTGCTATTCACATCCCACTGAAATCCTCCTTCCACTATTTGTTTATTGTTTTTCTCTAGCTGATTTGTCGAAGAGCTCTTCTCCCCTCCTTCTCCTTCCTGCCTCTTCCCTTGAGTTTGGTTGGAGCCTCGATCCCTGCCTCCTTTGGATCTACGGTTACTCCTCTGTCTCTTCTTTTCATCTCCCTGATCTGTTCCTACTTCTCCTCCACCTGCTCTGCTCCTTTTGCCCTCATCACTCGACTTTCTTCTCCTACTGCCACCAGTCTCACTTTTTGTTTTTTTTATTTCTTCTGGTTCCAAAGGTGCCAAAGGACTGCTGATAGTAAGTTTTTCCACTTTGCCCATCATGTTTTCAACAGTGGTCTGACCATTAAGAGCAGAAAGGGAATCTAAAGTCTTCTGTTGCTTCCCTGACTCCCTTTTTCTCCTAGATTCTTTGCTTTTTCTAACTTTTCCTTTGTCCTCTCTCTCCATTACATGTTCCACTTGTCTATCCTTACTTTGTTCTACCAAACCTATTGATTTATGCTTACCCTCATCTCCTTTCTCACCCTTTAGCTCTTCTTTGGATCTTTGCTCTAACTCCTTGTTAGAACCAGAGTCTCTACTGCCCCAAGTCCTACGTCCACCAGGCTGATATATCTCACGATCAGGTTTACGTGTTTTTCGCAACACTTTTGGGGACCCAGGTGTGTCTGTGATTGATACATTAATATCATTAACAATGTTCCTGTCAGTATGTTGATAGTTTACAAGCTCAGTAGCACTGTTACAGAGGCTAATGCTACTTCTGCTGGTGAGTTTCAAGTCAGAGCTTGGTGGAGAGCTGCCAGACATTTTGGCACCAGGATCTGTCTCACACTCCCCTGATGTGTGTGCACGTTCAGTGGAAACAGCTTGTGCTTCACCCTCAGAACTGTCTTTGTGTCTGCGTGTCTGCCCTGCTCCGGGTTGGTACCGCTGCAGGTCTGGTCGTTTCCTGTCTCGAAGCCGCTGTTTCTTACTCGCCTCTTGTACGTCTGAGAATGAATGAGTGTGACAGTGAGACAGAGAAACAGCCCAGTAGAAAGAGAAACATAGTTAAACAGCAATGGTGTTAATAAAGTATTTCAGAGCAGTCTGATGTGAAATGCACCATTCTAGAGAATCATCATAATTACTTGGACTAATTGCAAGCGTTGGTGTCACTGTCCGATTTGTGTGGATATGTGGAAAGTTCTGTTCTGCTTATGGCTGTATGTGATTTGTATACGGACACCCAGTGGACCCAACCCTTTCTGCAAGAGTATGTGCAAACATTTATGCTTAAAATCACATTTTAATAAATTGTGAAACATATAAAAGCAAACATACACAATCACATGATACTTAATATCTGTTAATAGACTTTGAAATACAGGTCCTTCTCAAAAAATTAGCATATTGTGATAAAGTTCATTATTTTCTGCAATGTACTGATAAACA
>JBBIGC010000036.1:9555377-9567198 GCA_037576955.1 Lepidarchus adonis
GCCTTGGGATCCCTCCGGAAGAGCTGGACGAAATGGCCGGGGAGAGGGAAGTCTGGGTATCTCTGCTGAAGCTGCTGCCCCCGCGACCCGACCTTGGATAAGCGGAAGAAGATGGATGGATGGATGGATGAAGAAGATGGCAGCATGGTCGGATTTCCCACATGGAGGGAGAGATTGAGCCTTGTAGCTGTCCTTGACTGTGGTGTAACAATGGTCCAGTGTCCTTTCACCTCTGAAGGGGCAGGTGATGTGTTGATGGAAGTTTGGCACTGCACGTTTGAGATTGGTGCTGTTGAAGTCTCCTGCAACAATGAGTGCAGCGTCCCGGTGTTGTGTTTGGTGCTGCGTGAGTGCCTCATGCAGCTTGCGTAAGGCAGTGATCATGTCCGCTTGTGGTGGAATATAAACGTTGACTATGACCAATGTAAACTCCCGAGGAAGTTAAAAAGGATGACACATGATGGACAGTAGTTCCAGATTGGGTGTGCAGGAGCGTGTGAGAGGAACAATGTTTGCGCTGTTGCACCAGCTGCTTTTCACCATTAAATATACCCTGCCTCCTCTTAATTTCCCAAAGTCCCGTGTCCTGTTCATGCAGTGGATCGAGAAGAACTTCCGGCTGGATGGCGTGGTTTGGCACCCCTGGCCTCAACCACGTTTCGACAAAACAGAGGAGATTGCAGTCTCGAATGTCTCTCTGGAACTTTACTCTGGCCCTGAGGTCATCGAGTTTGTTCTCCAGTGACTGGAAATTGATGAGCAGGATGCTAGGCAGAGGTGTGCGGTGTGCACGGGATCTCACTCTGCCAGCTTGGATCTGGAGTTAAAAACGTCAAATTGTGTGTACATTGTATACCATTAGAAACAGGAGTGTCTCTATCATACCTTATGTACTTCATGGTTGTGAATTTGCTGGTTTAAAGTGACAGAAAATTAACTTAAATTATTAAAAGATAAAAACAATGTAAAAGAAGTTGGAGCAGTCATGATGGCAGCCGACCTCACAGGCAACATCTTGAATGCATGCATGTTCGGTGTGTTCCAAGAGAAAGAACAGTGCAGGAGCTAAATTTTGATGAGCTGGCGGTGGATGACCAGGCCTGCCATCTCCATAACGAGTATAGAGATTGGTAACTTGGTAAATGAATCTGGAGGGCAATGAAAGCCCGTTCAAAAGCATAACTCTGTGTGCAAGTGTCGGGCCCCGGGGGTTTTGTTTTATGATTTACTTCTTGTTGATTGGGAAATTGAGTGTGTAATGTGGGAATGCTTCTTTCTGTGCCGGCAGCAGGATGGACTACTTACTGGGGCCCCTTGGACAACGAGTGGGACAGTGATTGGCTGGTGGTGTGAGTAGCACCTGGAGAGGGGTGGAGTAACCGGTATTAGAGGGCTGTCTGGGCAGGGAGAGACAGAGAGGATGGGATGCTGGTGTGCACCAGAACGGGACTTTTATTCTGAAGGACAGCGCTACCCTGAGTGCAGAAGGCGCGGTTTGCTGCGGGCTTCATCCCCAATGGACTCCTGGGACTAGCACATGTGTGCACCGTGTTATTCGGGGAGCATGTGTGTGTGCGAGTGTGTGCTTTGTGTTTCCCTCTTCTCCGCCTAGGCGTGGATACCCACATGTTTGCGCCACGGAGGTCCAGTCCCGTATGAGCAGCGTGGACGCCAAAGAAGGGAGGAGGGGGAGTCGAGACAAGGGAGCCTCAGGGGTGGAGCCAGACCTCTTATCAATATGGTGTGCTGGGGTTTTTCTGGAGTGTTGGCTAATTTTAGAGGGTTTTATTGTGTGTTGGGTTTTTGATGTGGGCTTTTTATAAACCGGGGTCACTAGTGTGCTATGTTGGATCTGATAGGGGAGGGACTGGAACCTGGAATGTTTTATTGTGAACTTACTGGCGAAATAAATGGTGTGGATTTTGCAATTCAATAGTGTGTGCCCTGTCCATTTTTGTATGTGTACGGAGATCCTTAGGGGGAAGAATAATTGAACAAAAGAGTAAAGTTAAAATTCAACCCATTGGATTGGGATATTGGGAGTCGGGGGGGGGGGGGGGGGGTCCTAGTTCCCCGGCCCCCCCCCCCCCCCCCCCCCCCCTCCCTCCCCCCCCCCCCCCCCCCCCCCCCCCCCCCCCCCCCCACACTGCCCCGGCCTCCCCCAACACAAGGGTTCTTGGCAGTTCTTCCTTTCCCAGAAGAACTGATACAGGACTTTGCTTTTGACCATTTCAGATGCTTTCTGGCTCTTCTCTTTAGCTATGGTGTCACAACCAGTCTTTCTGCTTGCACACTCAACACAAACACTCAACTACATTGCTCTTGACCATCCCTGATGATCACCTTGTTATAAATTATCTTTGTATTCAAATGACCAAAATCATTGTACTAAAGCTATTAATAATAATACTCATTTGTAACTTTTAAGACGTTAAAAACATTGGTAAAAATAGAATGGACATGGTCTCCCTGTCTAGCTCTCTTCCCTCATGTCTTGCATGTCCTGTACAGTCACATGTTTAGTCAGTCACATGGTCTGTCCTGCCCCCTTCAGGTGTTCTTCAGTGTAAGTTCCTTGTGTTTTTGTTTTGGTTGTTAGTCGATGGTTAATTTCTATTTACCGTTTGCCTTTGTTCTCTGCTCCATGGTAAAGTTAATTAAATGTTCAGCATTTCAGCTCTGAAGCTTGCACTTACTTCCTGCACCAAACCCACAGTCATTACAGATCGACTAACCTTTCTGGATCCGTTGTTAGGGTCAGACTCTTCCTCCGACGAGTGGCCGAGTGTCGGAAGTGCTTACGGAGGGCAACGGCAGAAGAACAGGCGTAGCTGGAGATCCAGGGCACAAATGCCGAATGGTAGCAGCTGCGATAATGTGCTGTGAGCTAATGGAGCATGCTGTCTCACTAATGGCTTGCTCCCAGTTCCCGCGAACATCATGGATGGCTTGCTACCAGTTCCAGCGAGCATTTCGGACAGCTCATGCCAGGGTGCAACGTTGGCATGCCTCAGCTTCATTCTGGGTGCAACTGTGGCACGCCATAGTTTAGTTCTGCTAGTCTGAACTCAACCATGACTTAATCCGCGCCCAGTAACTTTGGTCTGTTTATGCCACAGACTATACTGCAACCCACCCATTTCCAGCTACTGACTGTGCCTCAGGTTTGGTCTGGGTTCAGGTACCCTGCTAACCAGGGAGTTTTATGCCAGCACTTTCTGGTACTGTAGGGCAGTCGCCCAATTATCAGGGAAATTGTCACCCAGGTTTACTGTCTTCATGTTTTTTTGTTCCTGTTCCTATGTTCAGTCCTGTAGCTATATTTTAATCACCATTCTTAATTTATGTTCCCCTTGTTCATCGTCATTTAAATGGTGTTTAAGGTCATGTCACGTGCCTTGAGTCTTTAAGAGACATTTTCTGTTCTAGTCCTGTGGTTTGTCTTTAGTTCTTGTCATGTGTTGTGTTGTTTTTTTTGTTTATGTTCTTGGTGTTTTCTGTTTTTGACTTGTCATGTTCTGTTTTGATGTCTTATGTTTTTCCCAGGTCCATTGTCTTGACTTGTCCTGTTTTGCTTTGTCACCCCTGGTAGTGGTTCCTTGGGAGGGGGTTAGGTCACTGTGTCCCTGTCTAGCTCTGTAGCCCCCATGTCATGCATGCTGTGTCCGGTCACATGTTTAGTCCATCACATGGTCTGTCATGCCCCCTTCAGGTGTTCCTCATTGCCTTCAGCATATTTAAGTTCCTTGTGTCTCTGTCTTGGTTGTGAGTTGTCAATGGTTAATTTCTATGTAGCGTTTGCCTTTGTTCTCTGTTAAAGTTGACTAAATGTTCAGCATTTCAGCACTGAAGCCTGCACTTACTTCCTGCACCAAACCCACAATCATTACAATAATTAAAAAATCAAAATGAAATATTTACTGTTAATTGTCCAATCTTAAATGCATATGCAAACTGATCTCTCTTTACCGCTGTACTGCTGTTGTACATTAAAATTTTTTGATTGTATCGATAGTTACAAATAGGTGTAAAAAATGATAAGATTATATAATTGTCACATTCACACACACAGGTGGCACAACACGGACACAATCTTCTTTGATTTACCCACATCCAGGGGTGATTCACACATTGTTTGCATTCTCACATGGTTCACATGGAGAAATAACTCACAGGGAGTCCTCTATCATGCTCTCCCATGACCTGGATACCATTTCCACTAGGAGCTTTGGTCCCTTATTTGGCAGGAGAGGGCTCTATTCCCCCCCTTGTTCACCTCGACCTCAAGGGGACTGAGTCTCCACTCACACACTTCATTCCGGTCCGTTGGCAGGGCTTAAGTGCCATGGGAAGTGTAGTGCTGTCTGTCACATGCGGAAGTGTAGTGTAGTCTGTTGCTCCGCGCTCCTTCTATCTCACAACTCCAGACCTTTGGCCTCACGCCTCTACCTTTCAGATGGGATTCCACCGAGCCACTTGTCCTTATTCGTCCACCTTCTTGGCACGTGTTCCCTGCCCTCCTCTCAAGAGGCATGAGAACCTATGGCCTCACTGACTACAGCTGGTTTCTCCCCCTTTTGCCCAAATTCTTTTCCCTTGTCTTGTCTTCTCTCTCTTTTTATGCAAGCAATGCCACCATGCAAATAAGGTGAAAACTTACCTCCAACCATGCAGCATCAGCCTGCGCCCTTCTCCAGGCCATGTGTTTCTCTCTTTTCTCTGTGCTGGCACAAGCTCCCGCACAGTCAGATGTTGAATATTATCATAAAAATCCATTACAGTTTTACACTCTGACATCTCTCCGATCAAGAGAGAGACTGCTCCCTCAGGTCATTCAATGAGTAATGGGAGGGACTTAATTGTGTTTGGTCTTGACAATTTAAATTCCTCATTATTAATTTTTATTATTATTTATTATTAATTTTCCACACAAAAGAGCATTGGATAGTATAAACGAAGATTCTCTTTGATTAAAATTTTCAGAAGTTTATTGGAGCGGGTGAAAATAAATCCTTGTATTAAGTCCCATTATATTTTGCTAAAGTGGAAAGAAGTCTCCTCTGAAAAACCATCAAAGGTGCTGCCCTCATCAAAGAGTGAGGTATTACTATGGAGTGTCAAGAGCCTCAACACATTCTTATTTGACTTATATGGTTGGTACATCCTGCTGTGAGGTTATGTAAATCTAGGTGTCAGTCAAGTATATTTGGTCATTGCCTTATTTGGGCTGTACATCCTAATGTCCGTCAGGGTGTCAGTCAAGCATATTTGCCTTATTTGGGCTGTAAATCCTATAGCCATGACAAAAGACATCATCCTTTTAGATGGTCTGAACAAAATCAGAAAGAGTGGCTGAAATTCCCCCATTTCCTGTTTTTTCTCAGTTGAGTACTTCCTACAGTGTTAGTTTAGTTTAGCTGCTCCACTTCAACTGGTGACCTTGTAGTGTGTTTATATTTCATCTAGTGAGAGAAGAAGGAGGAGGGGGGGTTTCCCCCTTTATGAGCTATGAGCTCATGAGCTATTAGCTTACCAAACCCATCCAGGCTGGTTAAAGGTGAGGGAGTGATGCTATCACTGGCAACCTAGAGAGGGTAGCTGTCCCTCAACAGGGGAAAAGGAAAAATAAAACAAGACAGACATACAGCATCTGTGTTAATATATGAGCTAAACAGAGCAAGAAAAATAAAGTTAAACTTTGCTGGCAGAATTTTGGGAAACTATGGGGGGGTATTCTTGATTTTACTACATATGCTCAAGGGCACTTCTGCCTTCTGCCTGGTTACAGAAATCAAACCCACAACCCTTTCTTTCAACCCACTTCTCTAACCATCAGTCCACAGCTGTTGATTAGGCTGTAGGTGTTTTGTGATCATGCATTTTGTCCATTATATAAATTAATACTAATATGTTTTATGACAGACAAATCGATAAAAAAATTTTGTACATAGCTAATGTTCTCTGTTTTAGTCTGGATCCTTGTCTGTGGGGTTTGTGTCATCTGGGGGTGTGTTTTTGAGGATGACATAAACACTAGCTGGTTATAAATGTGTTTGATCCCTCCTAAAAGTGCTTGAGCTACAAAAGTCATCAAACCATTGTGGATCAATGTTCAACATTCTGCTTTTGTTATATATGCTGTCAAGTACTCAAATACATCAAGTACTATGCTTTCATTACTAACATTATCATATAGCATTTTTTTTGCCTTTTCGAAATCTAAAAAAAAAACTATTATTAGCATTGAGATTTGTATTGTGAGGAACTGTTTGAATTATCCATTACTATTTTTTCTTACATTCAAAGTAAGACCAGTCTCCTTTTGACATGACATCTGTGCTCTTCACTGAGAATGCAACAGTTATTCATCCTGCCACATTTTACATCAATGGATTGTACAATATGCCACATGCAAAGTATTACTATATATTTTTGTGCTTTGTGTATGCTGTGACTCTTTTCGGGAATTCATTTATAATGGGAACAATTTGCCTGGCACGCTCACTCCACACAGCAAAGTATATAGCTGTCTTTAACTTGGCCTTTTCTGATTTGTGTGGAAGCTCTGCACTTATTCCGAAGTATGCAGACCTGCTTCTGTCTGAAAACCAGTTCGTATCTTATGAAGATTGTCTGGCAAGCATGTTTTTTGTTTATCTCTTTTTGATCCAGCAGTCCTTTACTCTGCTTGCTTTGGCCTTTGACAGAGTAATTGCTATATGCCTTCCTCTCAGGTATCATGCTGTTGTGACCAAAACCACAATGGCTCTTATCATTGGTGTTATGTGGGTTTTCTCAGCCACTACTATTGGTGTTTCTGTAGCTCTGTTGACCAGACTGTCCTTCTGTAGATCTACCACAGTTGGCAGCTATTTCTGCGACCATGGCTCCATCTTCAGACTAGCCTGTAATGATAACACTCCTAGTTACATAATGACCTATGTCTATATTGGTGTTGTGCTTTGTCTTCCATTGATACTAATAGTTTTCTCATATGTTTGTATTGGTTTTGCATTGCTCAAGATATCAAATGGTAATGATCGAATGAAAGCTATGAAGACATGCACTTCCCATCTCATATTAGTGGCTATGTTTTATCTACCAGTATGTAGCATTTATGTTGTTGCTCTTACAACATACCTACCTCCAAATACTAGAATAATCAACTCTGTAATTGCACAAACTATTCCACCTATGTTAAATCCCATCATATATACTCTGAAGTCAGAGGAGGTGTTGCAGACTATTAAAGTTCTCTACAAACGATTCAAGGTGAATTCTGTAAAATATCTGTCAGTAATAAGCATTAGGAAGAACTGATATGACAGAAATTATTGATTAAAATTATATAACAAATGTGATTTGGCCTGTAGACACAAAACTCAGAAGTCCTCATTGTATTTATTTTTTAAAGATGAACATGACATGCCTCTCTTCAGACTGACAATTACTACTGCATTTGATTCATGTTGCAAATCTGTATAAAAAAAAGTGTACAGGATATTTAAATTTTTATGTGCAAGAATTTTTATTGTACAAAAGCACAGAAACTAAATCTTAATGTCCTGAATTTAAAATCAATAAAGCATTGAACAATTTTGAACCCAAACCTTATTTAAACATGACAGTTGCACTTTTTTTCAGAAGAGCTAATAAAATGGACAGTAGTTTACATAAAGTAGCTTGACCAAATGAATGATATATTTCAGTTATATTGTACAATATCAGAAAATAAGAAACCATTTTGGATATTACTTTAAGTAATATCTGGAGGGGGCAGTGGTGGCCAAGTGGTTAGGAATTTGCCCCTGAGATCCGAAGGTACCGTCCTCACTTCACTGCTCCGTGGGTGCTGTTGATAGCTGCCTGCTGCCTCACGTGTGCACATGTGATGGGTTAAATGCAGAGGACAAATTTTATTGTGGTGCAGTGGTGTGTTCACAATGATCGGAAATCACTAATCACTAAGTTAAACTCAATTGTAACTGAGATAGCATTTTTTTTGGTTAACATAATGTGCTTCAGAGTAAAACAGATTGATTGATTTTAAATTTGATGTGCTGGAAGTAGGAAAGGTCTGAGACCACTTTGACGAGGGCCTTGTGATAGCTCACTGATGTGAGTGGAGAGTAAAAGCTAGCTCATTGTGTCTGATCCCACATGAGAGCTACTGTGATTTAAAAAGTGAATGCTAACTATGGTAAATGCAGGTATATAAGGTTTGATGTTTGGCATGCCATGTCTGTGTTTCTAGGTGGAGTTAGTAGACCCCCAGCTCCGGTGTTAGAGCCCTCACAGCAGATCAAATGGGTGACTGTGCAGCACAAGGGTAAGAAAGCTGCTAAAGCTTGCTCACTAGAGCACCACTCCCAGTTAGTGCATGTGTCAAACAGGTTTGCTCTTCTTAGTGAAGCATCAGCTGAGAGACCTTAAAGAGCACTGGTTATTGGAGACTCTATCGTGAGGCATGTGAAGTTAGCCAGGCCTTTAAGGCCACCAGCAATATTAGTCAGGTGTATCCCAGGAGCCAGAGTGCCAGACATAGCAAGTAATCTCAGGGTTCTAGGCAAGCACAGGTTCTCCTAGCTTTCCACGTAGGAGCAAACAATATATGCCTTCATCAGTTAGGTTATTAAAAGTAACATTATAGAGGTGTGTGAATTAGCAAAGGTAATTTCTGATGATGTAATATGTTCTGGTCCCATACCAACGAGGCGTGGCGACTTGGCCTACAGCAGGCTGTGGTTGCTAAACTGCTGGATGTCCAGATGGTGCTTGGAAGACAATGTGGGCTTCACAGATAGTTGGAGGATGTTTGAGGGCAAAGCTGTCCTGCTAGGGCAGGACGGTATCCATCCCACTTGGAAAGGTGCTGCCCTCCTTTCTTGCAGCATAGTACATAGTCTCAGGACAGTTAATCAATGACAAGACAGGCAACACAGACCGTCTGCTAGCTGTTTAGACCTGTCATCCAGATTTCAACATATTCAGATTGTGTCTGTTCCCCCTATTAAACCAAAATGTAGAAATACTCAAAGAGTGTGTTTTAGTAACAAATAAAAAAGTAATAAATAAATAAATAAATATGGCCTAGTGGTTAGGACTTTGCCCCTGAGATCAGAAGGTTACAGGTTCAAGTCCCAGGCTGAGGTAACCCTTATACAAGGTATCGTTCCCACTTCACTGCTCCTCGGGTGCTGTTGATAGCTACCCGCTGCTCCACGTGTGCATGTGTGATGGATTAAATGGAGAGGACAAATTTCGTTGTGGTGCAGTCGTGTATTCACAATGATCGGAAATCACTAATCACTATTTGTTCATAGTTTTTTCTTTTTATCACTCTCCAGTGTCGACCAAAGGAGGATGGGTTTCTCTTCTGAGCCTTGGTTCCTTTCAGGGTTTCTTTCTATATTTAGGGAGTTTTTCCTTGGCACTGTCTTATTTGGCTTGCTAATTGGGGGCTTGGACCCTGGACTCTGTAAAGCTGTTTTGTGACAACATAAGTTGTTAAAAGCACTGTATAAATAAAATTGACTTGACTTGACTTTTCTTGTCTGTGTTTTAATGTTAATGATGTCACTTAATAGAAAGGTGTCAGAACATACAGTGCATCACAGTCAGGGCTATTTCGGCACTTACTTGTGGGGTGTGTATACACTGGGGTGGGGAAAATATAGATGCTCACACGATACGATAATTGATACGTCAACAGCAAAATCTGTATTTTAATTAATAAACATTCCCTGCCAATTTGACTAGCTGGTGTTGCTACTTCATGGCTCGTTTGGGTGGCACTGCTCAGTCACATTTAAATTTAAAGCATGGGTCCACTTTGGCTTTTATAACATTGACGGAACAGGGCCGCATTTTGTACTGGGTCGCATCTCTGAATGTCTCTTTCCCACACTTGATTTATACAGCAATAAATGAAGCCTACAAGCAAACCATGTCAACTTGATTTGTAAACACATCCATAGAGAGCTTCTGTGAAAAGGGGGGAAAGAACCAATAATTTCATGTCCCCACTAATACTAGTGTTATTAATGGAGACATGATGCAGGTTTGCAGGGTGGGTCAATCAATGTGATTGACCCATGCCTTTTCCTGTTTGTCAGTGTCTGTTGGCCTCTACCTTGTTGGAGTCTGTCCAAAGTATCACCTTGTGTAGTCTTAGACTTAGCTTGCACTTAACATCATCGTCAGGCCTTCTGGCACTTGGGGGCTATTCTTGAGTATGCTTTCAGGAAAGCTACCTCTATCAATGTCATGGTCAGTGGTGTATGTCGGTCATGTGGGCGGCCTTGTTGGTCACGTGTCTTTGGTTTACATGATTACAGGTTTCATGTGCCCGCCTTTGACAGGTGTGGATAATCATGTGACCTTTAAATAGCTTGGTGTCTGTGTGTTCAGTGTCTGTGATTGTTCTATGTGAGAGTTCATGTGTTGAGTCATGTTTTATGTCGGAAACCTCGTATATGTTATTAAATGTCACAAAGGATAATTTCGTCTTGCGCATCTTTCCATATCACCCTGGAACTCTTACAATCAAGTTACCTGAGCTGTAGGCTTTTTCAGATCCATCACAGAAGAAGTGCAGACTTCTCATTAAGCTAAGTTCATACAGAGGGGGGCTTGTGTACAAGGCAGGACAATCTCGAGAAGATGTTGCAGCTCATCTTTCCAACTAAGCCATGCCTTGAGGGTGTCCTCTGGCAGTTCCACTCTGTCTTTCCTTCTAAAGGTGCTTCACAATATTTTTTGGCATGCTGTTTTTCCCATTGTGAGTCACCTTGTGGAGAGGGTTATCCAGGATTTACTATACAAGTGCTGGTCATAAAATTAGATTATCTTGAAAAAGTTAAATATTTCTTGACATTCCTTTTAGAAAGTGAAATCCATATATTTAATTGATTCATTAAACATGATGAAATATGTCAAACCTTTATTTCTTGGAATTTCAAAGATTATGGCTTATATATAAAAAAAACCAAAATTCACTGTTTCAAAAAAATAGAATATCACATAAGACCATTAAAAAAGTATATTTTAAACAGAAATGTCAGGCTTCTGAAAAGTTTTGTTGCAGAGCTAGGGATTGGTTGGCCCAGGTGCCATTTTGCATAAAGACACTGACCATGGGGTTTGGGACTGTTTTGGGGTTTCATTTCATTTCATTTATTTTGGGAATGTTTTTACTGTGTTTATGGTGGGACTAATTTGGGATATTTTGTGGTGTTTTGTGTGTGTTTTGGGGAAATGGGTCGAACCACACCCAGCGTGTTTACCACTTGTTCCTGGAGCTCTTTTAAGAGCTGGTGAAATAAACTGGAAGCGATTCCGTCTATATTCGAGCACAAAACCCTTGTGTCAGCCTCCTTTCTTCCCTTGACGGGTTTCCATCACTGGAAAAACATCACAGTATGTTCATTCCTATGCACTCAATACTTGGTTGGGCCTCCATTTGCATGAATTACAGCATCAATGTGACATGGCATGGAGGCGATCAGCCTGTGGCACTGCTGAGGTGTAATGGAAGCCCACGTTACTTTGAGCTCAGCCTTCAGGTCATCTGCATTGTTGGGTCTGGTGTCTCTCATCATCCTCTTGACAATACACCATAGATTCTATATGAGGTTCAGGTCAGGAGGGTTTGCTGGACAATCAAGCACAGTAAGACCCTGATTGTTGAACCAACTTTTGGTACATTTGGCAGTGTGGGCAGGTGCCAAGTCCTGCTCCAATCTAATCCAACTTTATTTATAAAGCACTTTTATACCAGCACAGGACCAAAGTGCTGTACAGTAAAATATGTTAAGAACAA
>JBBIGC010000036.1:9608205-9621098 GCA_037576955.1 Lepidarchus adonis
AGAGAGAGAGAGAGAGAGAGAGAGAGAGAGAGAAAATTAAGAGTACTTCAATAACCTAAAATAAGCACTGCCTCAAAAAAGCAAAAGAAGATAATTTTGATGAACAGTGCTGAAAATCCTTTTATCTGATTTTGTTGACCAACACTACAATTTACACTTACACTTACAATATAATAGGGATAACTATAAAAGCTGCCATTTGTACCTGTGTTCCGCTGGAGTAGGAGGCGGCCAGACAGCAGGGTCTCTCGGGCATTCTTCTTGTTGAGGATTGGGGAAGTCGACTGGTTTTTCTACCTTGAAACTCTCCAGAGTGTTTACAATGCTTCGGACCTGCTCATACTCCTCCACCAGCTCCTGCCTAACCTACATTCAACAGATATTTTCATAGAGCCACACTTTCTTTAATTCAGAGATGTGTGGATTTGAACTGTAAAAGTGTCACTGCAATTGTAAAGAGTAACAGTATAAAGTATTGTCAATAACATGCCTTTAAACATTATGCAATATTAGTACAATGACTTAAGGTAATTTGATGGCTTGTATTGTCATGGATAAATGCATTGTTTTCCTATTTATTATTCATTTCATCATGCATATAAAAGCTTAACTTTAACTGTTTAACTAACTGTTGTATTTAATGATTCTCACCTGCTGCCATTTGACCTTCAGTGCAGGGTCCTTAAGAGACTGACAGTGCTTGTGAATCTGCTGTATAACACCCTGGTAGTATACCATAGAAGAGTCATAGTTCCCAAGCAAGGCGTATTCTCGTCCTTTCTTAGCATTGTCACAAATCTCAGTCAAATTCATCATGCAAATTGTTTAAAGAAAAAAATTGCACTGGCGGTCCAATTGGAGGGATCAGGGTTACTTCACATTTGCTTCATAGAAGGTGCTTTCATGGCAACCCTGGAAAATAAAAGTATGCAAGCTGAGATGCAAACTTACTGATTGTCTCCGGGTGGACCACTGTACAAGCCTACCTTAACAGGACCAATGTGCCATCTAGAGAAAAAATCTATTATCTCATTCATAGCGACCATTTAAACTACATGCACAATCAAGTAAATATAAAACATATGGCTAAAATCAAGATTCAAACCAAACACACAGCACAGCATGCATGCATACAGCAAAAAAAAAAAACATCCAAGCGCCAGTTCTTTTCGTTGCTATGACTTATAGGGATTTGTAGTTTAATCCATTTAGCTTTAATATACACTTTAGTGCTACGTTCGGTATATAAGACTACAATTCCCACAATGCACTTAGAAACTACGCCCCAGACATAGGCCACCGAAAGTACTATTGATTCGCATAAAAGAAAAGACTTTGTCTCGTTTAATGGGCAGATATATTAACATACGAAATTCCAGTTTAATATTGTATGTTGCTAAACACTTAAATAACGTTAACGTTCAGCAATGTGTTACTTTAGAACCGTCTTACCAGTGATCGTCGCGCGCTGATGTTACCATGGCCGCAAAGAGACGCTGAATGAAAAATTACGTTCGGCGAATGGAGGAGGCGGGGCTTGAAAGAAACCGGTCAACGTACCATGACTATGCCTTCATTTTTTTAAACGTGTATACATTTTATACATCAATGTTTCTTTGCGGCCAGGTAACATTTATTACACATACTTATGTCTTGTATGTCTTTGGTCCACCTTGCTGAAATAAACAGATCCCCGACCAACGGAGAGTACAATAAACCAAGCGCTCCATCCCACCATCAGGAGTTTATATATTCAGTACTTTTACAGCTGAAACTGAGATCGCTTATTGTGATAAATACATGGCTGAAGGTTGTGCCTTTGCTTATATATAATTTCATGTAGGCTTTTAAATTAAGCTGACCTACTGTTTGTGTGCATAAGATTTCTAATAAGTCAATTCCACCTTTAGTGTGGAGACAGAATGTTCTGGTTCTAAAACGGTGGACTCACATGTAGAACTTTCAAATTTCAGTATAATATGGCACTTAATAAAACTACGAGATGTAACAAAACGTAAGAAAAATAACGTAACATGATATGAAGCCAAACTTACTAACAACCTGGGGTGAGTTTTGCTTTGACAACAAAAACCCACTAGATGGCAATACATGCTTTTAATGTGTAGCGTGAAGAAATGGACAGCAGGTGGGCTGGGGAGACACACACCAAATAAAAATAAGTTGCAAAAGGCAAATAAATTAAAAATGTTCAGTCCACATTCTGAGAATAGTAAGCTCCACAAAATCCAAAATAAAATGGGTGCATTGGGGTCCTTAAACCTCTTCTTCTTCTCACCTCTGGGAGGGACATAATTCTTCATCTCCCGCTCATAACGCGCCTTGTCAAGTCTGGCCATCTCCTCAAACTTTCCTTTTTCCTTGGCTGACATAGTCTGAACAGAACATTCAGATTTTTATTGTTGCAATAACTAAAATTAAAAACTAATAATCAATAAAGACTAAAAAAAGTTATTTACCTTCCATCGTTCAGAGCACTTTTTAGAGAACTCTGAAAAGTTGACTGATGTGTCAGGGTGTTTCTTCTTGTGTTCCTCTCTACAGGTCTGGACAAAATAGGCATATGAGGACATTTTTCCTCTTGGCTTTGCTGGGTCCTTCCCCATTTTTAAGATATCCCTAAAACGGAACAAAAAATGAGTATTAAAAGTTGTCCCTTTCTGCCCTTCTACACGTTATTCTCCCAGTGGCGCTCTCCATTCAGCCATTACTTCTCTGAATGCTTCACGTTTTAAAGCGTTACCCAAAAAGAAATGACACTGCTTGCGGTGGCATCCAGTTAGCCGTTTACCAGCATGATTTGCGATGACGAAAATATTCATGTTTTTAAAACATAAAAAGTTACAATAAAAGTCTAATATAAAGTCAAGTTTAAAAATCGTATGAAGTAGGGAGCGAAGTTGAAAATATATGATACGAGATTAAACTATAAAAATGTTTAAAAATTATTTAATGTGATCATCTAGGATTAACACCGTACAAGTGGTGAAAAACGCTGTTTTTATCGAATATACTGTGTAAAACAGCGATTTATTCCATGTATTCATACATAGCAATGGCGCACAAGCTGTCTTGTTGAGGGAAAGGAGGTCAACAACGACAGCAATATTTCTCCTTCCATTTTGTGAGAAAGCCTTCTTCATGAAAGAAAGTCCTCCTAAAATGTCTCCACCCGCCTTCCTGTTCGCTTTTAAACTCGACAAATAAATCGCTCAAGTCGGTGTTCTTGACAATTTTCTCCTTCGGAAGCCCTATGCAGTCGCCCCGGTGTATAGTAATACACTAGGTCTGCACTAAGTCTATGTACAGGCTGTGTAGAGTTTGCTGTGTGCTCGGAATGGCCGCTTGTCTTCATCCACTAACACTGAGAATATGGCTCCTTCTCTTTGTGTCAATGCTCAGCCATTACACTGCATGCAATAGGGGGCAGAGCGACCGCGATACCCACCTCATTTTAACTAAGAATTTAACAACATTACGGTGCACTGAAAAATAAAAAAACGCGTCCATTGCAATGACGAAAGATAGAATTTTTATTTTCTGAAGAAAAATGTTTTGGTTCTCGGCCAATAACAATAGAAAACACGGTTTGAAAAAGTTGAAACGAACTGCGCTTGTCACAGGCTCTGTAGCTTCGCCTTGTTTCCTATGCGCGTACAGTCAGCCATTACAGTAAAGCGCAGATCCTGAGCTAATTTTTTCATCCATTTCTGCGACATAACAGAAAAAAATGCTTACCGTTATGAAATCATATCCCATTTACAAATCTCATTACTTTTTCCCTCAGTCCGTTTTATACATTTTATTTATTTCTTACATCCCAGTGTCTTCACATGTCAGACAGCTCTTGCAATGCACTGCAATGGCTAGCTAGCGAGCTAACGCGGAGTTGCTAGCTCACTAGCTGCCAGTAATACTGTTCATAGACCTTGTTTGTACGCAATTCAGTCAGCCAGTCTTGCGCGGAACGTTACCTTTTACGAAGACTCTTCTTTAATGCAATAAATGTCAGTTAAGAACTTAATACGAACAGAATGAACAAAATGTAATTTACTTCTTTAATTACAAGGAAATATAAAGCTATCTAAATATATACTCATTTGAATGAGAATAATACACTGGCTAATTTCTGGTATCATAGAATTCTAAATACACAAAAATGTCGACATTAGAAAGTCGATAAAAAAATCTAAGTAGAATTTCCTGTCTAACGCTGGAGATTTTTACTTACCCACACTTCAGAATTTCTATAGCTGACACTTACCAAAGGCTGGTGCTGATTCTCAATGCACTGCAATGGCTGTGTGGAGGTAATAGCGATACGCAGTCTTCTCACTCTGCTCTCAGCTCTGTACTCTTAGTAGGGTTCGTTTTCTATTGGCTACCGCCAAGCCGAACGTTGAGCTGATTGGCCGAAAACTTTCCATTGTCCTAATAACAGACCCATGCGGATTGGCCATCTTTTGTGAAACGTCACAAGCGTTTTAAATGGCGGGTTAATACAAAGTATTCCGTGTTTCTCTGCTGAACTTGAAGCAGTGTGTTGGTAGACAGTGTGCACCGTGTAAGCTATAGTATTACTGAGTTCTGTGAGTGCCACACGGAGCATTGAATCATTGGGTCTATGTGGAGCGTGGTAGAGAGCGCTATAATGTAATCCAAAATACTGAATGAATGAATTAGATCTTAAGAAAACCAACACCCCTCTGAACTCGCCCGAAATACATTCTTAAGTCAATTTTAAGACTGTGCAATTATAGTTTAAATAATTTTAGAATACAAATTTTAAAACCTCGACATAGAAACTGCAAAAATATTTTGGGGATTATAAACGGGCAGTGTACAAAGCGATTATATATATGATATATGTATTTTTGAAAGTGACCAAAATGTTATAATATGGTAAATGCACAAGATATAAACAATGCCCCAGCCTAATTTTGAAAAAGAGATTAGTTGTTTGGAAACCATATTTGTACACATTTAATATATGAAATTAATTTAATTCGGCTGATTTATTTAGATTCAACACAAGTTGGGGGGCATTTGGACATCCATGCTTTTTATTTTTTGGTGAAAAAAATGTGTTCACTGTGGGTCACTTTTGCAGCATGTATGTTATGTACTTCACATTTTCTCCTTCACTCTTTTCAAATTCACCCAAGAAAGGTACAAGTCTGGTGTGTTATCTGAGGAGTGAATCATGACGATATAATCTATTATGTGAACTAATGTCAATAAATGTTCATCTTTTTGTATATAATATCTGGCTGTTGATCTGTATGTCTGTCTGTGTGTCTGTCTGCCTTGCATATCTCATTCTTTCTTTTTGGTCTGTTTAAATAGATTTTTATATTTAAAATTAAATAAAGAGTATTAATAGTAGCTGATCACAATAATCTTACACCACAGATAAAAATATATATATAAGTAAATATGTGGATCAAAGGAGGGGCATGCACATGCTAATGAGGGTAGCTTGGGAAAATTATGCAAATGAACAGTGCTTGGGATAACAGTGACAGCAGTAGATAAGCAGCACGGGAAGTCTGAAGGGGAGTACAAGCTTGTCTATCCTATTGTTTCATTGGATGAGCAGCTGCAGCAGTCTGAAAGCCCTGAATACAGACACACTTTTTACAGAAGTCCATGCTGTATATTGTTTTTTCATGGGGGTTAGAACTGTTATAGGCTGTTCAACCAAACACACACATTACAAAATATTCAGTAATATTCCTGACTTAATTGTTTATCACGTAATAGTGCAAGTGAAGCATATCATGCCTGAAATTGGACATGATGATGATGATGATGATGATAATGATAAAATAATAATAATCAACTGTATTATTACTATAGGTATTAGTACTTGTTGTGGTACTAGTAGTATTAGTAGTTGTTGTAGAAGTAGTAGTAGTAGTAGTAGTAGTTGTATTAGTATTAGTACTTGTAGTAGTAACAGGAGTAATAGTAGGAGGAGTATTATTAGTAGTAATAGTAGTAGTAGTTGTTGTAGTAGTAATATGTTTGGTTTGTGTTTGATTTAGCACATTGCTCATAACTAATCAAAACAAACCTGACAGTCTGAGAAAAAAATCTATTTAAAAATATTATATAATACGTTTAAAAGAATACTGAATACTGACACACAATTTCTTGTACTTTTAAAGCAATTAACGTTTTATTTACATTTATTTTATTTACATTTATTGCCAACTTATCGCCGTTGTTATCTGAAATACACATAAAATCCGCAGGGTGGCGCTGTTTTTATCAAACAGTCCTAACTTACATTCAACCGGATGTCCAGCGTTGTACTTACGTCGGTGAGGGCGCACATTGAGGATTCTCATGCCGACTTGCTGCAACTATTAGAGCAATGAATGCGGATTTTAACAGCATTTCTGGCTTATTTGGTATCCAGGTACGTATTTATCGGTTCGTGTTTATAACCACACTTAACCCGCAGCAAACAGAACATGTAAACAGTCTGTAGAAAGCACAGACTGAACCCCTTCTTACCTAGTTAGCTTGTTAGCTAACCAGCTAACTTTAAGCCGTATTATTGGGAATACAGTCACTGCTCGTGATAATCTTAATGCATCCAACATAGTTTATGTCTGTGCTCTGCACACTGTTTCTGTACAGTCTCCTTTCCTAAAGGCCTAAAGTAGAGCCTCATGTTTGAATACTGTGACTGCTGTTTAAGGTAGTACCGTTTCTCGTTGCAGCACCTACAGCTGTAAACCTGCCGGTCCGGTCGGGGCTCGTGAGGATGGTGGCCCCCTCAGCTCACGGGGACACGGCCATGAACGGTGATAGCAGCGGCGCGGGGCCGCCCAGTCCGGCCCAGGCTGTTTTTTTTGGAAAAGTCAGTTGTTACTCGTTCTCCCCTCTGTCACATTTCCAGGGGTGGGGGATTATTTGGGTTCTTCAACCCTTCTTTATTAGATTCTGTAGCAGGACGGATATATTGGTAAAAGGCGAAACACTTGTACGTGGATGTTGTACAGCACTTTCTTCAAGATCGATGGGGTGCTGATACTGAATCCATTATGATACTCATTCACTTGTCAAGAATGGCAAAATGACTAACCTCCAGAGTGCTTTGTGCGTGTGGTATAATCCTGTTCTGTATGATTTATTCTGTGTCTCGCAAGGCTGAAGATAAAGGTGAGCTCACTGGAGATTGCCCTTGGTGTTCTGCAAAGGGACAAAGCAGTGCACTTCACTCATACGCCATCAACTTTAAAGAATCCATCACGCTCTGTAGCAGTCCTCTGGTATTTCATTTCATATTCTAGGACTGGGTTCCGGTTCTTTTGACTAATTTTACATCGACAGCATGTATGCATTATAGCAGTAGAGTGATTTGTTAAACCAAAGTATTTTTCTTTTTTGGCTGCTTTTTCTAGCTGGAGGTACATCTGTATATGAATAGCTCAGGAAGGAATACAATAAAAATGCAGCAAACAGACATGAATGACCAACACTATCATGTGGTTAAAAAGCTAAGTCTCACTTTGTTGCTTTTTGTTAGACTGTCCTAAGAGTAACATTTGTTCATTTTCTTTTCCCTATGCAGTGTCTTTTTCCTTTGATCAGCAGACCTTTGAAGGATGTCTGTTCCAGCCTTTTATCATCAGAGGACATACATTCTTGTAAGAGGAAGTCTTGCCCATTAGAGACTGAAAACTCCATTTCATCCCCCAAACGACAGAAGAAAAAGCGCCTTGATTTTGTGCCTGAGGCCTGTGACTGCTCTGTGTCACCCAAGTCATTTAAAAATGAACTGTTTGCTAGTGGTTGCATGGAGACAAAAGTGGTTGGTAATGATGTCAAGGCCCAAACCAACTGTAATGAGGATCCAGTATTGTTTGAAGCATCACAAACGGAGGATTCTGTATCCAGCACTCCGGATGAGGTTTGGGAGGCACCGCTCATGGACATAGCACAGCAGGATTTGGTAGAGCTGGTACCTGCCCCATTATACTTATTCTGGAGAAATAAGGATAACCTGTGTTGGTTAGATTCATTGCTGGTGGCACTCGTACACTTGAGGTTAACTTGTGAGAGTGCAAGTTGGACTGACATGGGCAAAAATTGCACTGTGAGGAATTTCTGTGCAAGGTACAAAAAGATATGTGCATATCTTAAAACCAAGGAGCAAAAGTGCCAAGGTAAGTGGGTAAATATTAAAAGCTGTTTTTATTACGTGGCATTAGTTCCCCTGTATGTTCATTGAGTTTATTTTTTATTCTAATAGGAAATGTGCAAATTCCTTCAGATATACTGCATAAAGCAGAACAGGAGCTGGAAGCTCTCCAGCTATCTGTGTTTCTTCTCATTCAGCCAAAACTCCAATGTGAAATAGGTAAGATATTTTATATGGTTAACATCTCAGTTGTCATTTGTGGGCTTTAGTATACAGGTCCCAAAGATGGAATTAGCCATTTTATCCCCTAATTGCAGATCAGAATATGACAATCAAATACATTTCAGTGATCCATTAATATGCGCATGTCCATTGTAATTTACATATATGTTTTACAACCCCAATTTCTTAAAAGTGGAGCTGTATAAAATGTAAGCAAAAACAAATCATCAGTTATTTGCAAATCTAAAGAAAAAACACTGTGTAGCATCCCCTCTTCTTATTTTATAATTACAGTCCATAAATGGCTGGGAACTACTGGCAGAGGGGTGTTGTCTCATTCTTGTCTGTTACAGGATTCTTGATTTTCCTTTTGTGAACATGCTATTTCTGTGACCTCTCTGATCCTCCAACCTCTAGTGGCAGTTATTAAAAAAGGAAAAAAGAGCCAGTGGCTGACTTCACATGACTCCAAGGAAGCTCATGCTAGCCTTCACCCTTCCAGTGTTGACAGCATCATGTGATGGGTCCTAGTTAGTTGGTGGAATTGTGGATTACTAAACAGATCAGAAAATAATTCCTTTTATTGTAAATGTACACCATGCAGCTACATTATCCTCAAAAACGACAAATAATATGAGTATAGCTTCAGACAGACGAGTTTCCTTTATTTAGCCAAAAAATGTTATGAATAATATTTCTGTTCAAAGACTTATTTCAGACGTGACCAAAACATTCATTGGTCATCAAAATAAACTGGATATCCCATATTATTGTAGTCTTTTATAGTCCGTTAGGTTCACCTACCCATTAGATATAAATATTGAACCACAGAAAGTGGACAAAAATGATTTGTTGGCCTTTTATAAAGCTGTCTCCATCTTGCAGCCTAGCAGTTGGAGACCCTTGGTCTAGAATTAAAGTCAGCATTACTGTTGGTTTCTGTTGAACAGGTCAGAAAGAGACACCTGTTTTTGCCCTCCCCCTCCTGCTCAGGACAGATGAGTGGGTGTATAGTCTCTTTAAGCATACAGCCCAATGGGAATTCAAGTGCACATCCTGTCATCATTCTCTCAACACCAGGTAGTTATTTTTCTATTATTACGGCTGTATATACACACACTAGGGCTGGACGATATGGCAAAAATTTATATCACAATATATTTCTTAATTTTGGTCGATACTATATAATTCCGATATCGATATGGACAATATTAAAAAGCCTCAGGAAAACAACTGCAGAGGACACACGCAATGGACGTCTGCAAACTGAATTTGCAAAGTCTATAATACCTCCAGGCTCCTCCTATTAAAATTATATAATTTTCAAAAAAATAAAAACAGTACCAAAAAAATAATGTTCACTTTTTATTTGTATTTATCCTTTACAAACAAGAAATGTGAAATAAACTATCAAATAAATTAAACTCTCAGACTCAATAATAATAACAATAATATATTTCCATTTAAACTAGAACAGGCTGACTATTCATATAAATTGAAACAACAAACAAACTGCTTCATCCAAGATAAAGAAACAAAAATAATAAAATAAATAAATGGAAGACGAGAAGTTAATTTTGGAGGTGGAGAAACGTCAAATGTTATACGACCCCAGACATCCTTTTTACAAGGATAATATTAGCAAGGAGAAGGCGTGGAGTGAAATTGCATTAGTCTTGGGATTTGATTTAGTCAGGGCCAATAAGAGACAGTAGTTCATCCATCTGCTCTGCAGTCAATCGAAAATACTGATGATGTCATTGGCTGTCCAGCATCAGTTCTGCCACAAGATGATGATAAATCTCCTTGCTGTCTCCTTCACTGGTTGAGGGGATGAACCTAATACCGGGTCCTTCTTCCACCCCTCCTCTGTAGTAGTTCAAAAAGGAGAAGAAATGCAAGTGTTCTCCTTCTGCTGAGGCATTTTTTGTAATGTTTGTATAGTGCAGAAATCAGCAAAACAAACGCAGTTGGTTTACCCACGGTTGTTATCGCGTTATGCACACCGGATCCGATACGGAGCACAAATGCATTCGACGATTGGTCCCGCCTCCTGCCTTCGACGATTGGTCCCACCTCCTGCTTTTGACGATTGGTCCGATCACCCGCGCCGTCGGGTATTGGACAGAAACGTTGAAAGTTCCGCCTCCAGGCCGTTTAAATGTATATCGAAATATCGGAAATGTGTTTAAAAATCGTATCACCGTTATTGAAAAATTTTTTATCGCGATATATATTGATATTGAATTATTGTCCAGGCCTAACACACACACACACACACACACACACACCTTTTTTCTTTGCATTGTTCTGCTTGTTACCTATAATGTGGTACTGAAACCAATGATCACCAGATCTAGCCATTGCTATTAGGTCCTGCCACTGATTAGCTATGGTGTAACTAACGTTCCATTAATTAAAAGTACAGTCTTGTGCAAAAGTTTGGGCAAATGATGAATAACAGATTTGGGTGATTTTGTAATTGAGTAGAAAAAATACACAGTATTTTCCGCAAACATTGATGCACAAATACTTTTTATGACATAAATCCAACAAAAATCAAAACATTATTATGGCACTGTGCAAAAGTTTGGGCACCCTACATAATCAGTACTTGGTAACACCTCTTTTAAGATCTACCCACAAATTTTTAATGATGTTTAAATCAGGGAACTGTGATGGCCATTCCAAAACCTTCAGCTTGTGTCTCTTGAGGTCGTTTATGGTGGATTTCGAGGTATGTTTAGGATAATTGTCCTGTTGTAGAAGTTGTTTTTTTTTTTTTTATGAAATGCTGCTGCTTTTTTCTCCAAACATGTCTTTGCTGATTGTGGCCAAAGAATCTACTTTAACTTCATCAGTCTACAGCACTTGTTTCCAAAAACGCATCAGGTTTTTGTAGGTGTTCTGTTGCATCAATAACTTTCATTTTTAGAGTTTTACACAGCAGCTTCAAGAAACCCATGGTTGTTGAGCGTCCTCAAGTGTATGCACAAGAGGCAGAGTACTTGTAAAGCTTTGACATTTGGGGGTTTAAATCACCTTTATTTAACTCATTACACAGATTATTTGACATTTGGCACCAGCTGACATTTACTAATGACAGCTGTTTCCATGCATCAGATCTAATGAGATGATTAAGGTTTGTAACCTTGTAAAAATGTTTTGCACATAATAATAGCCATAATAATGTTTTCTGTTGTTTTTCAATTTAAGGCATTAAAAGTAACTATGCAGCAATATTGTGTGTTTTTCCATGTCCTAGAGAGAGTGTTAACATCTTTTCAATTACAAAATCACCTAAATCTTTTAAGGGGTGCCCAAACATTTGCTTAAGACGTATGTCATGTCTTTGGTTTATGTAATATATCCGCATTCCTTTGCTGTAAGAAGTCATTATATTAGGTGAATGCTAATATAAATGTGAGTGTCCAAATTTAATATGAACGCCCAGTGATTAAAAAACGCATGTTTTTTTGTACAGCGTGGAGAAGACTTTAACAACATTTACACAACTCACGGTTGACTGGCATCCACTCAGAGCAGTCCACCGAACACAATGCAGTAACTGCCTCCATAAGCACCAAAGGAGGAGATTGGTTTTTCAGAGGTAATAATGTAGGAGTAATGTTACACTGAATGTTAGTATTGTTATAGTATTATTATTTTCAGGGCAATTAAGTTTTTTGAGATACAGATACCTTTTATTAGATTATTTTTTTATGTCATTACTTACAACACAGTATTTATTTCTGCCTTTTCGTTGGCTTTTTTCAGATTATCTCCAGTGCTTGCTCTACACTTTGTAGAGGGACTGCCACGGAGGGATGTGTCTAGGTACTCATTTGATTTCCAAGGCATCCAGTATGACGTTAGGGTTATTATTCAGTACAGTGAGCAAATTGAGCACTTCATTACATGGATACACCAACCAGATGGTAAGTGCTAACCGTATTTATTTCTCTTAATGTTCATGTATGTATGTAATGTATGTTATGTATGTATGTAAAGATAATTGATATTTAAAAATATTGCATAACATTATTGTTAATTTGTGTTTAACAGGTACGGATGATTTCAGTTGATCTCTTACTGTACATTATTTGCAGCTCTAAAATAATTCAGACAATTTTAGGGTTCTTAAGATAATGGTTTTTTTTCCTGTGCTTGTGATCAAATAGTATGTTTTGTAAGCATCAACCAATGTCTAAGCAAAAAAACTACATTGACATTGATGAATATTAGTGTTTTATTGCAAATATGTCAGTGGCCTTTATAGAATGTTGTTGATCAGTGTGCAGTTCCCCAAAAAACGTTTTTCAGTTTTTGTGGAAGGTGTTGGAACAAGGGTGATATGTCATAAAAATATTGCAATGTTTTTAGTCTATATAATCTGTCTGTCTGTCTCTGTCTGTCTGTCTAATCCATCTCTTGATACCTTGAAATTTCCTTTAAAGCACTGTATAATTTATACATTTGGCTGTATATTGCATAAAAT
>JBBIGC010000036.1:9641539-9666883 GCA_037576955.1 Lepidarchus adonis
CTAGTTGTTTCTTTCTTTCCCCCCCCCCCCCCCCCCGCCCCCCAATGCCATTTGTGAGCTAGTATTTTGTGTATGACTACACTTTGATAACATTTAATAGTTGACAGTTTTTTTGTCCTGCAACCATAATTGCTTTGTCTTTCTGTTTATTTTTGTCCTTTATTTTTTTTATTACTGCTTTCTTATGTGTATGCAGACGGTGAGTCAATATTTAAGTATCTTGTCTTGTGAAAGTTACAATCCTGTTTTAAAACTGAAAATGTAGTTTGGGAGCTTTCATTGCAATTTCTTCTAGACAAATACTTTTAAGACATTCAGAATGTTTTAGAAGTAGATGATTTTTCATACTTGTTCTGCAGACTATAGAAATAAAATAGATAAAGAAAAGAAAATACTGCAGTTCTTGTAATCTTACTCTTTAAATAGACAGTTTAATTGAATATGTACAAACCTTTTGTTTTATTTTTAACACTTATATAATATGCATAATATAAGAATTGTTCTGTAATATTCGTCTTATGTAGGTGCTGTTATGCAACATCATTTGGTTTACTTGAAATGAACAGGATCTGACTTTCACTATTTTCCACAGCGTGAATGTGCGCCTCATATTGATTTCCTAAGACATGCAATTAATGCAGTATCATTTGGGGGGTTAATGCATTGTCTTGTTTCTTTTCCTTCTTTCTTTGTTTAATTGACATTTTCATTTTACATATATGTATTGCTTGCTATTTTGAAACCCACCCCCATCTTCAGAGTGTGCCTTTCTAAACAAGCCTAAAAGTATGTATCTGTTAGAGGATTTATGTGAGTTAAGGTTTGGTGGTTTTGTGATTTTTGTAGTTGTCCATAATCCTCATCACCTAGGCCTGTTTGTTTTGGGTATAGATTGAGAGGGGGATTTTTTTACTTTTGTGCTAGTGTTATTATAGAAACAGGTTTGCTTTATTTTAATGATATGGCCTTTCTTTTAGTCTAGTTCAGATGAGCTGGATAGGGAGAAAGGGCCACAAATAAACAGTCATTGAAAGACCACCATGATTGTAAGAGCAGTATGAAATTAGAGAAGTTTTGAATTTATTGGTTATCTGTCATCAGGAAGTGTGCAAACCTTTTTGTACTTCACTCATACGGTCTCAAAAATATCCTTTAAAAATTAAAACTCTTTACATGTTAAAGCTAGGTATTATGTGAATTATGAGGTTCCACTAGTGACTATTGGCCTGTATCTTTCACTGTGGTAGCCTATGTTTCAGTTTGTAGTATAGCGACCAGTGCAAAGAGCATCCAAAAACAAAATGTAGGTAGTATGTTGGACTGACCGTACCCTGTACTGCAGTACTTGTTCTTTCCCCCGTGCTTGATGGAGGCATGTCATGTGATCATGAGGTGATTGCTGTAATCATATGCTCACATGCCTGACATGTTGATCAGCTTCAGTCAGTGTGCACAATCATGACTAAAATTCTGACAGTGAATGCTTTGGCTTTCTCTGCCATGTGAAGGATTGATCTTACTCAGGCCTTCTTCTGTGTCTAAATGAAACACCGACCGTGCACGAAATACCTTTTTCCGCTTATCTAAAGGCATATGCTTTTGACTTTTAACATTCACCCTGTTTTGTACATTCCAAAACCGTCTTTTTTATATAGTTATAAAGTCTTCATTTATCATTTGTGTGCCTGTTTAAATAGTCTTATGGAACTAAGACAGGTGAGTGGCTTAATTGACTGTTTTCCTTCATTTAACACTCGTTACACTTCCCAGCCCCGTGAGTTTGACACACGTGGTTGTATGTTAAGATTAAATTTCTGTTAACTACTCAGATCAGCCTATCCCCCTGAGACTTCCTTGTAGAAATATATATTCTAAATGAATGCGTATGACTGGTGATGTAGACATTTTTAAAATCTTTTTTTTTGGGTCATCATCTGTACTTTACTGTGTTTCACTCCATTTTTTGCCCTGTCTGTGTCCAACTTCTTTTTGGTCAGTGTGTGCTTGATTCCATGGCTCTCAATTAATTTGACCTTTTTAGACGATAATCTGTCTATTTTGGTGCCTTTGTTTTTAAGTGATATTAAAGTGAAATTAGTGTCATCACTTGCTGTTGCCTGTTAGACAGCTCTAAAACTGTCCTGTTTACCCCCTTCTAGCTGCCAAAACCCTTCAGATATTTAACATTGAGATGAAGAGTAAGATGAAGGCCCACACCATGACTGATGATGTCACCTTCTGGAAGTGGATTTCCCTCAACACAGTTGCCCTGGTGACTGATAATGCTGTCTACCATTGGAGTATGGAAGGAGACTCGCAGCCAGTGAAAGTGTTTGATCGGCACTCCAGCCTGGCAGGCTGCCAGATCATCAACTACCGCACTGATGCCAAGCAGAAATGGCTTCTCCTTATTGGCATCTCTGCTCAGGTGCTTTGATCAAATGTATATGGAAAAGTTTTTCAATAAACCAATTTGAAAAAAAAAAAACCCCAACTGATTTCAGCTTTAAATATCTGCGTTCTGTTTTTCAGCAAAACAGAGTGGTCGGGGCAATGCAGCTCTACTCAGTTGACAGGAAGGTGTCTCAGCCTATTGAAGGCCATGCTGCCAGCTTTGCACAGTTCAAAATGGAAGGAAACACTGAAGAGTCAACTCTATTCTGTTTCGCCGTTCGGGGACAGGCTGGTGGAAAGGCATGTCTGCACCTTCATAACCTAATTACTCATGAACACTTGTTTAAGCAAATTACAAACAAATCATTAATGTAATAGCAGCAGATTCACAAACAGTAATATGAGTTTTGGTTTAATGTTTGGTCTGAGTTGGTGATTATATTATCAAAGAAAATAATTTAAGAGCTGGGCGGTTTATCGCATATGACATTTCTTGATTTCAATATAATTTTTTCCATCCATGTTTTCACTGACAACACGAAAAGCCAGTGATAATGAATAGTGCTGCGAGAATGAGAATTTGGTATAGTGCTATTCCTCAGAAGTGGGAGTGAGGTAAAAATGAAAATGAAGTGTGGAGTAGTGTGCACTTGAATGTTTCTAAAACATGTTCCCACAAAGACATGGAATACGACTAATCACTATATCATCTGAAGCAGTGTCAACCTGTGCCATTTTACACTTCAAACAAGATGTTTGAAGTGTAAAATGTTCCCTCACTTCAAACATCTCTCAGATGGCTCTTCATTAGCTTCATTGTGTCCTATATTAGCCTCACTCCCCACTTTACTGTGCAAGACTAACAGCTTAAATTCAAGTACATTGGCTTCTCCTGTAAAAAGGCTTGTGACTGATCAGAATTGAGACTTTTAAAATTTATTTTGTATTGTCTGTATTAGTAATTCTATTTTATCTATCTGAAACAGTAAATAAATGACTGAACCATTTAATACCTTCACATTGGCATTGACATTGGCACCCACCCACCCGCCAAATGTGGGTAAAATTTGGCTGTGGCGGGTAATAACTTTAGTCTCACTAGCCACTTTGGCGGGTAGTTTATTCATTCTTTGGTATGACAACATATTTTTGTTGTAGTTTTCTCTAAAGGCATCTGATATAATAAACGCATTGCCACGTATTATTACACGCATAAAACTCCCATGAGCACCTTCGTCAACGTTCTGATACAACGTGCTTTAGAACGTGCATTAACGTCTGTTAGTGGTAAGAAGCTGTAAAAAAAAAAAAAAATCACTACGTCTGGATGTGCGAGTGAGTAACTGAAGTGTTTTTTATTGTGAAAAAGCCCAGTGTTTTATTGTGAGCTAAGCAACAGGAGAGGCTCTTCAGCCACCTTGCTGTGGCTCTGTTTGGCTTTGACAAAGTTGTTTTTTTTTTTTTAAATTAATTAAACTTTTAATTATATATTTTGTTTATACGTTTCTAAGCTGCGTTATGTTTTGTGGCTCCGGCCGATCTATCTTAGTTGTAGAGGGGGCAAAATGGCTCTTTTGATAGTAAAGATTGCAGACCCCTGGCATGCTGATGATACTGATTATATATTAAAAAAAAGTAATCACTATTAAAACCTATTTAGATTTCATGTTAAATGATAGAAAATTCATCAATTGATTGAATTACATTACACTATAAAGAGTCAACTAGATAGTCCATTGTCCTAACTTAGAGTACTGATATAATAATACATAATGAATAGTAAATCTTTTTTCCCCCCATATTGCCTAGTTTGTATTGTACCTTTCTTGGAAGAAATCCGCTTCTGTTATAGAAAAGCAAGAATTGAAGAGTAATAGTTACATTGATGTTTTTTAACTTGCACATAGTATGTCACCAAAAATACCTCTTATACAGGTAATTAACTTGAGCTCAATATATTTTTATTTAATGATTCCTGACTTCCACTGAAATAATGGTGTAGTGTTAATAAATAATGATTTTAAAAATATATGTTTAGCTCCACATCATTGAAGTAGGAACCCCACCAACTGGTAATCAGCCTTTTCCAAAGAAAGCTGTGGATGTGTTCTTCCCTCCTGAAGCTCAGAATGACTTCCCAGTGGCCATGCAGGTTTGGTTGCCTGATAATTTGCTATTATATTACTAATTGTACAAAACAAAGGAAAGAGGATTAATGTTAATAAATCAAGAGTTGTACTTAACTGAAGATCAATGCAGTTGTAACTTTTAATATTATATAGCATTTAATATAAAATTGAATTAACATTAAAATGTGCTAATTAGACTTTAAATAATTACTGTCCTTTTCACAGATCAGCTCCAAACAGGATGTAGTGTTCCTCATCACTAAATATGGCTACATTCACCTGTACGACCTGGAGACTGGCACCTGTATTTACATGAACCGAATCAGTGGGGAGACCATTTTTGTTACAGCACCTCATGAGGCCACTTCTGGAATTATTGGTGTCAACAGAAAAGGACAGGTATGCATTTGACCTATTCTAGCAAATTCACTATACAGTGTCTCAAAAAAAGAATTTCTTTAATTCTATTGTTTTATTGTGTTTGAAATGGGCATGGCATGCAATAAAACCCACCATATTTCATCTTGCAACTGATGTAATTTTGCATTCAGCAAGAAAAATGTCAGAGACTGGTGGATTTCAAGTTATTTCTGCTAAATGGGGGAATGGTAGCTTGTGAAGCCAAGGCTGTATTTACACTTTCCACAGAAGAATATTCTCATTTAATGTTTTAAAATGGATTGAAAAGCTACTTTTCACTTGTGGGTTTGTTCAGGTATATTATATACATCTGTAGGCACTGTATGAAAGATGCTGAATGTTAAACTAAATTTCTGTAAGTTCTATATGTACTTATTTTTTTCCATGTAACTGTACTAACATCTAGTAATTGATGTAGCTGTGCATTGTATTAATGTTAAAGCAGGTTTTGACTGAAATAAAATCATTATTACAGATCATAATGATGAATGATGTTATTAAAATGAAAGCTGATTTTTATGGATACTGATTTTAAAGGGCTATAAATTGAATAACCTATAATAATGGTTAATATTATTGTAACACTTCTTAACAGTTAGAGCTACACGAGTATATAGCTCCTTTTACAACAGATTTTTCCTTTGACAAAGCAATTTTACTTAATCTGGGTCCAAGCCCCTCCTGAGTGAGCCAATAGTGACTGAGTGTAGAAAAAACTGTAGGACGAAACCTTGGAGAGGAACCAAGGCTCAGAAGTACAACCAGTCATCCTCTGATCAACACAACAACAAGAATAAGTAGGAAATGAAATGGTTTCCGTTTCCAAATCATTCAACTAGAAGCTTATTGCTTAGAACAACATATCTAGAATATGCATATAAAGCGTAAAGTACTGGTCCATTGCAGTTAAAGCTAACCCGAAAAAGGTAAGCAGGGTGCCCAGTGATGGGTGGTCCAGACGTGGAAGACAAGGTGCAGGAGTAAGAAGCCTTTGGTCTGGGTATGTGGGCACACCTCTCAGCAGGAGTAAGTGGGTTCTAGCAGTAAGCTTCAAATCAGAAGTAGGTCTTCGAAATGTTCCTGCCAACTGGATGTGGAAAGAAGACTCACAGCATCCAAACATCCCAGTTTAGCAGAAAATTCTATGCTTGACAACTCCAGGTGCATTCATTATATAATTAAAGACACAAACCGAAAGCTTGACTAATCTGAAACATTTTCAGTCTGGACTTGGATATTGTAAATACGAGTCACGACCATCATTGGAAAGGGTCTTCCATAACTGCTGGGATATAAATGAAAAAGTTGTGGCCCCCGTTGTGAACTTTGTACTATGAGGAACCAGCTCTGTGGTTTAGGTTTCTGCCAATTACCTTTTAATTACACATGTCATGCTTATGGTATGTCTGGATACATTTTGTGTTTTGTTATACATTTTTAATGTTCTGTATTGGTGTAGTACTAAACCTCTGTTCTCCAATGGGAAAGCCAGATAAGGGATTGACGTTTTGTTTGTTAGTGATTTGTTATATTGCTAATAATTGCTCAGGTTTCTCCCAAATTACATAACGGGTTCTTCTTTGGTGAAAGTGAACCATCTTGAATTGGGGATTTTGAAAGCCTGTCCTTTTTTTTTTTGGTCCTTTAGTCACCTTTACTTTTATTTCTTCCTCAGTTGCATTTCTTCTTTTTTTTCTCCCCTCTTCTCTCCCCATGCTTCCCCAACCCCTTTGCACAAGGCCAGAATGACAGTCAAAGAGTCAGTTAAACTTAATGAGGGATGTTTCATGTTTCTCTATCCCATCAGTATTCCATTGAGAGAGGTTATAAGGTTTTGGTTTTCCTTAGTTTAGGCAGCAATTCGCAACCTTTGTCCTTTCCTTGAATGTCTCTTATAGGCACAGTCATTTTCGACTGGGGCTGAGACATGAATAATTTAGGTTCTAACAGAAAGCTGATCTAGACCGTATCAGACCTCCCAACTGTAGGAGTACTGTTACCCTACTCAATAATACACATTATATTGTGGGGGGGTGTCCTAAACATAGCTTTACGTCAAACAAAGTAAAGTATTAGTTTAGATTATTTAATCACTATTTTGGCTGACTGTAGAATAATCAGGAACTGTAGTGCTCTGCGTTTGTGATGGTAATGTGCTTTAATTTTGGTAGTGTGTTTATTACAGCTTATTTTAATTGAAGGTCTTAGCTGGTCTTTGTTCTTCAGTTTGCGTTCTCTTTTGTCTTCCATCCAGATGAAAATAGGAATGTAGGTTCCAGGCTGCTGCCCTTGCAAGCACGGTAACCTTGAAAAAGAGAAATCCTAGATAGAGAGTGAGTGAGACCGAGGGAGACAGACAGATACAGCGTGAGAGAGAGAGAGAGACACAGAGCACTTCTAAGATATCATGGGATCTTGTTGTGGGCGGCATTGACTTCCACCTTCATGTTTTCAGCATGAACAAAAGAGTACCAATAGCTAATCTTGATCAGTCACATTCTGCAAAGCCAAAACACGTAATCTGACACAATCGACTATGCCAAGCTTAGCACGCACAGTAATATAATCCAACAGATTTCTGGCTCTACACACTGTTTGTACTGACTCTACATAAACACAAATAGGCTTTAATTTTTAATAGGCTTCCTGACCAACTTAATTGCATTTTGTAAATGCCCACATTTTTTTATTTAATGGTAATTCTAATGTTAATTGTTAGCAGGTCAGTTGGGTATAAAAGTAGCATCCAGCAAAGGCTTAGTTTTTGCAAAGAAGGATGGGCCATGGTTCAGCCCACTCTGACCAAATTCATAAAAACATTGTTAGTATACAAAAGGAACATTTCTCAATGCAATATTGAAGAGAATTTTGATACAAGCTTATCTCACATTGAAAGATTGTGGAACCATGAGCTCTGATTTGTTTGTTTATTTATTTAAATAATTTAAAACGTCATCCAATTCTGAGAGATACTGCATCAGTGCATCCCCTGCGACTATTGCCACTGCTGTGGGTGCTGTTTTTCCTGTACTGATTCTTTTTGTTCTTTGTGCCATTCTGTTTCTTACTCTCCTGCTCTCTCACTCTCTCCTTAGCACTCTGTCCCACTCTTGCTTTCTCTCAGTTGCAGTCCCCCTTTTTTGCCCTTATGCACTCACGCTGCTCCCTTTGTCCCTACTTCCTCACTTTCACTCCTGTCATGTTCTCTCTCAAAAGCTTCCTTTTTGTACTGGAATGGTAGTCGTCATAAGGAGTTCTTTTTATAGCCCTCTTCTCTTTTGCCAGCCATGAGCTGACCCATATTGAGGCTAGATGGGCTATGTTGGGTTTTGAGAAGAGGCACAATCATATGGAATAACAGCTGTGAATGTGACCAGTTGATGCTGGTCTAGATGACAGTTTTTTACACACCAGTTAGTTGTAAGAGTCACTCCTGGCTGATTAGATATTCCTGTGGGGATTTTCCCCCAGTATATTTTAAGTCCAGTGCTACTACAAAGCTGTTATAAACTACCCTGTTTGTATTTTTTTTTTTTTGTTTTTTTTTTTTAAAACAAGAGATTCAGCTTAGCGAATTTGTATCTTGACCTCCATAGCTCCCCTGAACTGCCATCTCTTAATTACATTTCTCATTGTGGAAACTGCAAGCTGCAAGCTTTGCTATCTTCTTGTAGCCTTCTCCTGCATTGTGGGCATTCTGAAAATGAAAGTTCTTAGTCTTACACAGCTGCTTAAAGAATCCCATGGTTGTTGAGTGTCCAAGTGTGTGCACAAGGCTTGAAGAGACAGAGTATTTGTAAAGCCTTGAAATTGGCACCAGCTGACATTTACTAATGATAGCTGTTGACCTGCATCAGATCTAACAAACTGATTAAGGTCTGAGTCTTTGGAACTCTTATGATGCCCAAACTTTTGCACAGTGCCATAATAATTTTTTTTTATTTATGGTATAAAAAGTAACCATGCATTAATGTTTGCTGAAAATATTGTGTATTTTTTTCCATGTTTCAGAGAGACGATGTTCACATCTTTTCAATTACAAAATCTGTTATTTATCAAGGGGTGCCTAAACTGTAGCATAGGACTGTATATTGCTTCATGAACAATTGAAAATGTATTGTATTGCTTTACTCCGAACTGACAGTAGAATGTTATAATGGGTAATAATTGATTTTTATTTTATTTTTTTTTAAGTTAACATTTTCACATGCTTTTTTGGGCATTTCCACATATAAACCCCCCACTTAAAATGACCATTTTTTTCATATTACTGAATTTCACAAAAAGTTCAATCTAATCATGCTAAGAATGTACATTTATGCTGCATTCTTTTGTTTCCATACAAGGAGACCAGGTTATTACATCTTGTATTGTTACAGTAAGGGCACTGCCAGGTCCAGGGCCATCATTCAGAAGCTGATCTGTTGAGAGAATAGAGGTTTAACTGAAGAGCAGTGGGGAAAAAAGTTGGGAGAACTGTAATGTAGAAAACATCCTTTTAACTGTTGTTTTGAAGAAACACTGTCAGGGTCAATGGTAAGCAGGTGTGTAATTATCTCTTATGGATGATTTGGGTGCTACAATCTTAGAAAAACCATTGTTTGTATTAGGTTTCACTCCTTAACAGAAACTTTTAAGGTGTAATTAAAGTCAGCATATCATTCAATAGGTGTGTATTTGTTTCTCAGATCTGCATAAGTGATTCCTGCTGTTGCGGCTTGTTTGGTATTTGAGTGTGCTCCTTCTAATCTGTGCCTTTGTACTCTTTAGGTATTGTCAGTTTGCGTGGAGGAGGAGAACATCATCCCGTACATCACCAATGTGCTTCAGAATCCTGACCTGGCTCTGCGAATGGCTGTGAGGAACAACCTGGCTGGGGGCGAAGAGCTTTTCGCCCGCAAATTCAACAACCTCTTTGCTGGAGGCAACTACTCTGAAGCTGCCAAAGTGGCAGCCAATGCTCCAAAGGTGAGAGAAAAAGTAGATTTGCAATGTTGTTTCCAGTCTCCATTGGACCCAACTTTGACCTGTCAGGAAATGCCTTAAGATACTTGGATGCTGAAGGATACAGTTCTAAGATATTTGGAAATAATGGAAATTAATGAAGACTTAAATATTATTAAAAATGAATGAAACATAGGTCTACATAAGGTCAACCTTTTCAAATAAATATAATGTATATTATAAATTTTGTATGTATACCTAAATTTTAACAATACTATGGGAGGCTAATACAACAAAATAATTAAAACTGAAGAAAAGACTTTTTAAAAATTAGGCATTCACCATTGCTGTTATGGCTGTGTATTTGCCTTCCTAAAGTTAAGAAGGCATTGCAATTGCATGAATAAATATTCATGCTTCATAGAATAAATCTGTTACAAAACTATGAAAATATTCACTTAGCACTGAAGCAAGTCAAGTCGGAAATGTACAATCTATATATATAAAAGGATGTCTGTTTGTCTGTTCACTATGCGTTTCCATATGGCTGCACAGATTGCGACCAAAGTTGGTACATAGGTGCATCTCATGCTCAAGCTTGTAGTACTACTACTGTTTACATCCGCCGTGTCTGTTTTCTCATTACCGAAACCTGCAGGTGCGCTGACATACATATACAACCCAACAGGAAAAACTGCCAACGTCGCCTATAAAGAAGTGCGATAAGCTGTCCCCCATCATTTTCGCATTCCGAAAATAAAGTTTTCTATTGTGCCTTTTTACACTAAGTTTTCTGTTGATTTGATGACTGTCACCATACCTGTTTTGTTCCTTTACCTACAAATGCTGCTATGTTACCATGAATTCCAATTTTAAAATTTCCCTTCTCTTGGTACTATCCTTTCCGAGCAACGCCGGGTACCCTGCTAGTATAAAATACATTTGTATTTAAATTTTTTCTTTTTTTTTGCTTGGTCCCACCCTTGAAAGTCAAGTGCACATTAACATTCTCCGTAGGACTACTACAACAAATTACATTCTGAACAAAAGCTTTAGGATGTGTTCACACAGACTGTCGAATATTGGAATTTTGTCGAATAGTGATCTAGACGAGGACAGCTGCCAACATGTACTGGCCAGGACTGGCCATCTAAGGAAGTTCACCCTGAGAGCAGACTGCAAGATGTTAAAAGAAGTCTCCAAAAACCCTAACTCGACCTATAGCAGGTTCTTGCTACAGCTGATTTGAAATTGCATGCCTTGACAATCAGAAAGAGACTACACAACCTTAACTTGCATGGGAGGTGTGCAAGGAGGAGACGTTGCTCTTTTGAGAAACTGAAGTCTGAAGTTTTCCAGAGAGAGTGTAGACAAAGGCCAAGACTCTAATGATCTTTGGACAGATGAGTCTGAAATTGAATTATTGGACCCCAAAACCGAGAACGTGTCTGACATAAACAAATTGGAGAATTTCAAGAAAAGAACCTCATACCAACTGCGAAGCATGTAGGTGGAAGTGTCATGGTTATGCTTTGCTGCAGCGAGACCTGGCCACTTCACAATCATAGAATCCACCATGAATTCTACTGTGTCTCAGAGGGTGCTTGAGGAACATGCGAGATCATCTGTAAGACCAATATCATAGAAACGGAACTGGACCCTGCAACACGACAGTGACCCAAAACATACTCGTAAATCCCCCAAGGACTGATTAAAAACTAGGAAATGGAGAGTCCTGGAGTGGTTGACTCAAAGCCCCAATCTTAATCCCATTGAGATGTGTGGTAACTTAAAACAAGCTGTACATGTAAGAAACTTCAAAACCTTCTCCCTTAGCTTAAAGAATTCTGCATTAAGAAGTAGGGCAAACTTTCCTCAGTCCTTTATCAGAGACTGGTAGATGGTTACAAGAAGTGTCTCACTGTGGTAATATCAGCCAAAGGGAGTCTCACTAGTGATTAGGGGGTAGGGTGTCTTAACTTTTTCCTTAGAATACACATTTTTGTTTATCTTTTGTTTATTTAATAAATCAGTGTTTATTTTTGTTGTTTAAATCACTTTCTGTTCCAGACATAAATGAAAACCAGATTAAACATTGTGAACATTTCTTAATAAAGAACTGAATATTTAATGGAGTGTCCTAATTTTTTTACATGACTATGTATAATGCTCATAAACACTGCCCGGAGGGATAATTTAAAACAATTTTGCTAGCCTATTGAACAGTTTTTCATCTGTATGAAATATCTGAATCTGACCTACTTCTGTGCTGCATGTTTCTTTAAACCAGGGGATTCTGCGTACTCCAGACACTATCCGGCGGTTCCAGAGTGTGCCGGCCCAGCCAGGCCAGACTTCCCCTCTGTTGCAGTACTTCGGGATCCTCCTGGACCAGGGCCAGCTTAACAAGTTTGAGTCGCTGGAACTGTGCAGGCCTGTACTGCAGCAGGGTCGAAAACAGCTGCTAGAGAAATGGCTCAAAGAGGATAAGGTATGCAACTCTAGAGAGAGAGAGATAAGGTCAGAGGGGTGATCAGAATCAGTACACCCACCCTACTGGGAAGGCCTTCATGTTTGAGTGTGAGAGAGCATGAAGCAGACTGGAAGCATTCATGAATCTGTTTCCAGGATGGGGAGCTTGTCTGAGTGTGTGAGAGAATGTTATCCAAGATGTTTGTGCTGTTTTGTGTGTGAGGTAATGTATTTGTGTTTGAGAATTGTTTGGGTTTTCCATTTAAATGCTCAAAATGAAAAAAGGACTTTCTGTCAACTGAATGTACGTCTCAAACACTGGGCAAGTAAATGGACAAATGTATTGGTTTTGCTCATGTTAAGCCAATGTTTCCCAGCTGAGTTTGTAACCAGAACAAGATGAACTAGATTTTCTAATGTGTACTATGAAAGAATAATATATATATAGAAAATTAATCATTTCCATCTATTAGTAATAAATATGAGGTGTGTTGTGTGTATTTACCGTTCTAGCTGGAGTGTTCAGAGGAGCTAGGAGACCTGGTCAAATCTGTAGATCCCACCCTGGCACTCAGCGTCTACCTAAGGGCTAATGTTCCCAACAAAGTCATCCAGTGCTTTGCTGAAACTGGACAGTTCCCTAAAATCGTTCTGTATGCCAAAAAGGTAAGCTGAATAATTACCATTTTGTGTGGCTGCTCAAAACACATTACATCACTTTCACATTTCAAAATAGACTGAATAGTTTGGTTAGAATTGTTCTGTAAATGTTATGTACTGAATATTTCTTCCCCTTTTTTTCTTTAGGTGGGCTACACTCCAGACTGGATCTTCTTACTCAGAAATGTGATGCGGATCAGTCCGGATCAAGGCCTGCAGTTTGCACAAATGCTGGTGCAGGATGAAGAGCCACTGTCTGACATTACACAGGTCTGTTGGATGATACATTATCAATTTCAGTCTGGTTTACACCCCCATCATAGTACTGAAACTGCTTTGTTAAAGGTGACCAACAATCTTTTGATGGCAGCTGATTCTGGCCTTCTCACTATCCTCATCCTTCTTTTTCAGTGCAATACAATTTCTCTAGATATCCTCCTGAACAGACTTGCATCCATTGGCATTAGTCATACCCCCCTCACCTGGTTCACTTCAAATCTCTGACCGCACACAGTTTATCCAATTTAAATCCTACTCCTCAAAACTATTTCCTGTTTCTGCAGGTATGTCCCAGGGTTCAGCACTAGGGCCTCTTTTATTCATTATTTAAATGCTCCCACTTGGCTATTTATTTAGAAAACATAACATTAATTTTCATTGTTATGCAGACACACCCAGCTCTACATTTCTTCCAAACCCAATTCATCCCTTCCACCAACCTCCCTCTCTGAGAAAATTGGAGGAAAACCATGATCGAATCTCTATAAGACAGTCAAACTTAACAGCAATAAAACTGAAGTCTTACTCATTGGTACACCCATCACTCTAACCAAATCTCATTGCTTCCCCATTTATATAGATGACTCCTTTATCCATCCTTCCCCTCAGGTAAAGAGCCTAGGTGTCATATTTGACAGTACTCTCTCACTCGTCCCTTCCTTACACCCATCCTGCCGCCATTCTTGTGCATAGTCTCATCACTTCTTGAATTGATTACTGTAACTCCCTCTTGTTTGGTCTCCCCAACAAGCTGCTCCACAAACTTCAACTTCTGCAGAACTCTGCAGCTCGGGCCATAACTCGTACTCCTGTAAGAGAACATATCACCCCAGTTCTCCATCAGCTCTACTGGTTGCCTATAGAAGCCAGGATAAACTTTAAAATCCTACTCCTCACATTTAAGTGCATCCATAACCTCGCCCCTCCCTATCTGTGTGATCTGCTTCATATTGCCACTCTTTCCCGCTTTCTCAGGTCATCGTCTGCCACACATCTTATTGTTCTCTCTGCCCATCTTACTACCATGGGGCACCGAGCTTTCAGTCGCTCCACTCCTCGGCTCTGGAACGCACTTCCCCCAGACTTGAGGAACATTGATTCCCTTTCCTCATTTAAGTCACAGCTCAAAATACACTGTTCAAAAAGGTTTACTTATTTAAAATGTTGCTTTTAATGCCTTTCTTATTGCATTATAATTTGTTTTCTTTTCAGATTGCCTCATCTGTAAGGTTACCTTGGGTTTTTGAAAGGCGCCATGAAATAAAATGTATTATTATTATTTGTCATCAGAACATCTTAGCAAAACCAGAAAAGTGAATTATGACAATCATGTCTGTTATAGGCTTAATCAAATATGAAAACCTAGAAAAACTGCATGCATATTTTTTAAAAAGCATTTTGTGATCTCACTGAAAAAGTATCTGTGTAAACTGCATGGTAAAAACTTAATAACTAAGGGTGTACGCAAAAAAATTAAACAGCAAAATACTTTTAAAGCATACATCAATACAGATGCTGCTGTATGAATATTGGCAGTTTAAGAAATCAAGCCATATGGTGCCAGCAAATACATAAAAATATGTGGAGCTTTTAAGTAAAATAAGGCATATGACTTTCAGTGGGTGAATGTATACAGCACGCCATGCTAACAGCTGGGCTAATCGCTGTAGTGAATTAGCTGAAGGACGAGATCCAAAAACAAATGAAAGCTAGAGTAGAAATATACGGCATTTACATTTTCATCTACTTGTGTTCCTGCTGGAGTGAACATACGACGTTTTTCACATCGTAAGGATTTCATCAAGCAGACTGTGCTTAGGCAAATGAATGAGATTTCTTATTGTGGGTCTGATTTTCCAGTGTTGCTCTCAACAAGCTGTTTAGAAATGTATCCGGGTGAGAATTAGTGGGGCAAAAAAGTATTTTGTCATCGACCAATTGTGCAAGTTATCCCACTTAAAGTAGAGAGACCTGTAATTTTCATCATAAGTATACCTCTACTATGAGAGACAAAATGAAGAAAAAATCCAGAAAATCAAAATTTATTTACAAATTATGGTGGAAAATAAGCATTTGGTCACTTACAAACAAGCAAGATTTTGCTTGTTTGTAAGACCTGAATGACCTACAGAAAGCTGGGACCAAAGTAACAAAGGCTACCATCAGTAACACAGTGTCCCAAGAGGAAATGTGGCTGGGTCTTTCAACATAACAATGATCCCAAACACACGCCCGGGTAACTAAGAAGCGGCAAAAAAAAGCATTTCAAGGTCCTGGAGTGGCCTTTTGGTGATTTTCTGTTTATTTTATCTAATTTTGTCTCTCATAGTTGAGGTAAAGCTATGATGAAAATTATAGGCCTCTCTCATCTTTAAGGGGGAGAACTTGCACAATTGGTTGCTGACAACTTTTTTGACCCACTGTATACCGTTGCCCCTGTATCGAGATATTTATTGTATCGTGAGGTTATTGGCAAAGCCCAGGCCTATTCATTACTTGAATATTTTCTTTCTCATATAGGAATCTGATTTTCAACTGTCAGTTGTTATTGAGTAGCAGTAAAACTGTTTAACTGTAAATTAATGGTGGAAATGTGTAAGCACAGACTTTTTGGGATAAGGAAAATCAGGTCACTAGGTCAAAAATCTTTCACATAGCTGCAGTAGTAAAAAGTATAGTTTAAAAATTTAAAACCATTCTTATCTTTCAAAGACTTAGTCATTCATGTATTTATATCCTTTCAACTTGATTACAGCAATGCTTTGTATGTACTAATAGCACAATGTCCTGTCCCATCTGCAGCTTGTACTGAACGCTTAGTTGCTTCTTTCCGTCCCTCGATCGCCATTAAAATGTAAAGGTGATTGGGCTTTTTCTGTTGCTGCTCCTTTGGAATCTCTTCCACGTGATATATGATTAATGTAATTAATATAATTTTTTTTATTCTATTATCTATTCTTAATTAGTACATTGTTGTACAGAACTTTGGTGCAATTTTTTTCTCATTTTTAAATGTTCTTTATAAGTAAACCAGAGCAGTGTAGTGTAGTTTCTTGCCTTGTCTTGAAGACCAGTTTTAGAGATTGCAGTGATCAATGGTGATTGCGTCACAGCTGTGTAAGGAGGAGCAGAAGTTTGGCTGATATCCTAGAAGTTAACTCTTAACTGAGAGTTAAGGCTAAATAAATTTACCACAAGAGACCACAATAATTTATGTTCCCTCTTTTGATAAAAACCTGGACTCAAACTACCTAAATGTTTAGTGTAGGTTTCATACTTGTTACACAGTTGGAATTCCTACACCAAGACTTCTGTTGTCCAAATTCAGTAGCAAGTTTTCACAATGCCAAGGCAATCCTTTTATTGGAGGGGTACATACAAATGCTAGTTTGTGTCAGTTTGTTTCCAGTTCTGGTTGCAATTGGCGACAGAGAATCCGACACTTGTTTTTAGAAAACATGGACACAGTGTCCTTTGGAATAAAGAGCAGCGGGCTCATCCAGCTGATCAGATCTCAGTTCAAAAGTAAGCACCTCTAATGGTGCATTAGTGCCTATAAACTTGGCAGCTTGCACATCTGGAAAAGCACCATCAATGTTGTCATGTCATTTTACTGGTATAAAAACGAAGTAGGAAAGAAATTCAGCAAGTATAACTGTCACTCTATTGGTGTAACTACTTTGTGTCTCAAAAAAGAAATAATTCCATACCTTTGATTTGTTGCTTACATGTTGTGGTCCAGTTATGTGTTCACATTGTGTTGTGTGCTGTACATATTTTGTTACAATGCATTATTTCTCACCTTCACTTATTGACCTTTTGATCTTTGCTGTTTATTTCTGCTTCAGATTGTGGATGTGTTTATGGAATATAACCTGATACAGCAGTGTACCTCCTTCCTTTTGGATGCACTGAAAAACAATCGCCCCTCTGAAGGACCACTGCAGACACGTCTGCTTGAGATGAACCTCATGCATGCACCTCAGGTCTACACAAACACACACATGCCAATTTTAGCTCCTTGAACACACCACACCAATCAAATAGAAGCTAATGCATGTTTGTATTATCTCTTCTCTGTATTTTGGCTAAGATCAGGTTTTAGTATCTTTTAATCTATTTAATATTTGATATGTCCTATATATGGGCAGTTTAACACTGCTGCCTGGACTCTGTTTATGGCTGCCTGCTGCTCCTCATGTGGAAATGTTAAATGCAGAGATCACATTTCATTGTGGTGCACGTTGTGTGATGAGGTGTGTTCACAATGACGCACAGTCACTATGCTACAATGCTGTTGAGGGAGCACACATTTCTACCTGCCTCATGTTTGCCTGTGACTATCATGACCTTGAGTGTGTGCTCGATGACCTTTATAGGTTGCTGATGCCATCTTGGGAAATCAGATGTTCACCAATTATGACCGTGCCCACATTGCCCAGCTGTGTGAGAAAGCTGGACTTCTACAGCGAGCACTGGAGCACTACACAGACTTGTATGACATCAAACGGGCCGTTGTACACACACATCTTCTCAACTCAGAGGTACACACATTTCCACAGACACATTAATACCTACTTGTTGGATAGGAAAATCGCTATCCCTGGTCTATAATGTAGGATAATACATAATAAATTTCCCAGTTGCACGTTTTTAAATTTACTGAATTAAGTTTCTACTGGATAGATAATGAACCTTAATGAATGAACACATTTTTATTACATTCAGTGTGCTATGAAAAAATGTATTGCATGAATGTGCTTCCATACTTGATTGCTGTCTTGCTCTCTCACTCTCCAGTGGCTCGTAAACTTCTTTGGCTCTCTGTCAGTGGAGGACTCCCTGGAGTGTCTGAGAGCTATGCTCTCTGCCAACATCAGACAGAATCTCCAGATTTGTGTGCAGGTTGCCTCTAAGTACCATGAACAGCTCTCCACACAGGCCCTCACTGAGCTCTTTGAATCCTTCAAGAGCTTTGAGGGTAAGAGGGTGGTGCCCTAATGTGCAGAACCATTAATATTTTTAATTGCTTATAATCTCTTTTTTTTTTGTCTTTGGATTAGTCCTTTTCCCCCTAGTAATAGTAGTCTTGCTGCTTGTTACATTAGAAATTATTTCTCCATGCATGTTAGTTGCTGTCAGAACAGACGAGAACAGAACGGACAAGTAAAGTGTATCAATATCTCGTTATATGCTTATTGTTGATCAGTTAGGTTTTCACTAAATATTTCTGGGAATATTTTGCATTATCAAAATCAGATTGCTACATGCACTAGACTCGTATGTTCCTGCTCTCATTCTGAATATGGGCTAGGGTGTAGCTTGCTGTGATTGCTAACCAAACCCAAGAAACTTGTTCATGGCTTGAGGGCATGTAATGCTGCTAAGGATTCTGCTCTACTTGGCTAGAGGAGACTTACACCAATCAGCCACAGCATTAAAACTGGAGTCATCATTGATTATAGTATATCATTGATTACAGTGCGATAAATCAAGGGGTGGGATGTAGTTGCAGCAAGTGAACACTAAGTTTCTGAAACTGAGTTAGAAAGTAAGGCTGGTTTATTTATATAGTATATTACCATAAACAGAGGTCATTCAATGTGCTTTACAGTGTTAAATAGAGCATAAAGAAAAGTGAGATTAAAATAAAGTTACAAGAAATAAAATTAAGACAATCCTAGAAGCAAGAAAAGTGTGTAAGCATAATAATCTGAGCTTCTTTGACTCTCATCTAGGTGTTTAAATCTGGCCCTTGTCAGTGTCTCTAAAATACCCAAGTATTGTAGTCGATACTAATAACTGAGCAATGCAAAAGGTGGAGTGGACTGATTCACATTTAAATTCTGTGGATAGCTGGCTGTGTTTGCATCATTATCTGGTAAAGAGATGGGACCAGGAGGCACTTGATGAACAGGTGGTAGAGGCAGTATTCTGAAAGGGAAACCTTGGGTCCTGGCATTTTTGTATTTATACATTTGACCCCATTTACCTAAACGATACAGACCAAGTACACCCCTTTATGAGACTGCTGCATTGAGTTCAAGATGTTGACTGCATTTTAATTTTGTTGATCTTGGACTAATTGAATATCTATGATATCTGAACAAAGTAGTACAATCAATGGAAGTCCCACCTTGCCAGTCACAATATTTAAAGGATATTGGATCAAAGCTGTTTGTATGGCTTGAGGAGGACCTATATAATATTGAACTGGTTGTTTAATTGTTATGGCTGATTGGTGCAAAAGTATGTCCAGGTCACGTCATGTTTTGAATTTATCTTAATCTGATCATAAGCACACATCCAAGGTTTCGAGATATTGAGATGAAAATGTCATGTAAAGATACTTTCCTTGAGCCTTACTTTGTAATATAATTGATCTACTTCTATTACTGTATTGTAGTTCACAGTAATGCCTTTCTGCAGTCTACAGGGTTTTTTTTTATTTTTTTTTTTTTATTTCTTTGTTGAAAGACAAAGATAATTTTAGATATTACATATATTATTCTGTGGCTGAAGTGTTTTTTTTACTTAACATTTATATAATTTATTATTATTTATTAGGTCTGTTTTACTTCCTTGGCTCCATTGTGAACTTCAGTCAAGACCCAGAAGTTCATTTCAAATACATCCAGGCTGCTTGCAAGACAGGTCAAATCAAAGAGGTTGAGCGTATCTGCCGAGAAAGCAACTGCTATGACCCTGAACGTGTCAAGAACTTCCTCAAGGTACATCTAAGACACTGTAGAGCTGACCACAAAAGCACATTTAATCCATTTTTTTATTATTATTTTTCATCCTTTCCATTTTTCCTTTTCTTTCCTTTGGCTCTTTCTGTAGTTGGCTCTGTACCCCTTCATAATCACTCAAGACTTTTTACACACAAGACTTGTTTTAGTTGACTTCTGTAGCACTTGTGATTTCTGCTTAGAAATTCAATATTATTCATCCGAACAAATGTGTTCTTTCATATTACCTTTTGGAGAAGCAAGCTCTCAACTTGCCATAATCTTATTTTAACATTTTAAATGTACCACAGATTGAATGAATCAATTAAATTATGTAGTAAAAGCATGCCATGGCGTCAAAACCATGGTTATGCTTTTTTCTTTTTTAGCTTTACTTGCCCCATAGATTAGCTAGTAATTTGACTTGTAGTTGGTAGGAAGTCACCATGAATTTCTTTCCTGATGATGGTTATTATCTGTTATGCTTGTCACCTGTCTTTGGAATGGGCAGGACATGTACCAGGTAAATTTCCCCCAGCGCAGGACTTCCTTTTTTTTTTCTTTTTTTTCTCCCTCCATTGCTCCTAGTGGTCAGTTTTAGGATTAATAATGGGATTGGAGTGTGCATTTTAACGGGATGCAACTACACTTTGAACCCTTTTATGTCTTTTTATGTCAATGTATGCGACTGGTTGGTGTAGACAGCTGTGAAGAACTAGCTTTCAGGGTACAGGATGCTTCTACTGGCCAGAAACACATTGTTGGTTTGTGCATCTTCCAGCAAACTTGGTTTGAAAATCAGATTTATTATTTTTTTATTTTTTTATTTTACCATACATTACCATTTTTTGAACATCCCAGTTGCTTTGATCTTGGTGAACTCAAGTTAAACCATAACCTTAATAAATGCCTGTAGTAAACATTTTCAATTTTCATTGTTTAGATATAGCTATTTTATACTTTTGAGTATTTGTGGTTCTCCGGAAGTCTTCAGGATTCCATTTTTAGTGGCTGGAATGCCCAATCCCAGTTTATTAAGCCTGTTGTTGATTGCAGTCACTGAGTGGCAAAAAAAATTGTGTTTAGCATGTTTACCAAAAGTGTTATACCTTTTAGCCAGCAGAGAGAGCTCTTACATTGCCCACTCAAAACCTGAGAGATTGTTTGGTGTGTGTGGTGGTGGTTTTTTTTTTTTTTTTTTAAAGCTCATTTAATCTATTTTATTTCTCTTCTCTTTCCACTTAGTAAAAAGCCATTTCATACCATGGACTACTCGACCATACTAATCTCAAAATGTAACACTTGCTTTAATACCATTTAAGTAATCCTAATAAAAAATAATTAGTATAAAGCTTTAGAATTGCTTTTTTATATACGAGTGGAACCAAATCTGCTGTGGTGAAACCTTTTACAGTCAGTAAAGATAACCAGAATAATGTAACTAAATGAATAGAAATGTTTTAATGTGGTCATTTTAATTGGTGTCATATTGTGCTGGGTGATAACCAAGGTGTTGTTGTATTAGTGTTTAATGCACGCTGGCTAGGATATTGTGCAAGGAGTAGCAGTAATAGTGTTATTTTAGTAATGTACAAATTTTAACCTGGATGGATTTTATTATTCATATTAAAAGACTGAACACTTGATTAAGCCATGCCGATAATTATGACTAATTTTAATATGACAGGGTCTATATAGCGTTGATAAAACTCATTCCATCCACGTTTTGACAGACAACACAAAATGCCAATGATAATCAGAATAGCCAAACAATAGAATGAACCTGTAATACCTTTACACCTCACTTAGAAGTGAAAACAAACTTTTAAACTTGACTAAATTATTGATTAAATTTATATATTCCATATAGCTTTTAAAAATCCTTATGTAAGCTATTAGATTCATTTTGTTCCTAAACTTGCAGCACATTTTATTTGGCAGATTGATTTAAAAAAAATAATTATTTATATTTTTTTATTATGTACATTGTCCTACCCTAACTTCAAAAAGAATGTGTTAAGACTAAGAGCTATGTCTTTATATCTACATAAAAACATTGGTTTGTTTTATTTAAGATTTTGCTTGTTTGGCCTAAATTGATACATTAAATTTGTAATGAGTTGGAACATGATCTCTGATCATTAAAGGGGAACCAGTCAGCAGATTAGGCCACAGTCATTGTGAAAGCGGTCCTAGCATATGATGATGTAACACACATTTTGTATTTATTTGATGGACAGGAGGCTAAACTCACAGACCAGCTGCCTCTCATCATCGTGTGTGATCGCTTTGACTTTGTCCATGACCTGGTGCTCTACCTGTACCGCAATAATCTCCAGAAGTACATAGAAATCTATGTGCAGAAGGTAAGAGTAACAGCACCTCCATTCACAAATTCAAGGTGATGCCTTGTTCAAGGTAAAAGGTTGGCCACTGGTGGTTTACCATGTGTTTGTATGACACTGGGTATTCTTGTGTTCACTGTAGGTAAACCCTAGTCGTCTGCCAGTGGTGATTGGCGGGCTTTTGGATGTGGACTGTTCTGAGGATGTGATTAAAAACTTGATTCTGGTTGTGAGAGGGCAGTTCTCCACTGATGAGCTGGTGGCAGAGGTAGAGAAGAGGAACAGGTACATGAGAGAACCTTTCATGCTGACTTCTGTTCTTTATCTCAGATTGTACATAGTTGTTGCAGTATGAAAGTAGTTTATTATTGGAATAGTCTCCCCAAATGTCTTTTCTGAGCATATCCTGGATAATGCTAGCACTAAAAGAACACTGTCTACAGAAAAAGTGAATTTCATTATGAAGATATGTTTTTAAATGTGGTCGAATTGCTAAGTGTTTTTGGTTTCTTCAAAATATTTTTTTTTATGTTTCTTAAGATGTACATCAAGTGTCATGATATAATTTTTTTAACATCATACTAGTGATGAAAATTGCAATTTTGCTCTCAGCGGGACTGAGCTAAACTGTTACACCCACAAATATCTCTCTTACTTAATTACTAATTTACATATGCAAATAAGACTGTAATAAGACTAGCTATCATAGTAAAACATCCTGCATTAGCATGAAAATTGAGTTAAAAATTATTTTTGACAGACTGAAGCTGCTGCTACCCTGGCTGGAGGCTCGTATTCACGAAGGCTGTGAGGAGCCTGCTACTCACAATGCTTTAGCAAAGATATACATTGACAGTAACAATAACCCAGAGCGCTTCCTGCGAGAGAACCCTTATTATGACAGCCGTGTGGTGGGCAAATACTGTGAAAAGAGGGACCCCCATCTGGCTTGCGTGGCCTATGAGAGAGGCCAGTGTGATCAGGAGCTCATCCATGTAAGTGCAGTGGACTTTATACTGCTGTTGAACTGTTACGGTGGTTTCTTACTTGTGGTTTCCAGTTTTTATTTGAATGGGAAATTTTAGCAGGGGGAATGTCCAGACCTGCTGTCCACAATTGACCGTCCATGTCTAGTTACCTAGTTACTAAGGAAAGCAAAACAGTATTAAGTCTTAACCATTGGAGGGCTTGTTCAAAATGGTACAGTTCTTGTAAAGATTGATTTTAATAAGGTGCAAAATGACATTTTTGCATGTGCTTGAATGCAGGTGTGCAATGAGAACTCTTTATTCAAGAGTCTGTCTCGCTATCTGGTACGTCGGCGGGATCCTGAGCTGTGGGCCAGTGTGCTGCTTGAAACCAACCCCTACAGAAGGCCACTTATTGACCAGGTGAGAACATTATCTCCAGTAGTAGACTGTGAGCATGTATTTCATAATTATCTTGAATGTTTCTTGTTTCACAGTTTCATTTAGTCACCAGTTGCTTTTCAGAAGTCATTTATGTTGGTCTGATTTTAAAGGTTCTATTTTTAACCTTCATCATTGTTAGAACACAAAAATTTGGAAACTACATTTGTAAAAGGGATAAGAAGTGGGCCTTTTAAAATGACTTGAGACAAATGTAATAAGTGAAATGAGTTCCATTTGAAGAGGCAAACCATGAATTTTAACTGGCTTTTCTTCTGAAATGTGGCAGGTGGTGCAGACTGCGCTGTCAGAGACTCAGGACCCAGAGGAAGTGTCAGTCACAGTCAAGGCCTTCATGACTGCTGACCTACCGAATGAACTTATTGAACTCTTGGAAAAGATCGTCTTAGACAATTCTGTATTCAGTGAACACAGGTGTGCTCAATGGATGCCAAAAGCTAACGTCATATGTATGTTATTCCTTGGTCTTTTCATTGTCAGTTAATAATCAGAGCCTTTTCTGGTTCCCAGAAACCTACAGAACTTGCTGATTTTGACAGCCATCAAAGCAGACCGCACGCGTGTCATGGAGTACATTAATCGTTTGGACAACTATGATGCTCCTGACATTGCCAACATTGCAATCAGCAGTGAACTCTTTGAGGAGGCCTTTGCCATTTTCAGGAAATTTGATGTCAACACCTCGGCAGTACAGGTATGCAATATCAAGTAATTCCATTTTTTTTCTAGACTCCAAGATTAGATTAACTTTGCTTTTTATATTTACAGGTTCTGATTGAGCACATTGGTAACTTGGACCGGGCGTATGAGTTTGCAGAGCGCTGCAATGAGCCGGCTGTATGGAGTCAGCTGGCTAAGGCTCAGCTCCAGAAAGGCCTGGTTAAAGAGGCCATCGACTCCTACATCAAGGCTGATGACCCTTCTGCTTACATGGAGGTGGTGCAAGCAGCTGACCAGAGTGGTAATGGGAATTAATACTGTATCTTGATTAAGTAAATGTGATCTTAAAAATGTTGTTGTTCATCTGTGTCATGGCCTTGAATTATTGAAACTATAATGTATGTATCTTCTGTCAGGTAATTGGGAGGACTTGGTGAAGTTCCTGCAGATGGCACGTAAAAAGGCAAGGGAGTCCTATGTGGAGACGGAGTTGATCTTTGCCCTGGCTAAAACCAACAGATTGGCTGAGCTGGAAGAGTTCATTAACGGGCCCAACAATGCTCATATCCAGCAGGTAGTTCATCTCTAATTAATCATTAAAAATACTGCATATATTGTAATGATGAATGTTAAATCTAAACGGATGTATTGTAAAACTGTTAAATAAGTTTGTGCAATGGTTATTCTACATAAAATGTGAATTATTGTTAAGCATTGATTTTAAGTATCTTATTCTCTGTTTACACAGACTACATGGAGTGCAGAATTACTAGGCCAATGAGTATTTTGTATTTTTCATCTTCATGCATGTTGTCTTACTCCAAGCTGTATAGGCTCGAAAGCCTACTACCAATTAAGCATATTAGGTGATGTGCATCTC
>JBBIGC010000036.1:9678639-9692165 GCA_037576955.1 Lepidarchus adonis
ATGTACATGAATTTGATGATAAAATTAGTGATATGAGATCTGATTCTTCAAGGGGTGTAAAACAATCTAGTTGCTGAATTAAGATAATGGAACTGTCCGAGTTGTTTATTGTTGAATTTTCTAGATTTAAATTTGCAGACTTAATTATATGTCTAATATTTTTTATTTTATTATTAAAGAAGTTTTGTGTGTGTGTTTGTGTGTGGCAGGGTGCAGGGACTGCTATCAGAGAGCTTCCCCCTTATTTCATGGGCTTTTGCTAAGTGGGATGTTTCTGGTCATTTCATTTATGAGATTTTATCATGAATAATGGCCTCAGTGTGATCTGCATGTAGGTGTGCTGATCTAGTCATCTTTATCATATCGCATGCATGCTACTCTCATTCCTCTAATTCAAGTGTAAAATGTGAAATTGTGTTTGCATGGTAAGGAGTGGAATAAGGAATGAAGTATACGTGCATGTGTGTTTGTGTGTCCATTCAAGATCTGTTTTGCAAGCCCGAGAGGGAAAAAATTGATAAGGGCCAAGTGGCTGTCTTGAAAACATCTGAAAGATCTGTGTGCGTAATTTCGTATGGCACTGTCCCTTAAGTGTTGTACACTCTGATTTGCATTCCCCCGAACTGATCCTCCTCTCCTCTCTCTCTCTCTCTCTCTCTCTCTCTCTCTCAATAATGGTCCAGGCAGTTGGTGTTTTTAGCTGCCGCATATGGGCAGCAGCTCCTGAGCACAGGAGCGCTTCCCCGGCTGTAATCCTTCCTTCCCCAGCATCTCCTCCTTTTTTCCTCCTTCCCTTTCACTGTCATATGGCACAGAGTCTCACATCTGCCCAGACAGGGACCTGTATCCTCTTTAATCACCTGTCTCTCTCTCCTCTCTTCTCCCCTCCTCTCTCTCACTCACTCTCTCTTGCTCGCTCTCTACCTCCCTCCCGCTCTACACAGTCTTTCTGTCTCGCTTTCTCTGAAGCTCTCTCGTTCTCTCTGTCTCCTTATTCCGCTCTCTTTCAACTACCAAAAATTTTTCTTGAATCGTCCTCCAGTTTCACGCTGTCTATCTTCCATTTTGATTACGCTAATCTTCTGGACAGGTGTGTTTGATAAAACAACATGAAGAGAGATGACTGACGGTTTCTCCTCCAGGATTTCCAGATCTTTGTTTGGAATTGTGTTTCTGCTCCTATGGAACACATTTCCTTTTTTGTTGTTGAAATCCTCCACACAGCAGCGTCAGGTATTGTCCTATAGACAGTAGATTAAATGAAACCTTTTAATAGACTTTTTCATTTTTATTTTTTGTAAGGGGAGTTTACATGGTGCACATGAGCACATGCCCGTATGGGCAAGTGTGCCAGCTTTAGGATGTGTGTGAGCACTTGTTCTTTTGGTTAACCTCTGCCCTGGGTCGGGGTGTGTGCCAGTGGGATTGTGGCCACCTCTGACAGAACAAGAATGTTGGATCTTCCATATGAACTGGGCATCATCCTCATGCTTCTCTTTACAGCAAAAAAGTGGAGAACAATTAAAAATTATACATCTTTGAGAATCTACTCTGATTTTGAAGAACCGATACATACTGCATTCTTTATCATACTTTGCTGTTGTTGCGTAACAAAAGTAAATTGTATCAGTGCTAACGCATCTGAATTTCACTCTTTAGAACTTACCAAAATGTGGCATTCAAAGCAATCTAGCACTAGCTTCAATCTAGCACTGAAAAGGTTAACATATCTTTTATGTTTATTTTATTTTTTTAATGCCCCTGAAAGAATTTGGAATGTAAAGCGTTGCCCTGCCATCAACACAAGTGCTGAAAGGGTTAATGTGTTTGTGAATTCTCAGTTGCCAACTCCCAGGCAGACGAGTAAATCTGTAACTCGACTGAGCAGCATCTGTGTCAGGCAGGCTGTGTGCACATGTGTGCGTTAGTGTTAGTGCCTCCCCTGGCCCTGGTTCCTCTCCTCCTCCCTGATCTGTGGTTAGCCCCGCCCTTGCCTGTCACGTGACTTCTGAAAATCCCCCCTCCTGCTGCCTCCCCCCATGTTTCCAGTAAATTGCTTGAAAGGAGGGGGTGAGTCAGAGCAGCTTCCCTTCAACCACAGCTTGTTAAAGAATTTGTCAACGTGGACTCCAGGGCCACTCGTTCTTCCCCCAACCCCCCAACACCCCCCCCCCCTCCCCCCCGGCTCTTTTCCTCCTTGCAATACATTTGAATTTTTCCCACTCCTTTCTTTGGAACGGTCTCTGGGTCGGATTACGTCAGCCGTTCATAATCACTTTACTTCCTGTGACACACTGTAAAGAAAAAAAGAGAGAGAACTTGTGATGCCATCAAACACGTGTGCGAGTGTGCTGTGCTGGAGGGGGCTACGAATACGTGTCTGTCTGGCTGTGTTTAATTCAGAACAAGAAATTAAAGAAACTATAAAGTGTGATTGTGTTGATATGGCCATTTACTTGTGTTTCATCTTATTCATGTTTTGTTCACCAGCACAGAAGTGCTGATTTTTACAGACCATCCACATAGCTTGTTCAAGAATTGCTCTAGGCATTTGCCTAAATTGTATTTTTATCTGGGGACATTTAAAATGACCTAGAGTGTAAAAATAAGAACTGCCGAACACCTCAGTGATCCATATCACACCATACAATAAGCTGTTTCAAAAATAAGCCTTAACAACCTTGATACATAAGAAAATGAAAAAAAGAGATAAAAAGGCAGATCGGTGGGCTGAGAGCAAGGCCTGTACTCTTAAAGACTGGTGCACTTTTGACAAGATCTCATAAACATAATTGCTGGGAAGCCCTGCCCCAGGGGACGTCTGGGTGGGTGCTGGTAAGGGCGGGTGGTGGCGGGTGGCGAAAGGCTTGCCAAATGATAATTTTCCATGGTTTATTCAAAAAGGTGCCACAACACCTTCATATCATTTCCAGTCTGTAATATCTGATCATGTTTGTGAGAATGTTTTGGGAACAGTAACGTAAATAGTGGTGTATAATTAAAAAGTAGACTAAAGGCATATCAGGTGTTCCAGTTGTTCGCTAGCAGATAAATAATAAAAGGCTGAGTGTTGAGAATAGCCAGACATTGTTTAGGGACTTGTGAAAGGTCTTGAATGCTGTGATTTTGTTTTGACATGACTCAGCAGTTTCTTATGACCGTTTGAAAGCGACTTTATCATGTGCTTTAATTTGTCTGTGGGCATTGGCGTCGGGATGTGGTTCTTTTATCACTATGGTACAGTAAGGGTCCCGGCAGGTCATACTGTCAGCGAGATAAACAATAGGCATTCCTCTCTTTTGAACAATAGACATTCCTCTGACACTTGGGGCAGCCATCACTGCATCTGATCAAGAGCGAGGGAGAGGAAGAGTCAAACAGATTGAGTGCAGCTGTTGCTGCCTGGAGCCCAGCTTCTGCTATTGGACATAATCAATTCTGAAATGTTCAAGCTGGACCAATCACAACACGGCTGTGTCCGTTCGCTCCTAACCCCACCCCTTCTCTCCCCCTGCCAACATTACTTGGCCCAATTTGATGTCCATATTAGGCTTGATTCAGTCCGATCCCCTCCCATTGCCAAATAAAAGACCACTTAGGTTTTCGTAGACATTTCTGTCATGGGGACAGATAGAATGCACAGCATATTGGAAATGAATTAAAGATGAGCTCATCAGCCCATGGGGTTAATGTAGGATTGATGATCAGCCATCACTGGTGTTTCTGTATTAAAACTATCAATTAATATCAAGGCATTTCTGCAAAACATTTTTTTAGTGTTCTCCCTCTGCATGTTAAAAGGTGTTTATGGAATCGTTAAAAAAATAAATGTAAAAAAAAAACATTGTACCTGAAATATCAGTATATTTTCCTTTTAAGAGTTCAGTTCAGAGCATGCAAATATTGTTGTCATTTTTTTGTAATTGTTTCTTTATCTACACATCTTTTTAGATTAAATCAGTAAGATATGTAGAAATGATTTAAAATGGTAAAATGGAAGAAGGGCGATCATTTGAGTTTGTTCACCAATATGAAGAGTTTTGAATATTTTTGCTGTCATTATCTGTAATTTCATCTCTAAAAATGCAAACGCAAAATCATTTTGTCAGGTTCAGAAGAAATTAATTAATTAAAGAAAATAATCAACTCTTTTGTCAAAATCACACAAGACAGTTCAAACTATCTTATCTGAAAATAGTAGTTTGAGATCCTTTTTTTTGGAGATGATAAAACATGTGCATTCATATAAGCATACAAGGAACTACAGGGAATAGATGTCTTTATAGACAGAGCTTTGCAGCTTTAGATGATTGCATTTGCAGATGTAAAGTATCTATTTGAAATGGTATTTCTTTTAAAGCTTTCTGTTGATTGTGTTTTAGGTTTTAGCTGCATTTACATGCCAGTACAATAAGTTTCAGCCTTTCCTTATAGTGACCTTAGCCTTCCTCTTCCCAGCAAATGTGCTAAAGGGGGAACAAATCCATGTTATTAGAGTCAAAGAGATTTTTGTCAGCTTGCAAAGGATACCTTGAGATATTTGAAATTCTGACACATTGGAATGAGAGCATGGTGTCGCTTTTCACCCACTTATTCATAATGGAATATTAAAAGGTTTGTGGATTATTTCTGGTAAAGGGCAATTATTTGAGTTTATTTGTTATATTGTACATACACAACAGGTGTGTTTGCATATTTGAAACCCAAATATAAATGTGATTTAAGCTTTTTCTTTTAGTTTGTTTGTTTTCTGACTTTCCTCATCAGATTGTGATATTGGAGAAGGCTTTACCTTAATCAGGGCACTTGGTCTATTACCCCTCTTTAAGTGGTTGCAAACTTTAATTGTTCTATCACAATTGCCTTAACAAGGAGCACTTCTTATTTCATGGAGCGAACTCGTCAGAAAATGGTGGTCAGATGTGAATGTCCAAACGGTTTAGAAAAGCACTTCATGAAACCCTCGTTCTGATCATACCTGATTGGATTGTGTGCTGGCTGGTTTCGAACAGTATATTCTTATTTGACATACATGGTCTTTCATCTAAATGGTATTAGAGTTAGATGAAAGATTCAGTGTAAGTGAAGAATAATGGAGAATTTATGTGATTTTGATATTCTCAAAATATATTAAAATATAAGAGCAAAATGCAGGAAAAATAGAAAAATTCGCTGTCTTCGTCTGTGCAAGAGTAATTATCATTTATATTTTATGAATGTATTCTGTACAGTCAAGGGCAGTTTTGTGATTTACTTTCTTCACATTGCAGACTTTTTATTCAGCTCAGAGTTTAACTCCAGAATGTTTTGGTGAAAGATTTAAACATAGGCAAGGTTTCATAGTATTAAAGGCAAATAAAAGTAAAACTGCAGAAAACTAAAATGTTTTTAATACCTACATTAGTTATTGTAGGTATTTAGTAAGTACTGATTTATATGCAAACTATCATTAGTTTTCTGTCATGTTCACATTAAACTGAAAAAAAATTGGAACAATTCTCTTTTGATCTGATCCCTGTAATAATAAATAGGAAAAGTAGGAACAGGAATTACTCTTAGAACAGTTTGTACTGAGAAGACAATTAATTCCATAATTATTATCATTGTTGTTAAACAGACAGGTGGTCTGTTTAACATTGTCAACATTTTTAGATTGCTTAAATGTGTTTGTTCATAACGAAAAAACAAATCTGAAATGTTTTAAAAAAAAAAAACTTGTTACAATTTTTCAACACATTTCCAAACAGAAATTATTCCGTTTCAGGTGAGTTTTGGAATACTAATAATTGCTGCTTTAAACCTTTTTAAAACTGTATTTATTTATTTATGCAATTGAACTGTAATATGTGCTGGTATTTGAGGGACTCAGACGCAGTGTATCTAATGAATTATGGATTAAAATGTTTTATTTTAAATAGTTCGTTTTATTTTTTTAGGTATTTTCATTTTTGCATTTTCTGACTTGTTTTTAGATATGGTTAATTTAATGAACATGTGAAATGATTAGATCATTGCTGTTCTGTGAGGCCATTAGAGATGTATGTACTTTAAATATTACAGGAGATGCTTCTATAAACTGATGATTCTCATATCAGTAATAATGGTCCTTTCATTTCTTTTTTTCCCCTTTAGGACTTTGCTGCCAGAGCAAAACTTGTGGTGCAGAAAATTGTCCAGAGTTGGGTTTTTTGGAATTCTTGTCTGTGCTTCTGTAAGTTCTTGACTGGTGGCATCTTACTTTTACATGAAAGAGTGTCATTTATTTTTTCAGCAATTGTCATTCATTGAAGAAATGACTCATTTAAAGCAGTCACCTTTTTTCTTTTTTCTGTTTTAGTTTTTGTCTCATGAATGAAGCATGTCGGAGCTTATTAATTCTGAAGTGTAGAGCTTTACTTTAACCCCCTTTTAGCCCTTGTATTGCAGAAAATATTATTCCTTTTGAAAATCATAATTCCAATATACTATTACACAAATAATATAATAAGCTCGACTCTTTTCTGTATTCATGTACATCTGTATTGTTTCCCCCCCTCTTTTCTAGATCCCAAATCCACTGTTTGACCTTGCTGGAATAACCTGTGGACATTTCCTTGTGCCTTCCTGGAGTTTTTTTTTCAGGTGAGTAGAAGAAATGCATGTTTTCATATTCTTTCTTTTAAATTCAGTATAAAAGCTATCTGTTTCAGAACCATGGCTGTTCTTTTTAGGGGTTTATAGCATTAAGGCACTGGGAATATCATTTAGACCCAGCTGTGTGTAAGTCATTATAAGAGGCAGCCATTTTGTGTTTTATTGTCCTCCATTTTGTGGATATCACAGCTGGGCTGCTCTCCACATATGATCCACTCAAGTGCTAGCTTCAGATGTTTGAAGTTAAGATGAAAATGCAGTGGACATTTTTAATGCGTGTATATATAGTTTGTAAATGTATTTGTATGTGATTCATTTAGACATTGTACATATTTGCACAAGTAGCACTGTAAAATGTGTCTGTCTGAAGGCAGAAAGAGGCCCTTAGGTGAACTGTCTTATAAATGACTTTTCAACACATATTCTCTGACTCTGTTACTGTTTTTTTCTCTCTGATTATGTGTTATTTGAATTGTACAGAGCACTCTAAATGTAGGCACTTTGCATGTGTGTGGGTGCTGGGTGTTTGTCAGGCATGAAACTTGTAGATCAGGTGAATGGAGACATGATACAATATGTTCCCATAAAACCCTGCACACTGGACTTTTCAGTGAAGTCTAACATTTCACACATTTTCACATTTCTTTTATGTTGCACCGAAACATGTTTTTAAACATCACCTATTCTTGCTAAAGCTTTTTTTCAGGTGAGTAAATTCCATTTTATTATACACCACCAGCATTCTGTCTGTCTTTAGAGGTGTGAATATTCCAACAATAAAGGATTTGGAAGCCTCAGTGTTTCCTCAGTTATGCTGAGTCTAGAAAAGCAGCTGTTACACAAGACCAGTGGAAGTGTAACTACTCAACTAATTAATTTACCTTTGAATTTCTACTCAATAAATTCAAATTCATGAATTTTTTTATCCATCTTGTGATTTCTCAGTATAATATTTAGATTTTTTTTTACAAGAGTACACAATACAAACAAATACATAATTTACACTAAGTTGATATTCATAAATCATTTTGTGAGATCTGCTTATTAAATATTAATCCCCATTTAGATTCATAACCTGAACTACTTCTATCGGTTGGGGGCCCTAGATTTAGAATAACATCATTTTGTTTTGTTCCAGTTGTGTGTAGGTAGACCCAGACCATGTCCGTGAGGCCTTGTTTAATTGACGTAGTCACATGTGCCTGTTTTAATGGTCATATGATTGAGGAAGGCTTATGAAAGCAAAACACTAATGAGAATATAGTTAATGAATTTAGACAGATTGAGTTGCACCAGTCACCCCTTTCATCATGTCTGCCCTAGGTCAGTGAATCATCAGGATCCAGACTGTACAGCAGCCATTCCCGGTTTGAGTTTACTTTTAGTCTGACTCTTAAAAGTGCCAACAACAGGAGACAAAAGATGACACATCTGCTTATCCCTCAGGGCTGAACTCCTATCTTCAGATTCTTTTTGTCCCTGTCTCCTTTCTTTTACTCTGCTTTTTCTTGTTTTTGTATCAGTTTTTACCCATGACCTTGTTTGGACTAATGTCATTTGAGGGTTGTTTGGCCACATCTGTCTGGTTTGCAGATATGTCATTGCTCTAATAGGTTAGTTTGAGTCTCCCATGACAAAGGGCCTCTTTTCTGTCTGCTCCCTCAGGGACATTTGTTGGAGGGCTTGTAGGTGGTTGTCGGGGTGGGGGTTACTGATGAAGCCATAAGCATATCATGCAGGCTCCTTCCTTTATGAACACATGGCAAATTATATGACTGATTGTCCCTGATTTTGCTCTGTCTGTTTGTCTCGCTCCCTCATAAAGAAACTGTTTGTGATCATTACCTTTAGCAAGCACATAGTGGAGCAGATGGTATCCCTCATAGGGTGAGTAATTCAAGCCATTGAGTATATGTATGTGGTTTCCATGTGACTAGGTGGGTGGGTAAAGCACCACCATGTATGAGCAGAGGAAAGGGTTAAATATAAAAGTGGAGACGGACGAGTCAAATGTGCCATTATACCACTTAATTTTTTTTCCAGGCCATGCTTGGGAAAACCCTTTATTTTCTTTCAAAAGTTTTCTCTTGTAGGCTTTAAGTTGAAAATCTTTTTTAACAGCCATAATCATATCATTTGCTCACAAACCATTATTCTTACATATTTGAGCCTGAAGCTCTCTGCTTAATTAGTAAGTTAAAAGACCCTTGTGGTTAGTTCAAGACATCTAATTTGATCATTTTTAAGCTCTAAATGACTTTCTTTCATGCTCCACTCTTTTTCTTATGTTTAGATAGTTTTTGTTACTTCAAGATTCTGTAGGGGAGATTAATTTAGTGTCGATGACCCCTGAACTTATAATATGTCTTAAATGATTCTTTACTTTTATCTAAAAGGAGACAGATTGTATTTTAGGGTTGGTAGGCTACAGGCTGTGAGGATAATAAAGGTATAGAATTTAGACATATACTGGATTGTACTATGGGTAAATAGTAGGTAATGGGTAAATAGGGTAAAAAAATTTCAAATGTTTACTGATCTTCACAATTGAATTGTAGGGTTGGTAAGTTGCAGGCTGTGAGGATATTAAAAAATGGGACATAGCAAGCATGTTAGCTACACATCTGCCAATGTATTTGTTGCATCCCTGTGGCTGGTGGGCCCTCTAATCTTAACACATCACACCCACCCAGCCCGCTTGCCATCATGTATAAAGACCCCATAATGACTCCCTAGTCTATAGTGACTGGGTGGGATACACTGTATGTGCATGTGTGGGAAGTGATGCTAAGAGACTTTTCTATCTCTTATTGCCTTCAGGAAGCCTTGTTTTGTATCCACCTGTCCTGGTATCTCTGTATGGAGAATGTGGTAGTTGTAAAAGTATATGTTGATTACCTGTTGGTACATGATATTGTGGTATGGTAAAGTGGTTGAATGGTTGGAGGGCATCTGGGCCATTACAATACTATACATTAAGCAAACAACTATCATTGACCTATAACTGTAAAATGTAGACATATACTGCACTTACACTACTGGTCACTGTTTTTAGAAAACTCATTTTTTCCTGTGGTAATTGAAGCAGTTCTGTTACAGTAAAAAATAATTAAAAAAAATTATTCACCAATATATATATATAAAATACAATTATTTTTTTACCTGCTTAACTTCCAGCTTTCCTCCAGCAATAGAAGTCAATAAAGCCTTGAAGGTTAAGGTACAATTCCCACAGGTGCCCCAACTTATGCTGATGTCCTACAACACATTGTTCCTCCGCCCTCTGGTGTATTGTTAGTACAGTACTGTTGAGCAGGAAGTAGTACTGTATATGGAGATCACAATGTGGAGGAAAAGGCAAGAAAGACAGACAGATGGTAAGATAATGAGAGAGAACATTCGAAGAAAAGAACTTGACAGTAGATTTAGTAGCAGCACAGTCCATAAATCTCAGCTCCATCCAGCTGGTTTAGGATGAACTGGACAGAAAGGGGTAAAAATATACCTGCAAAACAAATGTCACCTCTACGAATTCTTTACATGAATTTTTAGGGCATTCTTTTATCTCCCATTCTCCAGGAAATCTGTTAAAGTTAAACAGGCTCTTCATTCCTGATTTGTTTATTTTGGTGACTTTTAACCACTGTAACAGAGCTGCTTAAATTACCAGTAAATAATGGAAATTGTTCTAAAATCCTTGACCAGTATATTCTTAGTAGAAATTTATAATATTGCCCTTTCTGTTGCAGGAAAAGATGTGTGATGATAGTTGGTGCTTTATAGTTGGTGCTTTCTTGACCTCTGCTTTCTTATGTTTGACTAGTCTAACTCTGTTCCGATTTTCTGTTTGACCAATAAGACTATTCTCCACAAGCAATTATAAAGCATCACCATTTAAAGCCCTGGCTTGGTATTGTAATCCAGTACTACAGTGTGGTGCTATACAAGAATGTTCTCAAACACCTGTCTCCTGGGAGAGCCCCCATCCCTCTGTGCTGAATGTCAATAGGCCAGCCACTGCTGAAACCTCAGCTTGAGATTGCATCAGCTCTTTACACTATCACAAGTGTGTTTTCCTCGTCTTTTACTTTCAAGAATGCTGATGCTGTAGGGATTTTTTTTACAAATCTGTTTCCAGTAGGAAAAGAAGTATCTTTTTAGTTTTTTCCATTTTGTGTAAATGTTTGTGGATAAGAAGTCAGGTTATTAGTTATTTATGATTTAGCTTTCTATTAATGTGGTGCCATGCAGTGTGCAACTTTTGGTACATCTTTGGTATTTTGAGAATTGCACATGGAGATTATTCCATTGAGGACTGAGGGTGTAGATTAACGATTGTATTCTCACATATTTTGAATTGTCTGGAACTATCTCTCCTGACACCTTATAGATCAAAATGTGTACATTTTGTAGATACGGGTTTTCTGTTATATATGTTGTAGAAATTGACTAAAAGTATAAACTTTAGTTAGAAGGACACAGGCATAAGTTTGTATTTCTCTGCAGTTCTCCCATTGATTACAGTTTTGCGCTCAAATTCTCCGAAACACACTTCCTTTCACTTGAAGCATTAAATTGCCAAATCAGATTTTAGGTTGAAATTATTTAATAAGCACATAATACATTCATAAAATCACTGCTTATGGTGTTTGGAATATGAGTAAATACGTTTTTACTGTCCACAAAATAGCTTTTTAGAATTTTCTTAGGTGCCTAAAACTAAGGCCTGTTTCCATGAGTGTATGAGTATGTGAGGGCATCTATGTGTGTGCACAACTGTTCTGTGTGCATAACTGAGATCTAAAGATAAAATTAGTGAAACTGTTGTGTTGAGAACTGAATACCACTGTGAACCACAAGCATGACTACACATGCGTTTCTAGTGAATGACAAGTTTCTGTTTCTCTCAGAAACTTTGTTTTTTACTTGTAGAAAGTTTCCAGATTTTTATATCTTTGCAGTGTTTTTTTGTTGTAAAATCCCCTTGTAGAATCACATGCTTTAGTAATTTCTTTGCTTAAATTATCTGTGGTGTATTCCTCCACAAATTCTTTGCTTCCCTCCATTTTGTATTTTGTAGATCTTAAGTCTGACCATTAATTATTCTCGAACAATTTCTTTTACAAGTAATATTGGTTTTCACAATAATTATATATGTTTACAGAAGGGTTCACATTTTTTATCATGGTTTATATTTGTAATGATATTGTAGCGAACAATTGATTCTAGGTCCTTTTTTAATAAAATTAACAGATATACATTTCCTATTGCTGGAGTCAATATGTTGTCCACAAGCATGCTTCAGCAATAAACAATGTGTTAAAGCCATGAGCAGCAAAAAATGGATTTTATAGTTGCTTGTACAGCATATTAAAACATAATATGCTTTATTACTTAAACCCGGTCATGGAACCTTTTCTGGAGTTACAATTTCCTATTTGTTTTTACACTCATCCACACCACAATTGGCACAGGAGAGGATAACAGTACTCTGACTGCTTACTGTACACTTATCATAAGATAATCCTTTATTGTCCCACAAGTGGGAAATTTCACAAGTGGGAAAAATCTTATCATCTTACAAGTGATGCATTTTAAACATTTCATGTTTAAAATGTATGTAATCAGGCTGCACTGCTAGATTTATAGCACCTTATGCGGTGATTATAACTGTACTTTCTTCACAGGCCTGTAAATAATTTATCATTTCATGCTACAAAGGTTTACAGTGTATAAGCAATATTGTGTCCAAGTAATTGTAGTCTATGCTATGGAAGTTCTCTAGGTGCTCCTTAGAGTGTATTACTTCACTTGTGTTTAAACATATTGCTTAGAGGGAAAGCAATGTGTATAAAATCAAATGAGAGAGATACAACTGCAATCCATGTAGGTATATTTTAATATGTATTTTATTAGCCATTTTATTATTTATTTATAGATATTGCTGTAACGCTCTGCTCGAAACAAGAAAAATAACATTTATATGATGTCATAGACAGTTGTGTGTAAATGTAAAAAATAAAATAAATTCTTAAATAAATTCTTTGCTATTTGACTGATACAGTAACAAATTTAGTTCAAGCTGTTCTTTCTCAAAAGGAAAGTAAAGCTTTGGGTTTTTGATTTCTCCATTTCTCCAAATAGAAAAATGTGGTTTCACTGTCATATGACATGAGACACTGCTAGACATTGTATTGTTTTGTATTGTATTGTATTGTAGCTTTATTTTGAACATGTTTAAATAAGAAACACAACCAAATAAGACCAAAAGAAAAGAAAACAATAATAATCATAATAAATGTTTACATGTTTAAAAAGGAGTAGGAAGAAGCATAAGCTAACATTAATTTAAGCTTGCGCTTCTGAAATGCCTCGTTAAAAACACAACAGTGCACTTGGCCATCTGTGCTTCAAAATAACAATTACATAAATTACATACATAAAATAAAATTGAAAAATAATTTCATTCTTTTGTGCTTTTGAAAGTGTGCGTGCATGCGTGCGTGCGTGCGTGCGTGCGTGCGTGCGTGAGAGAGAGAGAAATTGTGTAGAAGTAAGTCATCTGGTATCCAACTCCAATCCAATCCAACTTTATTTATAAAGCACTTTTATACCAGCACAGGTCCAAAGTGCTGTACAGTAAAATATGTTAAGAACAAATAATTAAAAGTGAATAAAAATGAAAAAATAAATCAATACTAGAACGGCACGCCGTTATCAACGGAGTCCAAGCGTCAGTTGCGGTCCACCCCCCGGTAGCGACCCGTCCCGGGAGCAAACTGTCTCTCCCTCCAATCCACCCGGTAGAGAAATGTCTTAGAAGCAAACTGTCTCTCACTCACTGTTTCCCTCCCTCACACACATACACTCACAAGAACAAACTGGACCAGAAT
>JBBIGC010000036.1:9692265-9702951 GCA_037576955.1 Lepidarchus adonis
TATTTGTGAATCTTGTAATTATATTTGTGAATCTTGTAATTATATTTGTGAATATTGACACTAAACTCTCTCCATAGAGTTTGTGGTACCACTCTTACATTTTAAAACTATTTTCTTGATAACGGCTAAATGTGTCACACTGCTTAATATACTTTTCTTTGCCACCCACTCTTCAAAGATTGTCTCTCGCACTTCAGCACACGGCTTCATTGGGGACCTGAGGTCAAAGGTTGGGCGTGACTCAAGGTCTGTGAAATCTGGTCTCGAAATGAATACTGTTGGAAAAAAAACATCCAAAACTGTAACTGCAACAGGAAACAATTTCACTGAGATTTTTAACCTCTTAAAGCACAAAGGAACAAAAACAAGCATTTCTATAAGAAACAGAAGAGTTTTATGATGGTGAGGCTCAAGGAACGACATGAGGATTATCTGAAAGTTGCTAAGTTTTTGCCAATGGATTGGAGAGACCTGCTTGTTTGAGCTTGTCTTTGACATGCTCAAACAAGCTTGACACTCTCCCATCTCAGGAATCCACCTTAAATTTTTGGATAGTGTGTTGTTTTACTTGAATTGGGTATTAAAAACACTCACATTATTATTCAGTAATGGCCATAAAAGGGCCATAAAAGATATAGTAAGAACAATCATCCAGTCAGCATGTTGGTCCTGAGGTGAGCAAGAATGGCTCGAGCTGGCTGTGGAAAGGGCTGCTTTGGGCTAGGTAGCTTCAGCTAACATGTATTCACACAATGGATTTGATGACCACCAGCACGTATCACCCATTTGAATCATCCCACACGTCCCATTACTGAGCTCATCTCCAACACTGAGATCATGCAATGGAGGAGAAATGTCAAACAGTGGCTTTGCCAAAAATGACTTCTGCATTTCCCCTCTACTATATACTTTGCTTATTGATAAATTATACTGTTCACATTATATTCCTCATAATCTATATCTCACACACTGTCAACACCTCACACTTAATGTACTATACACACTGTATTTTTTAATCACCTCATATACCACATATATTTTCTAGATACTTTCTGTGCATAATATTGGTGCATGTTCTGTACTCAACCCACAGTCTGGATCTTTATATACATTACACCTTTTGTGGTGTACAGTGTTGCTTCTTTCTTATGGACTTTTCATGATGGTTACTACTAACCTAGTTTTCTTTATTTGGATCCTTTTTGAAGTACAGCTTTTTAAATGCATTAAAACAGTATTTCCACAAAATACATATTATCTGCACTGTTCACACACACACTAATCACTCACTTCTCCATAGATACAGTTATGCTAAATTACCGGATGTAAGACAGTTTACGCACAGGTGTGTGTGTGTGTGTGTGTGTGTGTGTGTGTGTGTGTGTGTGTGTGTGAGAGAGTGTGTGTGATGATAAAATATTGAGTTGAGTTGTGGTTTAATTTTTTGTTAAATTGCGCAATTACTGTTTGAAGTATTTTAAAGTTTAATCTTATTTGAAAAAATGCAGATCTATATAATTTATATTTAAATACATGCAGGTATAAGTATAAGTTACATACAACATTATTAATTTTAATTCCATCTCAAATATAAATTCACATTTTAAAATGCACACACAGTATGCATTTTTAATTTTTTTACTTTTATTTCAATTTGAACAGTTATAATTTTGAAACTCACATGCTTCAAAGACTACATGAACTATTTGCATTTATCATATTTATCTGTATATTTTTGTCAGTTTGTTTATATATGTATCTTTTAATTTAACAATTTTTTAGGGATAAACTGCTGTTAAGCCATTTCCCTCATAAATTGCAAATATATTGATTTTAAGTACTTCACTGTAATTCAAAGTATTTGCAAAAGAAATGAACATGGAAAAAAATTAATATCTATACAGTACTTTCACTTGTATTTCATTTAATTTTAATTGGCACGTAAAATTTGCTTTGATATTGTGATTTTTGCACCAAATTTCTATATATGGTGAATTTCCAGTGTAACACTTAATAGGTTCTCTTGAAAATCATGTTTGGAAAAAATTCAAGTACTCACTTTTATGGCACTTTTTTGTACACAGCTCCACTGTAAAAAAGTTTTTTATATATATATTCTGTAATCATTCAATATATAAACTGAGAAAGACAAAAGAATATGATGGATACCAGTTAATCCAGCATGTGTTACTAGTTTCCAAAGAGATCCTCAGTTCCAGAGAATGTTCCAGAAATAATTTGAAAGGAGATATTTTATTCCTATTTTATTCAGGAGGCAGACATGAAGGTAGCTCTCAGTTCTAAGAATCATGTTTCTGATGGATGGTTTGAGTTTTTCCATTTTCCCAGGCGCTGACTCACTATTGCTCACATCCAGCCGCCATTTCTCCAACACAAAGACATAAAGTCTTAGTGTGATTATTTTACCCTACCTGTACATTTTTTCGAAATGCCTTTAGTAAGCTTATTGAGCTACAACATTACCATCTTGGATATTTTATATAGGTTATAATAGCTTATATAGATTCATTATTAAACTGTGTGTTCACACATTTAATATCTGGCTTAGCTTTGCTGATCTTTTCCTGTTTACTCATATCAAAGGTGTCTGAAACTATACATATGGTTAATCATTAAAAGAAACAGACAGCAGGACTTCATCCATTGTCCATATGCATGCATGTACTTCTAACCACCAAGTAAGATGTTCAGAAGCTCTCATGTGTATTTCTCAAAATGTAGAAATGAAAGTTCAAAGAAAATGCTATCTGCTCGACCACACAACACATGACTTCAAGTGGTCAAACAAAGCCTCAAATGTGTACACTCTCCTCGCTGTAAATACATATACTTCTTTCCCAAATAATAAAGGCCGTTGCTGTGTGAGCTGTTTACGAACAATGTACAGAACTGTAGTATTTTGTATTTTGTGTATTTGATTGTTTGCTAACTTTTGCCTTGCTCGGGAGGGGCCATTGCCATACCAGGGCAATCTCCCTCTTCTTTTTTTCTTCCATGTGTGTGCGTGTGACAGTGGGGGCGTGGTGGGGTTGGTGAAGGGGGGGGTGGTTGGTGGCTAAATCTCGTAAAAGGGTTTTCCTAATATGGGCTGTCTCTCTGAGGTCTCCTCCTCTTCCCTGTAAGTGGGTGGGACATTGCCCTCTCCTTCAGCCAGTGATGACACAGCTCATACTCACTTCCCCATTAATTGGCTGAAAACCGGTTCTTACAGGAACCGTCGGTGATAAATGTGAGAGTTCTCTGAAATCATTCATTTCTTCCTCCTCCTGAGCTAAGAGACACGGCAGGGCAGCATGGATGGTTCTTTGTGTTAGCATGCCTTGAGGACATCTTCTAATTTTACATAGGGATTTTTTTTGTCTTCTTTTCTTTTAACTGATTTACTTAGGGCATGTGATTCTGAGTACATGTGGTGGTCTTTTTTTTTAGAGAGATAGTTTTAGAGAGTGAGCGAGTGAAACAGAGAGATTGCCTGTCTGGATGAAAGGTTTAACAGCGTTCAGCGTTCTCTCTCTCTCTCTCTCTCTCTCTCTCTCTCTCTCTTTCTCTTGAATTGGTAAGTAAAATAAATTTATATGACCTGCCAAGCCCCCATTCTTCTCTTCTACAGTGCTATTCCCCTATTTGGTGCCTCTCTCCAAAAGCCTTTCAGGGAGTACATTGAGGCCCAGAAGGCAAAACTCCACCACGCTGAAGTACCCACACCTGCCGTAAGTATTTCTACCTATATATGTCTGACTTTATTGCTCTTGCACCTCCCTGTGTCCATCCTGTTCTTTTGTCATTGGTCGAGTGATTTACAAACTTTGTTGTTTTATTCTGTTGTTTTTGGAGGACAGCATGTGGGTCAGTGTAGCACAGCAGTGGCCAGGTCAGCGCGGGTATCGGTGGGCGTGAAGTTGGGGACTGACTTTGGGCCGAGAGGCGGCTGAAATGCTGTATGCTGTTCAGACTCTGGCTCATGAGGGATGCTGAGTCATGCTCAGCAGTTGGAGCTCCTCTGAGTGAACCAGACACTCCCCCACGTCACACTACCACTCCTCCCCCCAAGTCCTCTACAGCCGAACCCTGTTGAACCCAGCGTGGGCTGCCCGAGACGGGAGGGGCCTTAGGGGGAGGAGGGAGGGGAAACTGTACTCCTAGTTCCTGCCACTGACAATCTCTCACAACTGTGTGTGGAAACAAAGAGACTACTTTCGCCCTTGCTTTTGTATGCCTGCCTGCTCTTTAAGTAATGGCAGAGCTGTTTCTTTTGATTCCTCATTTTATTCTAAATGCATTTTTACAGCTTGTGTTGGGTTAGGGGTGGGGGCAGTTGGAGAGTTGCACAATAGGAGATTATAGCAGTTTCTGGAACAAAGTTCCTTTTTTCTTGTAACCTGAACCTCCTGCAGTGAAAAGCACTTGGTTTGTTTAACTAGCAATGAGAGATGATACCAGTGTGTGTCTGCTGCCGAAACCTTGCTTTGTGGTCTGGAGGTAAAAATGGAAGGATAAAGCTTATGAAAACCTCTTCATGTAATTTGTGATTCCTTTAGCATTACTCTGAAACATCAGTTCAGTGACCAACTGTTCTTCTTTGCTCCCTGTCTCTTGTGCAGGAAAAAAGCTGGCTCTCCTGGATGTTTGAGAAGGTGGTGATCATCATTTGTTTTTTTGTGTGCTTCATCATCGACTCTATGGCTCAAAGCTACATCAAGCGCATCCAACAGCAGAAATACTCAGAGGGCAAAATTAAACGAGCGAACTTAGCATGTGTTTGTGTGTGTGTGATGGAAAGAAATAGGGTGGATAAGAAATTTTATTCAGAGATTTGGCGCTGAATTTTCAATTTTGACAATTTTTTAAATTATGTGTGCTTTAGTCTAGATTAGGCTGCATCTTGACATGAGTATAGCATATATCTACTAACCGCATCTTTCTCTAGTACTATGCAAGCATATTTATATTTTCTTGAATTTTTGTTCTTTTTTGTGTCTATGGCAACTTGTATTGGTTCCAGACTTAAAGTTGTGCTTCTTATAGAGTTTAATGCAGTAGGTAAGTTTTAGGAGATTTATCATACATTGTGTGGTAGTGGTACTGTAGTGTAGTGTGTCCAGGGATTAAGACAGGAACTGATCATCAGTATCTTTTTAAAAGCAACTGCATGAACTATTTGATCTTTAGGAAAGTCCTTAATCTACCCTATATGCTTCACATTACAACATACCATGGACTGTTTTAGATTGGATTTGTAAGTCTAGTCATGTAAGAGGTACAGAAGTGATTGTAGATTTTGGATGAAAGTTTTTCACTTACATAGATGGATTCGTCTTTCAGGCTTTAAAGGCATCCCAAGGATGGATCTTTTTGTGTGCAGTTTGCATATTTATTCATTAACATTCGTGTAATGGGTAGTTGTGATATTTGTGGATCTGAATTTTATTAATAATAAGTAGGGTATTTGGTGCTTATTTCTTTATTTTCATCTTCTTATTGGGATTTTTACAATAAGTACACATAATAAGTAAGTAGAAAGTTTTGAAATAAGAAGCAAGTACAAAGAATAGAATGTATAAAGGCTGTGATTCATAATTTTGCCTTTGTCTGGAGTCATTGTTTTCTTTCCAGAGGGAAACAGAGAAAGCAAATGAGTAAGACCAGGCTTGTGCAACCAGATGCAATAATAGATAGAATCAGATTAAGACATTTGTGTGTGTGTGTTTGTGCATTTGTGCACATATGTACGTGGGCAGTTGGTGTGTTCTTTACAGCCACACTGAAGAACTTTATGAGTAGAACATCATTCAGAACAGGGATGTTTTCGGGCTGTTTCTGCTTGTTTTGATGGGATTAGCGGTTGGTATGCCAGTAATCCAGAGGTTAGTTCTCGGCTCTACACTGTCTGTAAGCCCTAGTCCTAGGAGTTGTGTCAGTGTGATTCATTCAAAATATCTAACAGAGTGCTCAACCCACTTTAAAGATTTGTGTTTGCTTATGCATGGTCCCCAGCTCTCCATAACACAGAGCGCATATGTAAATGAGCGTTATGTCATTGTTTCTTTTCCGCTTTGCCATGGGGAGTTCTTATTGTATTCTATGTATCCATAGACTGCTTTTTCTTGTTCTTCTTTTTCTTTTAATTGCTTGTGAAATGTTTTTTCCCTCCTCAGTGCCTTTTTGTAACGCTGCCCTGGTATGCTAGCCTGGAAGCTTCAGGCGTATAAAAAATGGAACAGTGTGGAGTTTCTTTGCCGTTACCTTAACTGAACTCTGAGCTGAACTCAATGCACTGCACTGCTGGCAGAGAGGATGAGAGAGTGAGAGGGAGGGGAGAGAGAGGGAACAGGGGAGACAAGCAGGAGGCTAGAATGAGCTCAGCTCAGAACACACTCTCGCCACTGAATGGGACATGCATTTTACACCACCATGAAGGGACTAATCATATTCTGTTAGCAAATAACCCTACCTCACCACCACCACCTATGTCCTCTCCTCTTTGTCCATGGTAAGTGTTATTCTCTTCCCTTTCATTTTATTCTTTTCGTGTGTGGGTCAAGCATTTCCATCTCTCCGTCTCTCCCAGTGTGTCAGATAGCTTATCAGACTGGTGTTGGCTGTTACATTGCATGGCGACAACAGTCTGTAGGCTGTCTGACATTTTGGGCTCTTTCATCCAAAATGCATCCTATTTGTAGTCTCCCGTGTTGGTGTTGGTATTATTTCTTGGTTTGTTTTCCTTTTTTGCCACTGTTATATTCATTCTTTTGCCCTGCTACAGTAGGAAAGGGTATAAAAGAAGAGTGTTTTTTTGTTTGTTTGGTTTTTTTTTTCACTTTTTTGGCAACAGGTAAAATCTATGTGTACAGGAAATTAGTGCCATCTTTTATTCTCTGCATATCTCCTCAGACCTATACTGCTCTTCCCATGAGAAGAGGAAGTGTGTGTTTGCGTGTGTTTCCGGGGCTTGCCGCCGTCCACTTAAATTTCTTGCGAATACAGAAAGAACACACCTTATTGCAACACACACTGTTATGACACAGTTTTGGTGCTTGGAATGCTTCCCCCTCTCTGGAACCTTACATTTGTTGCTCAATTCCCTCCCCTCATCTCATGACTACTTTCATTTGTTCATCTATTGTTTTTGCCCAGAGTTTTTATTTGGGTTGAGTTAAAGTCATGGCTTGACCAATTAATGTTCATTCTGTGGTCATTAAAATCCAGGGCCAACTGACTTACCTTTTGAGGGGGATGACTTGTTTTTTTCCATCAACTTGTGATGAAGAGGCTTTTTTTGATGTTGTAAAAACTTTGGAACAGTCTGGTTGGCTTGACTCAGGGAGTATGTTTTCCTTAGTAGTGTTCTGAACATCCTGTTCTTAAGGGGAGACCCCCTCTTGGGAAAGGTTACTTTTCTGTATGACTGTATGTATACATGTGCTTATATCAGAGTATGTTTATTAAGAAAAATAAATAAAGTTTGTTTGAATTCCCAGTCCATCTACTGGTTTGTTTTTGCTGCCTGTTGGATAACACAGCTCTTATTAACAAGCTCCTGGAATATCTATATATTTATGTTTCCATATATTTATGTCTTTTTTCCCTCTCTCTACACACACAACATACACACACATGTTTAAGAGGTAAAATCTAAATCAACATCCTTCAAAACTTAATTTATTTTTATTTTATCATCTGGTGGTGGTTTAAGAGACAGCTTCGTGGGCAGCTTCAATTAGTCTGTCATAAACTGTACATGTCTCACACACCCAGTGAAACCGTAATAGCCTGTGCAGATCATATTCTGAAGCAGCTGCCAGTGTTCAGCCACTGAAGGCTTTCTGCCCTGGAATTAAATACTACTATTGAGCATATTTTTCTAAGATAATGGCACGTTAAGGTTTTTTTTGCTTAACAACATATTTAACATATCTTTAACGTATATTTTTATTGTGTGAAGAGCACTAAAAAGGCATCTTTCAGAGAAAATGTATATTGTAAATTTCAGTGGTCACTTGACGAAAGAGGAATTTGCTCTGATGCAAGACAGTTAAAGACGTGAGTGGTTTCCTGCTGAAACAGTCTACAGTTTAAAACACTTTGGGCAAAGGTTTTTTTATTTATACAGTACTGACACTTGCAGATTTAAATTTAAAATTGTAATTTGAGAAACTTTAAATAGTAGTAAAACAAATTCAGCTTTTCCATTCTTGCAAGAAAGCCAGTGCCAGCGTGTTGCTGGAATTACAGTGTGCATTCATTGAACATACACAAATTCTGACTTTTTGTCTTAAAAACATCTTTACAATAGAATTTGAGTATGTCTTGTAAATGAGACCCCTGGTCCATTTAGAGAACTGTAGTTTTTACAACGGTTACTTTTCAACCTCAGCAACAATGGATGGGCTGAGAAATTATTTTCTATTAAAAATTCTCTAATCATGTAATGAAGGTAAACAGTTTGAGGATTCCACTCGATTGGTTTTTAAGGATTTAATTTAACTGGCCAACATGTCCAAATGCAGTTTTATCTTGTCTGTTACTCTGTTCAAATTTGTTAAATAATGTGAATATTATTTTTGTGTGTGCATATGTATTTCATTTCAGACCGGAAAACCCCATAACATTAGCACCATATGGTTTAGCCTGATCATTTTTAAGCCTTTTCTTTTGTTCTTTCAGACACACACACACATACCAAAAACGACTTCTGATGGATCACTTCCCTCTTTGCTGGCAACACACCCATACACATGTCTATTAACCAAGGGCTTTGTAGTGGTAACTATGATAAAAGCTGTGAACCAGCAAACAACCCCAGCTTATACAATGCTATTGAATGTCATGCTATCGAAAAACGTTTTTTGAAGAAGTATCTATTACTAAAGCCTGGAGATTGTCCATGTGAGTCAGGGATTTCCTGTCAGTGGGTAGAGCTGGACCAGACATGTGAATGATGGGACTGGCACACCCAGCTTTACACACCACCAAAGGTGCAACCGCCTGAGGAATAATGCAATTGCTGAATCTGAGAACTTTTCATCACTGGCCTGGGCGAGAACAGAACCATGATCATTGAAAACACCTTCGCTCACTAATCAAGTAGTGATCAATGCTCATAAGATTATTGCTCATCCAAGTGCAGCTTCGATGATATTTCTTCTTTTAAATTTCATCTTAAAAACCTGTTTTTAAGAAACAAAATACCTCAGTGAGTGATTTATCAATACTAGTCCTTTCATTAATTTAGTAAACATGCTAGAAGTAGTGTTAAATGTACTATGACAACAGTTGTGCCATTTCCTTTATTGTTGAAGTATCACTGGTGTTGAAAATATGGTGGAAAGTCCCTATAACTGTAATTTGCATAGTAATGTATTTCCGGCTTTTTAAAGTGTTTAAGACTTTAAAGACACACAAGGTTCCCATTGTAGTGATGTTTTTTAAGAAATGGGAAAGAGAATAATGGCTAATGGTCTTCCTTAATCCTTTAAAACACAGTTCATCAATAGCTGGTACACATTTTAATCTGACACAAAGGCCCTTACACATTGCAGACAATGGACCTCAGTATCATTCTCCACTAGACATGCTTCTAAATTGTAATTGTTTTTTATTAATCTGGCAGGGAAACCGATTCATAACCTAGTCATCATATAATCAACAGCAAGCTAGAAAAATACAAAAAGGTAAATGATTGATCTAACTAATCTAAGAAAGTTTTTAAAAATCAAAGACAAGTATAGAATGACTGTGTAGTGCATTTTCCACCTTAACGTGAAAAATATTTAGAGACCACGGCTGAATTAGCAATTAGCTTACTAGCGCAGGCAGTTGAATACCCTGACCAGAATTTTTTCTGACTAAAAGTGCCTGCTAAACATACTGCATTTTACAGACAAATGTTGTGTAAAAAAGTGTTATACATATATACAATATACAAGAAACTCAATTTTGATCTATAAAACATGCTTACTACTGTAATGATGTTTTGGAGACAGTTAGCACTTATGATCCTTCAGATTCCAAGTGACTAAAAGCTCTGGCAATAATTTCGTACTCATAAATCCACAGCTGCTTTCATACTGGTGTTATATTTTGTTTCTACTGATCATGACAGGCAGTGTGAAGCAGATAACACTGATCAACAAATCAAGTTGCATAGGTCTCCCCTAGTATGAAGCAGAGGTTTCCCCACAGAGAAGTAGAAGTAGATGCTGCCCAAAAATGGTAGCTTTTACAACTCTGTACATTTAGAATTACATTAAGGTGTATTTGCTTTTATATTTAGAACTTTGGAATTTATCTTTTATTAAAGCCATTATTTATAAATGACAGCAGATTTAGTTTAGGCATCCACATTGAAGAGGTTACAACAGTGTCTAATGATGCATTATTGCCACCTACTGGGTATATTATGAACTGTTGTGATGAAAATATATAAAACATTATAATTGTAAAATTATAGGTAATTATAACGTGTATTATATATTATTATTATATATTATTTCCACATTTTTCCATGTACCCCAGATGTAGCTGATCAGTCAACTTATGTTTGGCATTCAAATGTTGCTTCTTTAGTTAAGACATGTAATGGCATTACTAAGATAAGATAAGATAAGATAATCCTTTATTGTCCCACAAGTGGGAAATTTCACATGTTACAGCAGCAAAAATCAC
>JBBIGC010000036.1:9703051-9716695 GCA_037576955.1 Lepidarchus adonis
AATTAATTAATTAGTTAGTTAATTAATTGCTTAATCACATGTTAATCCTATTTCTGTAAAATGTTTGTGAAAATTAAATGTAAATCTCCCAAGAAATTCTGTAGATACCAAATACTTTGACAATCAATATATACCTAATACACTTCTGCTAATGATTGTTTGTATTTTTTCCACACCAAGCCACGCCCTTCCACAAGCCCCTCCCCCATAGCCAAGTCCCGCCCCCAAAATCTCACTCTACGCTGAACTCAAAAGTTGGCAGTCCTGCATTACACTGCAGCTCAATCAGCTCCATATACTCAACCTCCCATCGATTTTTAAAGACTCTGTTTTCAGAATCAACTTCTCTCTTCTGCATCGTGAGGGCTAGGTTCGCAATAACTTGCAGCTTAATAAGCTAGACTTGATAAACACAGGAAGTGTTCGGCACGGCAGCTGAAGCGATGCATTATGGTAACTGTAGTTTATCGCGCCGGATGTGGCCCACGGGCCTTGAGTTTGACACGTGATCTACAGTTGGCTAAAGATCTTATGAACAAACCAGAAGAATAGTGAAAGAGTGTTTTGTGGATGGGTGAAGCCAAAATAGAACTGTTCGTCCTAAATAAGGAAAGAAAATTGGTCAAAATAAAACCCTGCATAAACCTGGCACGGTCTTGCTAAAATTATATGATTGTTTTACAGACATCAAACTGTAAATCTGCAAATAACCAGAGGTTCAGCATTTTTTGGAAATTGAATTTGTATAAATATAAACCTTGTATAAACCAAACCAAACCTTACTTAATCTAACCTTACACCAGAAGTAAACACAACAGGAATATGACAAAGAATGCACAAAACATAGGAACCTAAATACTAATAGGTAATGCACACCTGGAGGGGGTGGATACAAGAAGAAGATACACCTGGGAATACAATGAGGGCAGGGCTAAGGAAAACAAGGATCCCTTTGCAATCAAGATTCAACATACTTTTCACTATGAATGGTGGGCTCATGGGCTCAAAGGGATTTAATGCACAGATTAATGTATTAAAAATGCATTTACTAAACATTCTGATAAAAGAATATAAAGTGTTATGATCATTACCTCCACTGTCACACATGCAAGGCAGGGGGGTGGCGGCTCTAGCTGCAGGCAAGATTTTTTTAAACACATAAACAAAACAATGAGACTTTGTATACCCATATTCCTGCTAGGAGCAAGGAAAGAGCAAATCATATGGGAACTGAGACCAGGGCCTGGAACAGGAATGAACAATGGGACAAACTGGGAGGCCAGCTAAAGCCTAATACAGGAACTGGCTTGGGGAGCTGGACTGGTTCACCTGTGAGCACAGGAGGAGACACTGCAGGTAATAAAACTACAAGGGCACAATGTCTTGTGCTGCTTATGGGACAGGGGTAACTGTTCTGAGCTCAGTGAGCTTGAGCACTGCAGTGATTGCAGCTTCATTTGTGGACAGTGGGCAGTGTTTTAAGCGATTTCAGTAGCAGGCAGGGAAATGTCATTTGGCAACACGTGTTCTCTTTGAAAACAAGATTTTCAATCGCAAGGAAAACTGACATCTTCAGAATCTAGTGTCGCAAGTTTGGCCATGATGAGTGTCACCAGCTGAGTCAGTTAATTAGAGGTGAAGACACAAGGCCTCATCACACAAAGTGCAAAACAATGAAACATCATCTCTGCATTAAACCCATCATATATGGCCAAGTGGGGTAGCGGGAAGCTGTCAATGGTGACCAGGGAACAGTACTGATACAGCATCCAACATACTGCATGTTATAGCTCAGAGTAATTAATGATATATAATTCACTACAGTATCACATCACCAGCAGGCAGTTAAATCCAAACTCTACCTTAAATTAACATGCAACATCTTTGATGTACTGGAAAACTGCATGTTGGTCTTCATTTGTGTTCATGTTACTAATGCAAATGGTATAGGAAATGGAATAGATGGAGTGGAGTCTGGAGAGGGTGGAAACTAGAAAGTTAATATTAATTATTCATTTATTTCTTTATTGATTTTCTTGGCAATGAAAGCAGATTTCATGTTGTGTTTGCTAATTACAATTGCCACTGTAGTGTGAAATCATATATATATATATATATATATATATATATTGTATTTTATGTGGTGGTTCACCGTAGTCCTGGAGTATCCCTGCGCTCCATATTGAAGTGCGCTGACAAACTCGTTGTAAATGTTAATAAGCTGGTCGACCGGAATGTTAAGGCCGGGGAAACACCTACGTTTACAGGGCAGGTGACCCCAGCAAGGTTGGGAAACATACAGTACAGCTCCAGAAAGAGACGCTGTCTTCTCTGTCCGCTAGGTGGAGCGCTGTTCAAGTGCCGACTTGAGAGCTCTGCTCTTTAGTAACAGCTTGCGGGTGCTCCGCAGCGCCTTCTGCTGGCTCCCAGCGGCAGCGCCCCGCAGCGGCGGCCCTCATGACCACAGCGAGCCAATCGGCTGCGGGAGGCACAGCTCTCCCTGTGGCCGCCATTAGAGAAAGGAATCCATGAATTCAAATGGAAACCAGCAGGAACACATACCCAAAATATGCTTGCTAAACGACCGTTTTGATGTAGTTTCTCCCCGTCCGTCGACGCTTTTTAATGCGGAATGTTTTTCGTTTTAAAGCGCTTTTGGATGGAGGTGGAGACATAGAAGGCAATTTTAGCAGAGACCGTTTTTAAGCTAAAGGGGGAGGGGGAGAGTTGCCTCTGTTCTCTCCCTTTTTCTTTTTGTTTTAATAGCATTTTCGCAGTTTTTTACACGTCTCAATTATTGTTTCGCATCGTCGATGTGGAGATTGAGGTGCTTTTAATCCTGTTTCAGAGTGTCGTGGAGGAGGAGGTCGATCGAATGGGGTTGGCGATGTACATTTCCCCCAGCGATTGTTTAAAATAATTCTCAGTGCTGCATACACAGTCTCTCTCGTCTGCAAATCGCTCTTTATTTCCCGGGGACCGTGATGATGGAGTGCGCTACCACGCTGTGAAAGGATGAGTTCTTGTTTTGTACCAAACGGGGCCAGCTTGGAGGATTGCCATTCCAATCTATTCTATCTGGTAAGAGATTTAAACTAAAGGAAAGCAGCCATTTTTAACTAGCCGAGCGGAGCCAGCTAGCCACTGAGCATGCTAAAGCTAGCCACAGAGCTGGGGGCGGAGGGTTCGGGGCCTGTTGCCCACCTCCGCTTTAGCTGTACGAAGCCCTGAGTGTGTTTGTTTAATTTTTGATTGTTCAGCGTAAATAAAGTAGTTTAGTATTATTTTCCGTTCATGCAATTACTCTCGTGGTTATGATTTATTTACAAGGTCTTTGCAGCCTTGTTCATCATGTTTGTAAAAAAAAATGTAACTTGTAACTAGCAACACGATTAGTGCAATATGTAGTGAATGACAATAAATGTTCCGATTCAAACTTTTTAACAGTGTAATTTCAGTTCAAGACAAATTCTGACTTCTGAAAACGTGTGAAAAGGTTATTTATGCTAATGGTAAGTTTAAGCAGATTGTCTGGTGGAGCTTCTCTCCAATCCGATGTTTTGAGCGGAATCCGCACGGATCGCAGTGACGTGTTGCTTTCGGGTTTCGGCTCTGCTTGCGTCACCGCGGAGGGACATGATTCCTGTACACACTGGCTGTTGTTCACAGCTCTTTTGCTCACTTTATACTCATGGGAGTGGAGGCCTAAAATTGTGTAATTTTTTCCTTGCTGATCCTTTGTAAAAGACTCAACTGAAGACGAAGAACAGCACTTTGCCTGTTTTGTGCGATGTAATAACTTCTCTGTGACTCGTCTCAGCCAGCTCACGTACTAATTCAGTTTAGTTCATTTCCTAGTTTGATTAGTTTCACTCTTCTTCATCAGGGCAGCTTTGTTTCCTGTGACTAGACATTTTACAAGTGTAACCGTAATTTTGTCGGACAACTTTACAATAAACGCACACTTTAAGTGTCGTCCTATTTCCTGCATAACGCCCCCTTATTTGCATTAGCTAATAGAAGGTTGAAGTGTTAATGACAGCTGTTTCCAATTCTACCAAGTTCTGCTTTTCCTCTATATGGGGTGCTTGTTTAAGTGCATCCCCAAAAGTAACCCCAATCATGTTTCTGGCCCATTTGTCTATTGCAATATGTATGTGAGCTCCCAGTGTGTTACAGCTCGTTTTTTTTCTTTTTGAAGGTAATTTTAGCTTTGGACCACATGTTGAGTATGAGAAAGTGGAAACCAATATTAGGTGCATCACACAAGTGCTGGGCCAAACCATTACTTTTCAGCTCATTGGTCTCAGTTTTTAATAGGAAAGCATAGTTTGGCTTCCTACAAACATCATAATACTGAGAACAAATTTTCAGCATGTGTGTGTATATATATGTGTATATATATATATATATATAATAAATATGAGTTGACGGTATATTGATGAAGTTAAATTGTCATTTGCATAATGTGCTGGTGATTCCTAACTTCTTTTAGTGATTGCATCACTGGCATTAGAACTCGCAAATGTCTCGTAAAACTCTTTAGTCAGCCATCAAAGAAATTTGTGTCGGCACACTCCATGCCTTGTTCATACTACAAGACTTTAGACATGATTTCCAGGTCACAGAGGCTCTTTAGAAGTTGCAGACAAAAACCCCAATCAGAGATGACTCTGGAGTTAATCTAAGACAATGAGTTATTATGTATGAATTACCATGATGCATGATAAAAGGTAATCATGATTTTGTTGGCGACTGGAACTGGATTTTGGTCATGCTAGATGTTAGGAGAAATCACACCTGATTGACAGCGCAACAGCCAGTCAGAGGTGAGGCATGGTGTGGGTCGCATCATTATAGCTTTGGGTCAAACAAAATTAATATTATGTCTGGTCTGGTGATACTGGTAGATGTCTAAGACAAATCAAAGAGTTAATACAACTTCAAACTTTCTCAGATGAGCTGACCACTTTCAATTTTCATGCAGATATACAATACATGAGGGGCTGTAAATTTGGATTTTTGAACTTCCAAATTTGATGAATTTTTAGCTTTTGTTTTCTGGGGAGTATCACAATGCAAAGGCTCCTTTAAATGTAGGGCACAAGCTCTATCTTACCACTGAATTTGGTGAGGGCGGGTGTCATGGCAGCAGAGCCATGCTGGTCAGACAATCTCAGGGCCTCTATAGCTTCTGGTGGAATAGCTCAGGTTGTGCAGGGATTTAGAGGTCGAACCGGTACTTGTTCTCGACAGTGATAGATCTAGTAGTGATCAGTTGTAAGATTGTGCACTAGACTCAGGGGAATGCAAGTCCCCTAGTGTGAAAACTAGAGATTTCATCAGTGTTGGCTAAAATTGTGTAGTGTGAACAAGGCTTTATTCAGCTCTGAACAAGCAGTACAATCTGAGTTTAAGAAGTGTGACAGTTGGGATTTGCTAGTCATCATTTCTTAGTCCCTTATTCTTATATTAGCCACACAATTGTCCTGTTGATTTGAAAACAATACCTCCAGTACAGCTTGGGCTTTTACTTAACTCATTGACTTACGTTGAGACTAGGGCAGCATAACAAAAACCTAACATTACATTTGGGTTGTGTTATTTTGCCCAGTTTAATTTACATTGTGAAAAGTGTTGGAGAAAATTGTGTTCAAAAAACTAACTAAACCATTTTATTATGGGTTTTATTATGGAGTTATGAGTTTTGGGAAACTAACCTTACTGCTTTAGTTATAAATGAGGGAAATCATTTCTATGTTTCATAGTTCTATGTTTTGCTACATACTTAGTAATGTGATTTCTAATTTTGTTCAACAAGGTGCAAGTGTTTCTAATTCAGTTTAATTTCTAGTGAATAGGCAAGGTTGTGCATGTTTAAAAATCATTTATTATTTTGTTGTTTGCAGTCTTGAGAAGCATCTTTGGTTTCATTTGACCCAGAAGTGTTAAAACTTGTTTTATACGGTATATAATTGTTTCTGTACTGTTATGTGCCTGTAATACTTACAGTGCCAGCTGTAAGTTTTTGAATTCTAAACAGGTGTAGCAGGGGAAAAGGAGGTGATTTTTGTCACTTTAGTGTGAACTACCAACAGGACTAGTTCTTTATAGCACCATTTTGGGGAATGCTGGTTAGAGCAGATGTGTGTGTGTGTGTGTTTGCCATGAAAGCAAACAGTTTATACAAATGTATCCAAACTGTTTTCAAACTTAGCCTTAGCCTAAATACAAATGGGTCATTATTTGTAAGCTTCCTGTATTTTCAAGTTAATTTTTTTGTAACATTGTTCTATTTGAACTTGTTTCAGCTTGGTGTTAGAACTGTGACTGGTGTAATTCTCAAAACTGAGTTTGCTCAAAACATTTCCCCAGCTAGTTTTGATAGTTGTCACAACCATCACCCATGCCCCAGAGCTCCTCCAGATGTGCACTTTACATGTTTGTGCAGGTGTTTTTTGTTGCTCACTTATGAGACAGAATAATCTTGTCTGTTTAACAGTTGTTTTAAGTTTTTTGTTTTCAGTTTACAGCAGCAGAATCATTTGCCGTATTGAAACCTTTATTTTTTTAATTTGGTATATTTAAACATTACATTTTTTTAAATTGTAAAAACTCAGAAACACATTACATTGCCTCTAGCCCATGCAGACCCTATCCACTGTTGAAAGTTCCTACAAACATGCATGTGAGCATCAGAACAATGGAAGGAGGTAGCCTGGTCTGACAAAGGTTTGTTTAAGATCATGTGGATAGCCAGGTGTGTGTACGTTGGACCTAGGGAAGAGATGGCACTACAATGTACTTTGAAGAGAGCGTGTTGGCAGAGGCAGTGTACTTCTCTTGGCAATGCTCTGCTAGGAAACCTTTGGTCCCCGCATGCATGTATGTAGATGTCTCTTTGACACACACCACTTACCCGAACACTGTCGCAGACAAAGTACATCAAAGGTTTGTTGTTGAAGAGGCGACAGATCCTGTTCTGGTTATAATATACATCTGTAATTTACCACCGACATGTGATTGGGTGGATGGTTATTGATTATCTCAAAAACTGAATAGATGCATGCTTTGTATTTGTTTTATTTTCCTTTTTGTGTGCAATGATTTGTTCACTTTAGTTATTTTAAAATGTTTATCTTAAATAGAAACAACTATGTAATCTGACTTTGGTATAGAAAATAGTATTGAATATTTTTCATATTCATTATTATTTATTCATTTTTAAAGTATTGAAGAAATTTAAATACTAAAATGCATTTCTGATCTCTTTACCTTATACCCTTAAGTATGTGAGTACTAGTGTATTCTGAGTATGATTTGTCTTTCTAACTTCTCTAACCCAAAGACAATTGTTATACTAGTTAAGAACTGGCCATGACCTTGTACATCCTTAATTGGAACTGTAATTATGAAGTTGTTTGCCTAATGCTCTTATTTGATAACTGCTTTAAAAAACTGAAATCCCTGATTTATGGCCAAATTGTGCTTTTTCCTAACAAAAACTGTTTATAAAACTGAACCTTCTCAATTGAAATGAATTAAGTTACTTTTCTCCTACTAGACCCTTTTTTATTTTAATCTACACACAGAAACTGATTTTCACCCCCTCTTCTCTCTTTCAGGCTGACCTGACAGGAATTAAATGGAAGCGATATGTGGGGCAGGGTCCCACCTCGGCCCCTATGCTTTTCCCTGTGACAGAGGAGGATCCCATTCTTAGCAGCTTCAGCCGCTGCCTGAAGGCAGATGTGCTGAGTGTATGGCGGCGGAGCCAGCGGCAGGGCCGCAGGGAGCTGTGGCTTTTCTGGTGGGGTGAAGATCCAAACTTCTCTGAGCTCATCCACTCTGAACTCACAGGTGAGAATGCTGCTGGACAAAACTTTCTATTTTGGGTTTTCTCCTAGATCTAGCAGTCTTTTTGTCACACACACTTTCCCCCTCTGTCTGTTTTTTACCCCCATAGTCTTTTTGACTGTCACACCCACAAATTTCAGAGTTGACTGAGTTCCACCTGAAGCTACAGTTGTAGCTAAGAGGCAGGCTGGCATCTGTGGTTTCCCTTCTGTCTTTTTAAGTGGGTTTGAAAAGTGTACATTTATACACAGAAATGCAGTTTTATCTTTTGACACTGTATTGTACTGTTTTCTTTGGATTATTTAGGTGCCACTTTCACTCATTGTTTAGGTCTAAGAAAGCAACACCTTAATAACTAATGTGTTTTTTTTGCAATGTTGTGTATTATTATATTACATTTTAAAACTGTTTATGAACATCTGGCTAGCGATGACCATACTGCTGCAGTTATTTTGGTCTCTGCAGACAGGTCTACCATAGCATTTTTGTGAACTGTTGAGGTATTGCTAGTCAGATAAACTGTTCATTTTGTTTGCTGCATGATGGGCCTTGACTGTTCACATTTCAGAGGACTGTAATTAATTGTACACTCAATTGGCTGTTGCTAAGCCAGTGGCGTATTAATTTTTTTCATGCACAGCAAAACTAACAAAAATGTATTTGGTGCAGCAGACCAATCATGAAGTATTCAAGTGAAATTTAGCAAAGATTTTCAGTGTGTAAAAATTGGCATGTTAAGTAAAAATGCCGTAGTAAAATTCAATTAACCGGCGTAGTATCAAAGACAACACATGTCAAAGTTCATATTTGGTGACTCCTTAGGGCAGCAGCAGGGTTAATTTGGAAGTATACAGAAGCAACTTAACCACAACCATTAGTACTCCGCTGTCAAATGCCGAGCCATTTTTGTGTAGATTTTACCATGTTTAGGGTCCTTATCCTGCCAGAATACCCAGTGATGACCAATCTTCAGCTTTATGGCAGAAACCACCAGATTTTAATTTTAAAATTTATTGTATTTCAATGAGTTCATGATTCCATGCACCCTAACAATGTCCCCAGGCCCTTTGGAAGAGCCCCACAGCATCACACATCCTCCACCATAATTTACAGTAGGCATAATGTGCCTTTTCACTTACTCATCCTAGACTTGCGTAGAATGTTTGTTGCTAAAAAGCTTAATTTTTGTGTCATCTGACCAAAGCACACTGTCCCAGCTGAAGTCCCAGTTCGACTTGGCAAACTCCAGATGTTTACGTTGGTGATTGTAGGTGAGAAATGGCTTTTGCTTTGCCTGTCTCTCAAAGAGCTTGTTGGCATCAAAATAGCATTTTATAGTTGTCCTAGAGACTTTGTTACTCCAAGAACCCCCCACTGGTGCAGTTCTCTAACATTGACATTAGGAGATTTTTTTTTCCTCTCTTACCATCCTCCTTACTGTGTGTGGTGCCAAGATAAACATGGGTCCTCATCCAGCCTTGTTTGTCACTTTTTCCTTTGACCTTAAATATAAGCAGGTTTAGGTGAGTAGCTATTTTCTTGAAGCCATTACTTGACTTATGAAGGTGAACCCACATCTACGTTACTTAAACAGCATGTTCTCTTGTCTTTCCCATGTTAAAGAGTAGCTAAGAGCAATACGACTCTGTTGCGTCATATTTATACCTCAGGGAAACAGAAAGTCATTAATTACTTGTTAAAATACAACTTTCACTTTATTAATAATTGCTTTTGCTATTTGATGATGATGTTTTATTTAAAGTAGAGTAAATTAAAAGTAATAAAGGTTTCCTTTGATATTACCAGATTGGATTTTGACAGTTTATTGCTTGCTATAAACAATGCTGTCCACAATTATTGGCACGTCTGCCTTACTTCTCTTGTCTTTCCCGGGTTGAATAGTAATTGTTAGGGGTGTACATCCAGAGCGACGTACATGGTGAGCGGTTGGGGGTTAGGGTTGCCCTTGCTCAAGGGCACTTCAGCCTGCTGTCCGGTCCCGAGAATCGAACCTGGGACCCTTCGGTCACAAACCCACCTCTCTAACCATTGGGCTATGGCTGCCACCCCTATGGCTGGGTGATTTCTTGGTGTTTTTTTTATATAATTTACAGTGTGAAATAATTCTCCTGTAATAAAAATGTAATCTATTTTAAGGCTTTTAAAACAACCAGGGTGACACTAATTGTGAATTGAGCTGTATGTATATTAATACTATCAGTATTTTTTTTTCTTTTCTTTTTGAAATTCACAGTATATATTGCACCGCTAATGTCAGCATATAGGACTTATTTATTTTTTGTTTTTAAAGCTGTCAGTTTTCTTGGACATGGTTATCTGCGTCTATTTACATTAAAAATCTGTATATAAAATAAAACTTGGAATGATCTTTGAAAAGCTTAATGTTCTACTGCTGCTATTTAGTTTCTTTTTGAAAATCACTTAAGTTTCAGAATTTGAAGCTGATTTGGCCAGATTGAGCAGAATTTAAAAGGTGGAGGTTCTTATTTGCATAAACAGTCAAACCATGTTTGCTTGTCTTCATTGGTACTGGTCCTAAATGTGGTGAGAGGTGGGGATGGCGCATTATCGTAGGGGTGCATAGGGGTGCATGGTTATGGCGCTGGCTCCCATTGTTGCATGTTGCTGGCTGTTAATAGATAAAGCCTCCTCAGCATCATTACATGCATGAGTTAATAATGAGAAAGCAGCGGCAGCTTTCTAGGCTACAGCACGAAAACTGACCCAAGTGTGGCGAGCTTTAGATGGAGAAATGGAGAAACCAGACACGTTGCACATTGTGGAGAGGGCGAGAGGTGAGGCCGGTAGCTTAACAAGGTTAACAATATAGAAGAAAAACGCGTGACAGTTCTTTACCATCACTGCAACTACGCTGCTGATCTGTGTCTATGTGGTGAGAAATGAGCAACAACAATGTTAAAAGACCATTTTAAAACAAGCACTGAGCAATTTCTGAAAAGTTCCAACTAAAGATGGAGTAACAGTGATTATAACGAAGCAAGCACTTTCAAAACCGACTGAACTCCAGCTGCTAGTTTTGTGGCTCATGAGATCGTAAGGAGGGGAAGCCAATCACAGACAGAGAAATACATTAAAGAATCGTTCATTAAAATATCAGAGCATCTATTCTCCAAATTCAAAAACGGCACTTATTCCAAAAAAGCCTTATGTTTACCTTTTTAAAACTGCTAAGCTTCAACAGAGTTTTTTTTATATTAAAGTGGGCTAGGTTTTAATTTAATTTTACACAAATACAGGAAGGCCTACACATACACACTGCACTTGTGTTGGCCTTATTCAGTTGTTGTAACGGGTGAAATAAAGTTTATACGCTGTGTAATTTTTTGCAGCTCCAGGCGATCTAACTTTAGTTGAAGAGGAGGCAAAATGGCTCTTGATAGTAAAGGTTGCCGACCCCTGCTCTATACGGACCTTCTAAATGGTTCAGATCTATGTATCTGGATGCCATAATCTGCTGTGTTTGAAGTTCATTTTTAAATTAGTTTTCCAATATGATCTGGTTCCATCCAACTTAAAAAGTGCCAGGAAAGAGAGTTGACTTTTTACCAGCACATTTGCAATCTCCTTGTGTATCCCTTTCTTTCTTCTGCTTCTCTTTTTTTCTGTCCTCGTTTCATTAGCAGACTATGAAAGCCTTTTAATTTGGAGGCAAGTGCCATTTCTTCCAACCCTTAATCCTTTTCCTCCTGAGAAGGGACTGAGTAAAGAACTTGAGGGATCCTGTGACACCTTGTTCTGGGCAGTAAGATGGTGAATGGAACAGGCTGCTGCATGTTTTACGCTGTCAGAGTGGTAGTTGGCCCTGTTCCCAACTGTATGCTGAGGAGCTCTCACCCCAAGGTCCCTCTCTGTATGTGACGGAATGGTCCAGAGTTAGCAAATCCTCTTGCTAAATTAAACTAGCATCTTCTTGGTAGGCCACAGATGTCTATTCTCATGTAAATGCAGATTTGCCTCCCTTCCCCCTTTTTCTTTCATTTGATCTCTTTATAAAGAAGGCTGATGTCTTCCAATGCCGTCCAAAGAGCATAGGATGAATGCACACACTCTTGCTGTCTGTCTGTTTCCCTTTTCCACTGTCTGATCTCCCCCCCTACCCCCATATAAATTAAGCAACTGGAGTCTGTCTATGAGGGTAATTGCTATAGAGTTTATGTTTACACATTTTCTCATCATGCTTGTATCCGGTCACCTCTGCCTCCAGTTCCATATTGTTTTCCCTGTTGTTCAAGTTCTGCAAGCTGCATATTTCTCCATTTATACTCCCCATTCTGACATTTCCCCACGACTGGAAGTTTGAATAGCTTTTTTGTAAATCTTTAGCTTTGTTTGACCTTTGTCCAGTCTTTGCAATGTTCTTTCAGTTGCTTATTTTAAGCTCAGCCCCTGACCAGAAGCAATACCTTCTGACTGTAAAACATCCAACTACTTAAAAAAAAGTAGTGATCTCAGTGTGATTTGGCTTGTTCTAGTTTTGATGGAGTTGATCACTATATCCCAAATGTTGAATGGTTGTGCTGTGTGTACTTTATAAACATTTGCCAAGCAACTCTTAAGCTGCGCTTTGAGACAGGAAAACGTTCAAAGATCAATGTGAATCTAACAAATGCAGTTCCATCTTAAATGGTGCAAAGTTAAGTTCTGACAGCTGCACTAAGGTGCAATTGTAAAGATAACCTGGACCACAAACTTAGCAATGGACCTTAAAATTAAATCTTCAGTCAGTAAGCCAGATTAAATAACTATGAAAATATGTTGCTAAGCAAAGATTTTAAGGAGTTTTAAACATAATTCTGTATTATTTGCTATAAAGGTAAACGCTTTCAAATTCAAACCTTAAATTGTGTAATTGTCTGACCGCATACAAATGACTAACAAGAATATTTCAACCTGACATTTTCTGTCAAGTGGTTTCAAAATATCTACATGTTGTGACAGCCTAAAAATATCACAATTTATAGGTCATATCACTGTCCTAGTATGTGTATTTATGCACGCACCAACATTAAGGGAAGGAAACTGTTCTCTTCCAACCCTCTCCCACAGGCTTTCTCAAGCAGAAGCAGTTGCCTGGTTCTTGTTAATTTAATCAGTAGTTTGCTTGGCCCCCAATTTCTTGTATACATGTTGTAATCTGAGAAAAGCACAGGGTTGTGGAAAAATAATCAACCATTCAAAATGCAATTGCTAGATTAAATGAAAAATAAATGTCAATAGCTTAGGCAATTCATTTGAAAAAAGATGAATTGTTTAAAAATGTTTTGGAATGCCCCAATGTGTTATATAAACCTTTCAAATTTCAGGTCTTGAATTTTGTAGGAGCGAGTACTTAGTTAATACTTAGCTTTGTAATCATTTTCAGTCTCTCTTACTGAAGGAGAAGTCAACTTCACAATCCATTGCTTAGATTTGATGTCTTGTTAGAATTTCCAATCCTGACTAGAAAATTGTAGCATTGGAAATGTCACGTTTCAGCCTTAAATGGAAATCTGTAGTTCTATTTAAAGTGAATTTGTTCGATTGACGTACGTAGCTTGATATTTTCTTGTGCAATGTAGTTCTCAATACAATGCTTTACAACTCTAAAAACGTTTCACATTTATGTTCATAAAGTACATAAGCACAGTTTTTCTGAAAAACAAAGTTATTGGCCCCACTTTATATTAACTGTCTCTAATTACTGTGTAGTTACACATTAACAATGCATGTAACTACAGTGTAACTACTAAGGAAGTAGCCATTGTT
>JBBIGC010000036.1:9721203-9745215 GCA_037576955.1 Lepidarchus adonis
GCTCATATCTCGAGAACCTTATGTGATAAATTCACCATTCTATTTTTCATTATTTCCTGGTAGATGGGGCAACCCCTTGATATGCTCTGCTCTTTGGCCACGCCCATTCCTGCGACGCAACATTTTTTCAAAAATTTTGTAATTTTTTGCCAACTTCGAAACAATCCTCCTCCGAGGCCGTTTGCCCGATCGTCACCAGTCTTTGTAGAAGTCATCTGCCCTACTCTCCGAACAATTTCCATATTAAAAATAGCGGCTAGTCCCTAAGAGTTTTTTTTTAAGCTTTTTTAACTTGTGGCCAATTTTGACACATTAATGCTCATATTGACTCCAAACAACGTCCAAACATCACCAAACCTGGTAGGTGTCATGCCCACGTGAAGGTGTACACAAACACACAAAAGAGCTTGTCGTTTGGCCTATAGGGGGTGACATAGTGAGAGACAATTTGCTCCTAAGACATTTCGCTACCGGGTGGATTGGAGGGTTGGACAGTTTGCTCCCAGGACGGGTCGCTACCAGATGGTGGACCGCAACCGACGATTGGACTCCGTTGATAACGGCGTGCCGTTCTAGTTATTATTATTATTATTATTATTATTATTATTATTGTTATATTATTAATATATTATTAATATATTACTATTAGTAATATAATTTATTTCTAATGTTTGTTTTTTAAAAAAATCTATTATGTTTGACACATTAGTGAGTTTACTTGGTTCTTCTGAAAGTATCAAAATGGAGTCACACAGACTGTGGTTATGACTGTTTGTGGGTAAAATTGGGGGAAGGGCCTGGAGGTTTGTTTTATTTATTTATATCTTCAGATGAAAATCAATCTCGAAGTATTGTATATAAACAGAAGATTTTGTTTCAACTGTTAACTTGTTTAAGCCACATTAGGGCACTGTTAGGCATAATAGGATTAAGGTGGTAATGGATTTCTCTCCATGTGAATCTTTGGTCCATAATTTATTAATTTTTTTCCACTCTCTCTCAGGCACAGATGAGTCTCCCGAGCCTTTGCCCATTCCTACGTTCCTAGTGGGTTATGAATATGACTTTGTGGTGCTCTCTCCCTTTGGCTTGCCCTACTGGGAGAAGCTGCTGTTGGAGCCTTTTGGCTCTCAGAGGGATGTGGGCTATCTGGTTCTTTGCCCAGAGAATGAAGCATTATTAAGTGGAGCTAAGAGTTTTTTCAGGGAGCTAACAGCTGTCTACGAGGTGTGTGTACTGAAGTGAAATACTTTTTTTATTTTTACTGAACTAATTGGTTTAGTTGTGTGTTCTTTATGCTATATTCATATATGCAGATAGTCATCTGTGTTTAATAGAATATCACTAGTTGTTTGGGCCAATATTATTCCTGTTATAGGCTGTTAAATAATAGTTGAATATTTGTCTATATTTTTAAAAAATGCATTTCAACCCTTAAATCACTGAGTTTTAAATGTATTGTAGTAATTATACTTAACTGCTTCCTTTGTTCAGTGGACCAGTTAGCTTAAGTTATTATTGATTTCTCACTGCTTTTCTCTTTGCCCAACAGTCTTGCAAGCTTGGTCAGCATCGGCCAATTTCCAAAGTGCATGCAGATGGAATTGTGAAAGTGGGAGGTGGTGCAGCCAAGAAGCTGTCTGAGCAACCTATCTCTGATTGGTTCCTGAAGGGAGTTAGTGGCACCAGTGATGCCTTTGCCAAGCTCAAGCTGTTTGCTCAAGTCTGTAGACATGACCTCGGTAAGTTTTCTCAATAATGTACAGTCATGGCCAAAATGATCAGCACCCCTGGAATTTTTCCAGAAAGTGCACCATTTCTCCCAGGACACTATTGCACTTACAAATGTTTTGGTATACGTATGTGCATTGGATCAACACAAAAAAGCAGAGAAAAAAAGCCATATTTGATGACAAATCACAAAAAACTCAAAAACTGGACTGAGCTGGACTGGCTGGAATTATTGGCACTTTTTCAAAATTGTGGGTAAATCATTTTATTTAAAGCATATGATGCTTGTTTAAACTCACGTGTGCCAAGAAAAAGGTGCTGGCAATGTAGTAATCACACATTAGGTCAGTTAAAATGGAGAAAAGTTGACTCAGCCTTTTTGTTGTGTGACTGTGTATGGCACACTAAGCATGGAGAACAGAAAGAAGAGCAGAGAATTGTCTGAGGACTTGAGAGCAAAAATTGTAGAAAAAGATCAACAAACTCAAGTCTACAAATCCATCTCCAGAGATTGTCTTGTTCTTTTGTCCACTGTGCGCTTTATAATCAAGAAGTTTACAACACATGGCACTGTAGCTTATCTCCCTGGCTGGAAGAGAAAAACGTCTTGTGAACAGATGAGACCAAGGTAGAGCTTTTTGGTAAAGCACATCTTTCTACTGTTTATAGAAAACGGAATGAGGCCTACAAAGAAAAAAAAAAACAGTACCTACAGTCAAACATGGTAGAGGTTCTATGATGATTTCGGGATGTTTTGCTGCCTCTGGCACTGGGGCCCTTGACTGTGTGCAAGGCATCATGAAATCTGAAGACTACCAAAAGACCGCAATGTAGGTCCCAATCTCAGAAAGATGTGTCTGCATCAGAGGACTCCAAACATACTTTTAAAACAAACCTCTAAAATGGTTGAATACAAAGTGCTGGAGAGTACTGAAGTGGCCAGCAATGAGTGCGGATTTAAATCCAATTGAACACTTATGGATAGATTTTAAAATTGCTATTAGGAAAAGGCAGCCTTTAAATCTGAGAGACTGTGTGCAGTTTGTAAAAGAAGAGTGGTCAAAATTTCCAGCTGAGACTTGTAACAAGCTTGTTGATGGTTATAGGAAACAATTGGTTTCAGTTTTTTTTATTGATTTATTTTCGTGAAATTGTCAGATTTGGCTTTTTTCTCTGCTTTTTTGTTTTGATCCAATGCACATAAACGAAATAAACATGTGTATGCCAAAACATTTGTAATTGCAATAGACTTCTGGGAGAAGTTGTCTGGAAAAATTCTTGGGGGGGGGATTATTCCGGCCATGGCTGTATCGTTAATGCAGAACAACAGTTTCTGCTATTTTATACTTAATACAATAATTTTTATTGTGAAGGAAAGTCGATAGTAAGTAATGTGTTGCTACCAGCAGAAAGTGGTGGTAGTGCACCTTAAGTTTTCCCAAATTCCTTTAAAGAAAAAGTACAATAAAGAGATGAGTTAGAATAAAGTTGAATATATCTTTCTCGTGTCTGTGTCTGCGTCTGCGTCTGTGCGTGCGTGCGTGCGTGCTTGCGTGCGGGGGTGTGTGTGTGTGTGTGTGTGTGTGTGTGTGTGTGTGTGTGCGCGCGTGTGCTCTGGTTAGTGTTAGTGTGTGCATACTAATCAAAACAACTTTGATAATGCATGTAAAAGATAAAGCATAACTGCACCAAAGACTTGTCTGCCCTAGACAGAATATATCTAAATGGGCATCATTGCTTCTTATCTAAAAACATTGACAATATAAGTCAAGTGTTGTTATTCTTTAGTCATATAAATTATTTTTCTCCCTTTCTCTTGTGCACTTTCTCAGCTCCATATCTCGCAACGCAGCTATTGGACAGTTCCTTACTCACTCAACCAAGTTCATTCCCTTCCACAACCCAGTCTTCAGGCTCGACTTCATCTAACCCACAATCCTCACTGGTCTCTGGAGCCTCAGCAGTCACAAACACTGGCCCTGGCAACAATGGCTCAGGATTACCAGGCAGTACCAGTAGCATGCCTTCCTCTGGCACACAGAGCAGCACCATTCAGCCTGTCAAGCCAAGCTCCTTCCCTCCTTTTGGGGCAGTGGGAATTCAGAGCAACAACTCTCAGTCTGGGGCTGTGGGACAGCAGACTGGCACTCAAAACTCAAATCTCTCTGGAGACAATTCTTCCTGCACCAACCAAACTCAGGGGCCTTCCGAACCACCCGAGAGGTATAATCATTCTTCCCAAACCCAAGCATTTAATTTCCTGACATTTTATTTACATGTATCTTTCAATAACACAAGCTTACACAAAATAAAAGCATAGTACCATTAAAGAAGGCAAAATGTATCTAAACACATGGTAAGATGGAGTAATGATACTTGGTATACTACATTTATCATCTGCATATATTCAGAAACTGAGGGAAAATATTTTTAAAAATTCAGTGTAGTTAATACAGTTTAACAGAATTAATCAATGGACTTTCATTCAAGGGTTATATATTATGATCCAGAAGGTCTGGCTTCCAAAACCAGAAATTGTTTACTGATGTTTGTGGCTGGTATAGTGGGTTTTGTAGTGGGTAGTTCTGCGGCCCTCCAAACAGATGTTCAGTTCCCTACCCAGACAGGCATTACAATAAGATTACTAATCCTGAATTAGCTTGTAACATGACTAAAGTTAAAAATTAATGTGGATAAATGCAAAATGTATAAATGTAAATGACATACCTAATACAATTATGCAAAAATGTCTGTGCTGCAGTTCCATAATGGATTTCTCCTTTTCAACTAGCACCATGGAGAGAGAGAAGGTTGGTGTGCCCACTGATGGAGACTCTCATGCTATCACATACCCCCCTGCCATTATGATCTACATTGTTGACCCTTTCTCGTATGAGGATGGGGAGTCAGGGGTGTCCCACTCAAGCATGTGGACACTTGGGCTCCTGCGCTGCTACCTGGAGATGTTGCACTTTCTTCCCGATCATATACGCAATTCCATCTCTGTCCAGGTACTTGCATGAAATTCGTCCAGCCAGTACAATATACTTTATGAATGGCAAATGGTTTCAAGAATTAAGGGGGATACATTGGTGAAAATAAGTGCACATGGACAGATGCCCCCACTTGCATTGTAATTATTTATTAAAAATTATTTAGATTTTGTTTTGAATCTCTTGCCAGAATAGACATTCACAATATTTTTTCCTCTTGAGTTTTTTTTTACAATTGAACATAATGAAACAACAGACTTTAAGAACAAAGACCTTAGACATCAGGTTAAAAAAAAATCTATCTGCACAAGGTTCTAATCCATGGCACCTTATCTGGAGCACCTGATTCTTGCATGTAAAAGTGTAATTACTTTCATGTGACTGCTCAGGTCTTATTTCTGTAAATGACTGTAAAATATAATTTTCAACAGTTTTCTGTGTCACTTTGTGGTGTATAATTGCCTTTATCTATTGGCACTGTATCAGCTGAGATGTTGGATTTTAGTTTTTCAGATAGTTTGGGTACTTTTATTTTTTTTTTTCTTAAAAGTGTAAAATGCATGCCATGGGGCAGTGGTGGCCTAGTGGTTAGGAACTTGCTCTTGCAACTGTAAGGTCACAAGACCTCACCCGGGCACCCCTGAGGTATCCTTGATGAAGGGACCTCCCTCAGTGTCATCCCTCAGGGTATCATTGGTGACTGCTCGCTGCTGCACGTATGATGGGTTAAATGCAGAGGTCACATTTAGTTGTGGTTTTCTGTGTGTGACTGTGTGTTCACAATGACAATTTTCTTTAACGAATTATTAAATTCTAAAATGCTGTCTTCTCTCAGATAGTCCCATGTCAGTACCTCCTGCAGCCAGTGAAGAGTGAGGAGAGACTGCTCTATGCACAACACCTAAAATCTTTGGCCTTCTCAGTGTTCTCTCAATGTCGACGTCCCCTTCCTGCGTCCACCAATGTAAAATCACTGACTGGCTTTGGCCCTGGTCTCGCACTCGACACCGCCCTTAAGAGCCCAGAGGTAATGTTGAATAAGCAACATATTCATTGAGCTAAAGCATTTATGCATCAGAGAGGTACTAACTAGTAAGAGCTTACTTTTTTGTTTGTACACCTGAACAATATTTATAAGATAACCAAAAGATTACTACCCTGAATACGTTGCGATCCTCATTTAATTGGACCGCCTTTAGTTTTTTGATAATTGCACGTTTTCTGTGGCATTGTTTTGACAGCCTTGTGCTGTCCAGAGTCACTCCAATATTGGGAGAGTTAAACCACTCTGTAAAGCCAGCACATCCCCAAGACTTTAAGTGGGAGTCAGGACTGTGTTGACCACTTTATCTGTGAAAATTAGTCTTCTCAAGCACTTTTTCACAATCTTGGCATTGTTATCTTAGAACAGGGGTTGGCAACTCCGGTCATGGAAGGCCAGTGTCCAGCAGAGATTGGTGATCTGCATGCTCAGCCACACCTAGTTCAACTCAACCTGTTAATTGTCAGGTTAAGTGAGTGTGTTTGAGGAGGGGAGCTTCCAAACTATGCAGGACACCAGCCCTCCAGGACTGGATTTGCCTGTCCTTGTTTTAGAATATGTCTCTAAACTTGTCATTGATTATTTTCCATCTAACATTGCTGACCCTGTTCCTGTACTTTACTTGGCTTGATGTGTGCCAAAATTCTGATGACAACACCTTTTTCCATGACTCCAGGATACATCTCCCAAGCTATATTATATAGATTCATTCTATGTCAAGCTGTTATTTCTTGGAATTTCGATGATTATTACTTTCAGATAATAAAACCCTAAATTGACTGTCTCAGAAAATTAGTTTATTAATTAATTACTGCATCACTGTGACGTGACATGGAGGTGATCACCCTGTGGCTCTGCTGATGTGTAATGGAAACCCAGGTTGCTTTGATAGCAGCCTTCCATTCGTATGCATTGTTGGGTCTGGTGTCTCTCATCTTCCTCTTGACAATACTCCATAGATTCTCTATGGGGTTCTGGTCAGACGAGTTTGCTGCCAATCAAGCACAGCAACACCTTGGTCGTTGAACTAGCTTTTGGTACCTTTGGCAGTGTGGGCAGGTGACAAGTCCTGCTAGAAAATGAAATCAGCATCTCCATAAAGCTTGTCAGCAGCTTTTTGAGTTAATTAGCTGATTAGGGTGTGACACCATGACTTTCCAAGATTGAACCTTTTCACAATATTCTAATTTTCTGAAGCAGTGAATTTTGGGTTTCATAATCATTGAAATTCCAATAAATAAAGGCCTAACATATTTCACATTATGTGTAACGAATATATATAATATATGGATTTCACTTTTTGAAAGGAATGTCAAGAAATATTTATCTTTTACTATATTAATTTTTTTTAGATGTACCAGTATGTCATCTTTGTCCACAGACTGAAGAATAGATTATGTTTGCAAGTTTTTGCTGGCATGCAGTGCTGCTCTTCCTGGATCTGTGAAGGATCTCTATTTCCTGAAATGGAATGCAATGGGGCATTGAGTGTGTTACATTAACCTCAGGACCAAAGGGAACTCATAGCACCATGAGTTTTCTTTCCATTAGCTGCTTGGGCAGCTCTGTGAAACCTCCCTAAAAGAATTCAGCCTGCCTGTGACTAGTTGAGGGTTTCAGACCTCTTTCCTGCTCTTGGTCGAGCTGCTTGCACAATTCATATATGTCTGCCTGCACTTCTGCACTCCTCTTAGAAAGATATGATTGCTCACTGAGATAGATTTGTTTATTTGGAAGGAAGAGAAGACAGTGACCCATTGAGTCATGTCTGGTTCAGGGAAAGCCAAATTGTGGTTAGTGGGTTTGTCTGTGCAGTTTTTTCAGATACAACGATAATTATTATGAAATAACTATTCTCTATATAGATAAAATACATGGTCATCCATAATACTCCTTCTTTCCATGTTTTGACAGACAACATGAAAAGCCAAAGATAATGTAATAGTGTTATAGCCAACAGGTGAGGTTCACTTGTAGAGTGAATAGGAGCCAGGAGCAACAGTGAGCGAGCTAATGAGCTACTGTAGCCATTAATGCTCTTTCAGCCACACACTGCCATTCAGCAAGAATAGGAGTAAAATAAGTGTACAGTGACAGAATTTTATTTTTATTTTTTTTATTTTTGAAAACTTGACCATACATGGCAATGGACATGGCCTGAGGCTCAAAACGTTAAAAGATTTAAAAAAAGGGTTGGAAGAATTGATTAGTGTAGAGGTATTGTGGTACTGAGTAGCACAAACTGCACACTGTGAGAAGCAAATGTAATTAAAGTTCAAATGAATTCTCCATTTACCTGTAACACTTTTTTTGACCCGTTAGAGGTTGCATTTTGGTTTATTATATTTAAACCTATTTTATCTATCTAAAATACATGCGTCATGCTTAACTTGTCACAGAAAATAAATTATTTACACCAGAATTGACCTTATATCTCAGTTAGGAGAGATCTTATGAGCCTTTTAACTTGAGAGAATTAGTGACTTATATTTTGAAATGAATCCTTATCGACTGATGAAAAAAGCTATTGTTATAAGATTTCTTTTCTATATCACCCAACTCTAGTTTGACGCGACTTCTGCTCGTTTGTCTTTATAGAGGCCAGAGTGTCTGCGGATGTACACACCTCCCTTCATCTTGGCACCAGTGAAGGATAAGCAGACGGAGCTGGGTGAGACATTTGGCGAGGCGTCTCAAAAATACAATGTGCTGTTTGTAGGATACTGCCTGTCACATGACCAGAGGTGGCTATTGGCAACCTGTACTGACACGTACGGCGAGCTGCTGGAGACGTGCATCATCAACATAGATGTCCCCAACAGGTTAGGCAGGTTGTGGGATTCTCAGTCCTGCAACTTACTGATTATTCACACATGATCAGATTGTCGCAATTTGCAAATTAAAGTGTTTTTCAGGCTCTTGAAAATGGATGTTTTGTATTGTTAAAAAAAACACATTTGTTTGTGTTGTCTGCATGTGCTTTTAGAGCGAGAAGAAAAAAGGGCTCGGCTCGGCGTCTAGGTCTGCAGAAGCTCTGGGAATGGTGCTTGGGTTTAGTACAGATGACATCAGTCCCATGGAGGGTGGTGATTGGCCGACTTGGACGGATAGGCCATGGAGAGTTGCGGGGTAAGAAAGGAGATAAATTACCTTTTTGGCTTTTAAATCTTCTGTTTGAAACCGATTTGACTCAACATTGAATGAACTGTTGTTCATTGTAGTAAAACATAACCTATAGTGGTGTGGAAAAGTGTTTCCTGATTTGTTTTTTATCCATGTTTGTCACACTTAAATGTTTCAGATAATCAAACATAATTTAAATATTAGTCAAAGATAACACAAGTAAACAAGTAAAAAGATAAAGTGAAAGATTTTATTATTGAGGAAGAAAAATATCCAAACCTACATGACCCTGTGTGATGAAGTGATCCCTCTCCTATTAAAACATAACAGTGGTTCATCACACCTGAGTTCAATATATCTAGCCACACTCAGGCCTGATTACTGCCACACCTGTTCTCAATCAAGAAATCACTTAAGACCTGCCTGACAAAGTGAAGTAGACCAAAAGATCCTCGCAAGCTCAACATCATGCAGAGATAAAAAAAAAAAACATGGAACAGTGGTGAACCTTTCCAGGAATGGCCGGCCGACCAAAATTACTCCAAGAGCACAGCGCTGACTCATCCAAGATGATCACCAAAGACCCCACAACAGCATCCAAAGAACTTCAGGCCTCACTTGTCTCATCAGTGTTCATGACTCCACCTTAAGAAAGAGACTGGGCAACAATGGCCTGCATGGCAGAGTGCCAAGATATAAACCACTGCTGAGCATGAAGAACATTTAAGGCTCATCTCAATTTTGCCAGGGAACATCTCTGTCCCCAAGACTTTTGGGAAACACTCTGTGGACTGAAGAGACAAAAGTTTAACATTTTGAAAGGTGTGTGTCCCATTACTTGTGGCGTAGACGTAACACCACATTTCAGAAAAAGAACATCATTCCAACAGTAAAATATGGTGGTGGTAGTGTGATGGTCTGGGGCTGTTTTACTGCTTCAGGACCTGGAAGACGTGCTGTGATAAATGGAACCATGAATTCTGATGTCTGTCAAAAACTCCTGAATGACCATATTTGGTCATCTCTTTGTGACCTTAGGCTGAAACGAACTTGGGTTCTGCAGAAGGACAATGGTCCAAAACACACCAGTAAGTCCACCTCTGATTGGCTGAAGAAAAATAAAATTAAAACTTTGGAGTGGCTTAGTCAAAGTCCTGACCTGAATCCTATTGAGATGCTGTGGCATGACCTTAAAAATGTGGTTCATGCTCGAATCCCTCCAATGTGCCTGAACTACAACAATTCTGCAAATATGAGTTTGGGCCAAAATTACTCCAGAGCTATAAAGACTCATTGAAAGTTCTCGCAAATGCCTGATTGCACTTGTTGCTGGTAAGAGTGACCCAACCAGTTATTAGGTTTAAGGGGGCAATCACTTTATTATGTAGGGCCATGTAGGTTTGGATTATTTTTCTCCCTTAATAATAAAATACTTTACTTAAATTTTGTTTTTACTTGTGTTGACTAATATTTTAATTTGTTTGATGATCTAAAACAGTGTGACAAACATGGAAAAAATAAGAAATGGGGAATGAGGCAAACACTTTATCACACCACTGTATGTAGCAGTGTTTTTGTTGAAATAGTCATTACACAACCCTGGTCATTTGAAACATTGCTCTTGTCAAAATACTTTCTCTCATTATTATCCAGTCATTTTGATATCAGTTTTTATTTCTCATTTTTCCTCATCATACTTCACTCTCCTTCTCTCACTCTTTCTCTCAGACTGGAGTATATTATTAAGCAGAAGGAATCTGCAGTCACTGAGCCGCCGGCTCAAGGAAATGTGCAGGATGTGCGGCATCTCATCTGCTGATACTCCCAGCATCCTTAGCGCCTGCTTGGTCGCCATGGAGCCTCAGGGCTCATTTATTATTATGTCTGGTAATCTTGACCCTTCTTTTCCTTTAAGAGTCTTGGTCTAGAGTGAGTCAATCCTGTTCTTTCATATGAGCAATGCACGTTTACAAGAACATTTTTTGAACTTGTTTTCATTATATTTTTTGTTTCTTAAGCATGTTTGTGTTTGAGGGTGAGTTTAGCCATGTGTCTGCCCATCTAACTTCTTAAAGTGCAAGTAAAGGGCATGTAAGAGAGTTGGCTTGAAGGAAGTGGCAGCAACATATCCTAATTCATGTTGTCCCTCTGCCGGTCAGTGTTTTTGTATAAAACGCGTGCCAGTACTCCCACTGAATGTTCGTGCAATGATGTGATATTAAAAATCAATTAAATGAATTTACTGAAGTGGTGAAACATTTTATTTCTGTGATCTTATCAAGAGCAACTGTAAGTGAAGAATGTTGTCCAGCACTCAAGAGTAAAGGCATGATTCTTTTATGGCATTAATTTACTGAAACTTAGTACTGGTCTGAATGTTCTCTTTAAATCTTTTTTTGTTTTACACTCTATAAGTCTCATCGTATATTACTTGAGATTTAAGAAATGTTCATTAAGTTTTAATATTTCTGTCTCCACAGACTCTGTCTCAACTGGTTCTGTATTTGGCCGCAGCACAACTTTGAACATGCAGACATCACAGCTCAGCACTCCTCAGGACACCTCTTGCACCCACATTTTGGTGTTCCCCACATCAGCTTCTGTCCAGGTCAACAGCTCTAGCTATACCCCTGAGGACATCTCCTTCAATCCCATTAATGGTAAGGGCCTTCGACAGACGTAGTGAGTCACTTTCCACACAGTGAAACCACTATGTACATTGTGTGATGCCCAAATGCTGTTTGTGAATTTAATTGTTTACGTTCATTTATGTTTTGTGAAGATGGATCAGATGCTATTGGAGGGATCTTTGACCTTTTGGAGCAGGAGAATGATGGCCTAGTTGACCCAGACATTATCAATATCCTTCCTGCCTCCCCCACCACCTCTCCTGTCCACTCCCCTGGGTCGCAGTATCACCACGGAGGAGATGGGATCAAGGTAAGCTTGTGAAGATTAGGTCTTAGTACCTCTGTGCAGATGTGATGTAATTAAAAAACGTCCTCTTTTCAAAGCATGGAAAACATAATAGAACATGCAGTTATTTTACTGTGTAGTTCTATACACAACTTAATACTCACAAATGCCTGAAATACTTTGTCATGGTTATGCACTCAGAATTCCAGATAAAAGATATGATGACCAATTTAAACCAGATGAATGCTTTTATATTATTTGATTTAAACTGTACAACCTGCTTTCTGAACATTGTCTGAGAACACTTGGAATCAGAGATGTTTTCTAGACTGTGATCTGAGGTTGATTTGATCTTCCCTTGGTCATTTTTTAGGGTCAGAGTACAGATCGGATGGAGTCTCATGAAGAAGCTCCCAACATTCTTCAGCAACCTCTGGCTTTAGGGTACTTTGTGTCCACAGCTAAAGCAGGCCCACTGCCTGACTGGTTTTGGTCAGCCTGCCCACAAGCGCAGAACCAGTGCCCTCTTTTCTTAAAGGTACTTTCTCTAGCTCACTCATTCATAAACATTCTCATGAACAATCCTATTGTTTTGCTTTAAATCATTACAATTCATTGTTACTTATTTTTCTTATTTCCGTTCAGTTTTTCTCAGTTCTGGTTTGTAATATGGTGACAATCATACCTGCACCTAGTCATATGACCCTTTATTCCCTGCTCATGCAATATTGATTATTTCTCCTGTAAAGGGAACCTTAAATAATTTAGAGTGCTCTGTGATAGGGTCAGCAGTGGTATTGATGCATAAGAGAGGAGTGCAAGAGAGGCGAGTCAGGCCCCATGTCTTATGTATAACATGGGGAATTAATAAAAACAAGACAGAATCCTCTAATCACATCAGAACTGTTGTAGCTAGTATTTGGTTTTCAGCACAGATTATCTTTTTGTCTGTGACCATTCAAAGTTTTCAATGGATTAGCACCAAAATGTCTGGTTGTACCAAACTATTAAGTAGCTTTAAGTGTACTTTTATAGATGTAAATAGTTTGTTGATATGGATTTCCAATCCCCCCCCCAGGCTTCTCTACACCTCCATGTATCATCTGTGCAATCAGATGAGCTGTTACATGGCAAACACTCCCATCCACTGGACTCCAATCAGACCTCAGATGTGCTCAGGTGGGAAATCCTTTCCTTCTGCCACAAACTGTTTTTGCCCATTAACAGTGGTTTTCGGTCTTTTACAATAATGTGGCAACCCAGCCTCACAACTGGAGTTGACAAACACCTCAACGACCTCATTTATAACTTGGTCAGTGCATGTGACTAGTATCTGGACTTCATCTTGATAAGCCACATGAATTAACAAATGCATGTTTGGTCAGCCTGATTGAAATCCTTTGAAATAGTATGTGGTAAGTAATTTGCAAATCAGCATATATTTAACACCTGATTGTCTCTGCTGCTCTTCAGTTTCTGTTCTCTTTAAAAAAAATGCACTGTATTACATAGCACAGTATTTACAATAAGGACTGTTAGGAATTAGTTATGAACCACATGCATTTAAACACTATTTAAAAATATGAATGCTTAGAGAAGTAAAGGTTAATCAAACACAACATTTGAGCTCAATAAAAATAGGCCTACAGAATTTAAACAATTTAATAATACCTAAAAACCCCTTTAGAAATAATGGGATCATTAGCAAGAATAGATGCTCTTATTTGATAATAAGAAAAATGGCCTTCATGCATCAATGATACAGCTACACAGTAAAATGCAGGTGTGAGAGATTTTATAAGACTATTATTATGCAGTCTTTCCTGGATTACTAGAAGCGGTTTTCAGATGTGTATGATCACAAACCAGCTCATAATGTGTTTACTTTCTCTGTCTTTGTCAGATTTGTGTTGGAGCAGTACAATGCCCTCTCTTGGCTGACCTGTGACCCTGCAACCCAGGACCGGCGTTCGTGTCTGCCCATTCACTTTGTGGTGCTCAACCAGCTCTACAATTTCATCATGAACATGTTGTAATAGCTTTAGACAAAAACTGAGCAGAACCAGAGCAGGGAATGGGGGTGAAAATAGATGAGCTCCTGTGGGATCTAAACCCAAAATCCATTACTACAGTAGTGGACTTGGAGTCTAGGACACCAAGAAGCAATGTACCACGGAGGAAGACCAGCCATTGGATGTCAAAAAATACAGAAAAAAGGAAGGAGGAGAAAGGACATGGTGATAATGATTGTGATAAACAGGACAAGATATTGCATTTAGTACCATATGGTATCATTGCACTGGCCAGATGCAACAGATTTGTATATGAAAATTGTCTGTAATATTGTGGAGGAAAAGGGACATCAGTGATTTCAAAATGAAAGTTCTTGGTTTTAAGATTTGAAATGAAAAATTTAAGAACTAAAATTCCCTATTTCTTTTGGTTGAAATGCCTGCATTTGTCTTATTTATTGTAAGTTTTTAATTGTATAATTTGTCTTTATTTCTCAACCTTTTATATATATATATATAAGATCTAGAAGGTTTATCACCTTCCTGCTTTCAAGCAATTGGTTAAAAATATATGTAATCATCTTAATTAAAAAAAATTAGCAAAAACCCACAAAAAGAATAAAATAAAGTTGCAGTAGGTTGCTTTTAGAGTATTATTTTTTGTAAGGGAGAAAGAATATTTGTATTGTCATGATGTACAGAGGTGGTACAATTGGGGGAATTATGTCCATGCCTTTGTGAATGGACTGATCGCAGCTATGCTATAGCTGTAGAGGACTTGTACAGCAATGAAGTTCACTGTGTTTAAAATAAAGAGGTACATTGTCGTATATAGTATTTTATACCACATTTAGACATGAAAACGGCAATATATAAATATATATGAATTTCGTGCCAGTCTCAGTTGGCACGGCTTCTGTTTTAGGAATAAAGTGAGTCAACTCAATGATTGTGTGTTGTTTTTTTGGTTTTTTTTGTTGGGGGTACAGTTTGAAGAAGTTGTAGATGAATATCCGAGTCTATATTGTCTCTTTAAACGCGCACATTAGTTTAACCTCCCCCTGCCTCCCGTAGTTCTGTGTGGGGGTGGACACAACCAAGTTTATTTGTCAGTAAATTTACTTTATAGCCACCTATGCGTGCCTGTTGTAAATGCAGCGTTTGTACACAGATCCATATTTCGCTGTCTTGCTCTGTTCAGAATAGAACTTGAACTGTTGAAGTCCAGTAAATCCTGGCAATTATCTGGCCTCACAAAAATGCAACACTCCACAGCGAATTCATGGTTTAGGTTTCCAAACATTAACAATCTTACCAGAGAGTGAAAATCACGCTGAAATTCGGTGACAAAGTTCCTTACTTGGTGAGGTGAGGGGTACTTATTTAGTTTATTCAGCATCAATAGGTCAAATATTATTTTATTTTTTTTACATTGGTTTGTAATTGTGTAAAAAAAATGTCTTAATTAATTTTGCACACAAAATCTATTATATAATATTTTTAAAAAATGTTGATTTTGTTTTCTGGGGAATGCAGACATCAAATAATGTCGTAAAAAATGTAAAGTGTCGCAGAGTGGTCTGCGCTTCTTCAGCTCTTGTACTGTAGTCTGTTTTTGCTGGTTTGCCTTTACTCGCTCCTACAGCACTTTTTGCTAACGTTCATTCGGCTAACGCAGCAGCCAGGCTGTAAAACCGCTACACATATATTTGAATTTCTTTGAACTCTAGCAGCTGAGTTTATAAAAGGTAATTCAGATAGTTCTGTAACTACAGAGTAATGTGTAGACGGGACTTGACTTTTGCTACCTAAAATAGCTGAACCGAAAGGGATGGGTAGCAGTGTTAGCTGATTAGCTCAAAACACACCGTTAGCGGAGTGTTACACGCGGATGCGTCGCTCTGTTCTACTGAGTCAGTTACGCTTCACCCAGGTCTCCCCGGGGCCTCGTCTAGTTCTCTTCAGAATTCCACCGGTTACTACTAAACGCCAGGTAAGAGGTCTTGTTTTTTCATCTGCAATATTGCAATGATTCATTCAATATTGAGAAACGATATTTTTGGAAAGCTGCATGCTCCTTTTCGTAACGTTACTTTGCATTTCCCTTTGTGGTAGCTAGCATCTGAATCAAAGTAGCAAGGTTTCTTGGCTGCAAAGCGAAGCATTTCGAAACAGCTAACATTACTGTTTTATTTGTAACACGGTTATTTTCTATTTTCTATAACCATATAAATGTTCGTAATGTTCATGTGAGGTATGCAGCCGTTTTAAACCGGTACTTAGCTATGTAGCTTTGACCGACTGTAGTGCTACAGCTAAAGTTACAGCCTGTAAACGAAGAGCAGTAATGCTGCTGCTTATTACTGTAACCCGCTTTACTCATTGCTCTCACTTTTCATGTGAATTACATATACATTGTTATTTTGACACAATGTGTTTGTACAGTACTCTGAAAATGGAATATCAGTAATGCAATTAAAGTGGACCGTGAAATTCATCAAACTGCTAGTTGTTGTCTGAAAATTAAAGCAGGTTTCGTCTCTGTCCCCCTTTGCGTAACAGAATGACCGAAAGTTCAGTTTCACAGTTTATCAGCTCTTATGCCTTTGAAGCAATGCAAAAGGTGGATGTTGTGCGGCTGGCAGCTCTGAGTGATCCGGAGCTGAGGCTACTGTTGCCGTGCTTGGTGAGAATGGCACTGTGTGCTCCTGCTGACCAGAGCCATGCCTGGGCCCAGGACAAGAAGCTCATCCTGCGACTACTGTCAGGGGTGGAGGCAGTGAACTCCATAGTAGCACTACTCTCCGTGGACTTTCATGCCCTGGAACAGGATGCCAGGAAAGAGCAACAACTTAGGTATATCCATGATGGATGGATCACACACATTTCATGAGATGCTACATATTTATCATGTCAAGATTTAAGCAGTTAATTTGTCATACGCAGTTATACATGCCCTGAAATGTACATGTACATGACATGTTCTAAGTTAAACTTAAAACTAAAACACAATTGAAAAACACAAAAATGTATACATTATTGAATCTTACCTTCCTACATGATAGAAATATATGTAAAAACAAATATGTCAAATGAAATTGTGCATACTGGGTGTTCAAGGTGGATTTTGATAAATGTACAAACACTTAATGTACTCTCTCTGGCCATACAACCTCTGATGTAAATGTCCTGCATGGAGGGAGGATTAGATGTGGTACAGTACTCTACTGCTTTGATCACACACTGCGGAGTTTTGCAGTCTGCATCAGAGCAGTTCACAAACCAAGATAAAATAATGACACACTCAACAGCAGCTACAAAGAAGGTTGTTAGCATCACAGAAGAGACGTTAAATCTCCTCAGCTGCCTCAGCTAGTATAGCTGCTACCTCACAAAATTGACAAGAGTATGTATGTGCATGTTCCAGGTAAGGGCCAGTGATTGTTTGTTATTTAAAGTTGCTTGCCGTCTTCTTTGGTGCACTGTTGGTGTAGAGGAGGGGTGTTCAGAGTTAGTCCTGAAAGGCCTATGTCCTGTACAGTTTGGTAGTTATCCGTCTCAAACACACTTACTAAACCTGTCAATAATGAGGTGACTTGATCCAGGTGTGCATGATGGGAAATCACCAAACTGTGCTAGACACCCCTGGTGTAGAGGAATGATTAGGGGTGCTGCTACTTTCTGCTGTATTCCAACATTCATTTGGAAAAATGTAGCTTAGTACCACTTTGCCAAGTTGTCCTCCTTCAAGATGACTCCTCATTGTTTGAGAAATATTTTCTTGAGGAGCTCCAGTTCAAAGGATGATGCGTTGGACACACAGCTGCCCACTTTATAAAATCATCTATTTTCATGGGGTGTACAGCTGTTAGCTAATTGCTCGTTTCCTTCAATGGATTTTAGATTAAATATATTCAGCTCGTTATTTACAGTAATTGCCTCAATACAGGCATAAGGCCGGTGGGTCTGGTGGTGAGAGTATCCTGGTTTCCCAGCTGCAGCATGGACTGACACTGGAGTTTGAACACAGCGACCCGCTAAGGAGACTCAGACTGGCGCTCAGTGAACTGCTGGCCATCATGAACAAGGTGCCCACACCTCTGTTTGTCATGTGTGTTAGCAGACTTAGTGTGTTTTTTTTTTAAGATGAAGCTAAATCTTTTATGCAGGTATCTGATGCCAGTGGTGAGTTTTTCCTAAAGTCTTCGGAGCTTTTTGAGAGTCCTGTGTACTTGGAAGAGGTAGCTGATGTTCTCTGCATCCTTCAAGCAGGTGAATGGCAGTTATGTAGTATACATAGATTTAGATGTTAGATCAGAATTCTGACAATGTATTTTCATAAGTTGCTTAAAAGTAAAAGAATGGTGATGTTTTTGTGCAGTGACAAAGTGTGACAACATTGCAAACAGCATTTTTTTTTAATTTGTGTTTTCTTTCTTGTAGAACTGCCCTCTTTGTTACCCATTGTAGATGTGGCAGAGGCCTTACTGCATGTTCAGAATGGAGACTGGTTCCTTTGTCTTCTGGTTGCCAATGTCCCAGACAGCTTCAATGAAGGTATTTAAAATTAACGATTAAAGAAGAACTAACACATTGTACTTTCAATATATAACTTGTATGTTTTTTTGTCTGGCAAGATGCATAGCAGAACTATGCATTAGATGTTATAATGATAATAATAATTTTAAATGAAAGAGGAGTACTAAAATTTGTGTGTTTGTGCTGTAGTATGTCGCAGTCTTATTAAAAATGGTGAGCGTCAAGATGAGGAGAGTGTGGGTGGAAGACGGAGGACTGAGGCTCTTAGGCAGCTGTGCCAGATGAATCCTTCTCAAGCTCTCAACATCAGAGCCATGGTGGTGAGGAGCCACAACTGTGGAGAATTACCTAATTTTCTGTAAATGTTGCCCAGGGCATCCAGATCCAGTTCTAACACTCCAGCTAAACACTTTCATACCCTTTCTCTGTTCCTCTCAGGTTGAAGAGTGTCACCTGCCAGGTCTGGGAGTGGCTCTTACATTAGACTTTAAGCCAGACAATGCAGATGAGGCTGTTAGTCCTCTGGTCTCCTATGTCAGTGGTCTGCTTCTGGGCACCAATGGGAAAGTGCGCACTTGGTTTGGAATGTTTATCCGCAATGGGCAACAGGTGAGTGGCTGCAGTATGTCCATACAGTATGTTTACAGATAATTAGGTACACGGGTGATTTGAGTTGTTTAATTAAAGGGTGTATATAACTGGCTCATTAACACTGAAACATTGCATCTTTGTCTCTATTATACTTTCTCTCTCCTTCAGAGAAAGCGAGAGAGTAGTTCTGTGCTCTGGCAGATGCGTAGGCAGCTGCTTTTGGAGCTGGTGGCCATCCTGCCTCGCTCACGCAGTACGCATGTGCCCAATGACACAGAGTTGGACACTGAGATGGAGAGCAGTTCAGGGTATTCAGGCCTGAGGGAGGAGCATGTGGTGAAGGCAAGCGCGCTACTCAGGCTCTACTGTGCTCTCATGGGCATTGCTGGCCTTAGGTACTACCCTCAGAGATGCTAAATAAGCACTTAACATTCAGAAAGTCTGGCTATATATATATATATATATATAAGTCTGTGTATATGTAAAGTAAATTCACTGCAAAAATATTATATTATGATTATATATTATATAATTCTAAAATTATAAGGGTGAATAGTGCTTATTCAGTTTGCAGTCATATAAAGTACTAATTGTAGCTTTAATCTGTACATAATACAGTCAAACCTCGTTAGCTCACCCTTATTGGTCTGGGCCCTAAATGAGGTGGGCGAGCTATCGTGACAGGGAAAATAACATGGAAGGAAATCTGTTCTGCAGCCTCTCATGATGAGAGGCGGGTTTGGTGAGATAAGGGGGTTTGACTGTACTTTAACATGCTAGCTGTTATCATTAATATTATCACATTGGCAGCATTTAACACAGTGCTTAGTTGTGATGTTCTGGTTCCTCACTCCCAGACCAACAGATGAGGAGGCTGAGCAGCTTCTCCAGCTGATGACCAGTCGGCCCCCCGCTACTCCTGCTGGTGTTCGCTTTGTCTCTTTGTCCTTTTGCAAATTACTCGCCTTCCCTACGCTTGTCAGGTACTATGTCCTTATATAAGTACTTGGTAGGACTGGTGTCATAGGACACTCCAAGAATTGCTCATTGCATGATTAATTGCAGTTATGTCAAAAAATGTAACAGCAACTGTATTCTGCAAACTCCATTTCCAGAAAAGTTGGGATTTTTAAAAAGTGATAAAACAAGATTTTATGATTTGTACCTCTCTTTAGCTTAAAAAACTGATTAGCTTTTTGTGTTAACAAGCAACTGAACAAGTGTACCTAATAAAGTGGCTGGTGAGTGTATATCATGATTATGGGTGTGACAAATTATTAATTTGGCGCAACATTGTCATCCTTGTTCATGCAATACGGTAATTGAAACAATACCGAAACAATATAGATATTCAAATGAATAAATATTTGCCACCAATTTGACTGACCGGTGTCGCTACTTCTCTCCTCTGCACAGGAGATTTGGGTGCAAGCTGAAAAAATAGTTTCCAACAAGAGATTAAGTGCAGGAGACTTGCGTGAAAGCTGAAGATGAAATTTGCAACAAGGAAGATGGTAAAAAAAAAGCTCAGCTGTGACGCCACAGCAAAATGTTAATCAAAAGTCTGAGTTTGGCTTTCAGAACATTGACGGAATAGCGCATGGATTATTTTATGACTGCCATATCGTGTGTCTCTTTCCTGCACTTCTTTCATAGCAACTGGCTGACGGTACCAGCGAACCATCAAACACTAGGGGTGGGAATCGCAGGGTATTTCACTATATGATACGATATGCAATATGTGGTCCACGATAACGCTAATATCGCAATATCACGATAATCGATATATCGCGCGACAATGACGTAGCGATATTACGCAGAAACACAGGGATGCGTTATTAATTTATTTAAGTAACAGCAACGCTATTGTCACATTTCCTATATTTGCTTTGCGACCACGATCGGAAGCTCAGAGCAATGGTTACTTCAGATTCAGAGTCTTCACTTCTGCTCCCTTTGTCACTTAGCGAGCTGCGCTAGCATCGTGCTAACAACGTTTACATTTATTAATGTTTCTGACATGTTGTCAAAAGCATCTTCCAGGTACAGGTACAATCAAGTATGAATTCATAGACGGGCATAGACAGGGTTAAAACTAACGCAGGTTCCGCTTAACCCTTTTTGTCCCGGACAGATTATGCAGCAATACGCTTCAGTCTCAGTTCTAAATTATTGTTGAGGACAGTTCAGCAAACGCTACTACTACTGAGACCTTTTTAAAGAAGCTGCTCTTCAGCGATGTGTGTGTGTGTGTACTCACGCTGAACAACTAGCTGATTGTGAGAGACGCAGCTGTCGCAAAATAATCCACTCTGTTCCATCAATGTTCTAAAATAATCCACTCTGTTCCATCAATGTTCTAAAAGCCGACCTTTTTTGCTTCCAACTGGTGCAGTTTCAAAGTTTAAGCAAAGTTTCAAGCATCGTCTTCTGCTCTCCAAGTCAATCAATCAATCAAGTCGGGCAGCCGCCACCCAAAGGAGAGGAGAGGTAGCGACGCTGGTGAGTCAACAAGGCGGCAAATTTAAATATCGATATTGCCGCCAGTGTATCGATTATCGTATCGCGTGAGCAAGGATGACGATTTATCACAATATCGATATTGTGGCCCACCCCTATTAAACACACATTGCTAGAGAGTTTTTTTTTAAAAACGAGGAAAGACTCAGTAATCTAAGTGTGCAGAATTGTGTCCCTGCCGATATCTAGCATAATTTAGAGCTGAGAAGAAGCGTATCTCTCCATAAATCATCAACTATAGACAGGGTTAAAACTAGCGAGCTATAGCGCAAGGCGTGTTTCATGGGGAGCAATGCATTGTGTGGACTTTGTAATGTTTTATGCAGGAAAATGAGTGGAAAGAGTTTGTTTATGTGAGTTTGGTTGGTAGCACAATGCTAGCACAACTTGCCAAGTGACAAAGGGGAACAGAAGTGAAGCCCTGAAGCTAAAGTAGAGGTTTCTCTGCATTTCCAACCACGGTCGCAAAGCACATATGGGAAAGGTGACAATGCCATTGCTGTTACTTATGTAAATTAATAACACATCCCCGTGTTTGTGTTGTATCGCTACGTCATTGTTGTGTGATATATAGATTATCACAGAATCGCAATATTATCGTTACCTTGAGCCACATATTGCATATCATATCGTATCCTCAGATACCCTGTGATTCCCACTCTTAATCATGATGCATTAATTAGGCGTCTTTTTTTTTACATTTATGTGCTTACTATTAAAAAGTGCATGCCGTGTAATAAAATTACAATAAGGGATTTCCTATTTTAGTACTCCAGAACAGGAGCAGCTGATGGTGATGTGGCTCAGCTGGATGATTAAGGAAGAAGAATATTTTGAGAGGTAAGGGCAGTTTAAATGGACTGTGTGTTGTGTGTGTGAAACTTTATTTTTGAAATTACATATATGCAGACATAAGTCAGATTTCCTTCAGTTCACTTTAAGAAGTAATTTATAGAACTATTTGAGGTTATCTGCCAACTTTTAGATACTGTTTTGGTCTAAAAATCTGAATATTAGAAAGTTGAGTTTATTATTAAAGTGTCTTGTTTTAACAGTTTAGATTTCTAAAGCTCTTCTGAGCCAATATAGAAGAGGAACGTTCTTGCACCTCAGCATAATTTTAATTAAAGCATGTACAGGGCAGCAAATAGTTGGTTTTAAGTGACAGATCTTATTAATGTTTTAAGAACATAATTGATGGGATAGGTAGCGAAAAGGCGAACACACTTAACAATTCAGAAACAAAAAAGAAATACTACACTAAACTACACCACATTGAGTGCATTTTTATTTTGCCTTGAAATACTGACTGAGGCTGACCGTAATCTCTTCCAATAACCTCAGCATGGCAAAATGTTGTAATACCACAAAGACCCTTTAAACCTTGTTCATTTTATGCTTTGATAGATTTAATAAATTATGAGTTGACTCCATATGAAACTTTGGGTTAAAATGATAAAATTGTCAAATCTTTATATGTGAATCAGCCCAAACCTGTTAACTATACCCACTTATTGTTATGATTTTAATGATAAATATATGCACTGTATTTGGTAATAACTGAGGTCATCACAATGTCAAAAGCTGTAAGAAACCATTCCAATTTTACAAGACATTTTATCTGCTTAGCAGACGTTTTACATATACTAAAGCCAGACAAATTAATTATGAAAATAAACAGATAATGAAACATATATAATAGTTTGTGCATGGACAAAGCCACACATAAGGCACAGATGGCATGATGATTTTAATGAAATTGAAATTATCCAGCTTGAATTAAAATCATAATAGTTTTTTTGTCAGATGACTTTAGCCTACAGTTATGTGTCCAGAATGCATCACCAGTTTTTATGTTTTTATATATCTCCCCTATCTGCTACAGTGCTGCTGGTGTGTCTGCATCCTTTGGAGAGATGCTTTTGCTGGTTGCAATGTATTTCCATAGCAACCAACTTAGTGCCATCATTGAGCTGGTTTGCTCCACTCTGGGAATGAAGGTGAGCTTTTAGGATCAATATTGCAGAGCTGAGGCCAGACATACAATGTATAATAAACTAAATCTTGACCACATGATCTTTAAGTGCTGCACAGTAAACCTGAAAGTTTACTTATGGTTTCTGGTGTCAGTACCACACACATAAATGAATGGTCATGTGAAAAAAATAAGCACATGATTTTATTTGTGAAAAAAAAATTTAACAGATGTACTTTTTTAGAGAACTTACTTTTTCTGTGTGATATATGTCAATTTATAGTATCAAAGTGGGGGAAATTTGAATATGGAAACATGATGAATAAATGGTCTGTATATAACTGACAAATGATTGATATTATGTTGTACTTAGAATGTGTATAGTCCATCTAAGCTTACCTACAAAGTGGTCTTATGAGTGAAAAGAATCCATGCATCTGCACATCTGTGTGTCTGCAAGTTCAGAGATTTCTTTTGCTTCACATTCTATATTCAACATGATGGCGCCGCGGATGGCAGCCTCGGTACTGCGCTCTCTTGTACTGTCTTTGTTTTTGTTTGTTTTCTGCA
>JBBIGC010000036.1:9749322-9763636 GCA_037576955.1 Lepidarchus adonis
ACACACAGACACACACACACACACACACACACACACACACACACACACACACACACACACACACACACACACACATAAAGTTTTCGAAATCTTTATTATCAGATTTACAGCAAAGCAGCCAGGAAATATCTATTTATATCACATCAAACATTACATAAGAATTTCAGAATTGAGAGAGTGAGATACAAATTGTATATATTAGCAACGAGCAAAGATGTCATTAATATAATTCATGTCAGCTTACGTCAAAGTCCACTTTCTCTCCTTCAGGTATTTTTGGGGCACTGGGCCTGAACAGATATTCAGAAATGAGTGTTATTATTCACTCTTATGGTCAATTAGATTATCGACAACATGTTTCTCTTATGACTAAATATACATTAATTGAGGACAGCTGGTATAGATGAGCTTATAGGGCCATCAGTTCTTTCAAAGTAATAAGCCATCAAAATGTATCATTACCATCTACATTGTTTTACTTATTAACAGAAGACTAAAAGCTACAAGTTAATAGGATGGAGGAAGATTTTATGCACGTATACGTTATAATGAACATTTTAATTGTATTAATGCTGAGATTCAGAAAGCTACAAGTTAATAGTATGGAGGAAGGTTTTATGTGCATAAACGTAAATATGAACATTTTAATTTAATGCTGAGATTCAGGTGCAGTCATTGTGAGCATAAGGTTATTTGCTTCACAAGAAGCTAATATTTATTTTTGTATTAGCACCAAGTTAACAGTTGTTGATTTAACAACTGTATGCAAACATTTGGTGATTGTAACTCAGACATTTAGAGCATGTACTGTAATGTATATGTTTTATATACGGTATCTCACAAAAGTGAGTGCATCCCTCACATTTTTGTAAATATTTTATTATATATTTTAATGGGAAGACACTAAAGGTATGATACTTTGATACAATATAAAGTAGTTAGTGTACAGCATGTACAGTATAGCAGTGTAAATTTGCTGTCCCCTCAACATAACTCAATATTCAGCCATTAATGTCTTAACCAGTGGTAACAATAGTGAAAATGTCCAAATTGTACCCAATAAGAAATTTTCCCTCCAAATTTGGTGTTATTGCTGTCACACTCTCATATACTGGTCAATGTAAGTTCAACATAGCACCTCATGGCAAAGAACTCCATGGGGATATAAAAAAAAGAATTTTCGCTCAACATAAAGATGGCAAGTGTTTCCCAAATGTGGACAGTCCACGTTTTTGCTTCCTCTCAGCTCCCAGCACATCTGTACCAGGTATTTGGTGTTCCTGCTTGGCTGCATAAAAAAGCAAAAATGATGACACCTGATCTGATGAGACCAAGATAACCTTATTTGGTTCAGATGGTGTTAAGAGTTTGAAGTGAAGAGTGGTGAAGAGTACAAAGACAAGAGTGCTTTGCCTTCAGTCAAGCATGGTGGTGGAAGTGCCAGCAGCAACAATTAATGGCTTTGTGTTGAGTTATTTTGAGGAGACAGCAAATTTACACTGTTATACAAGATGTTCACTGATTACTTTAAATTGTATCAAAGTATCATATCTTGAATGTTGTCCCATGAAAAGATATAATAAAATATTTACAAAAAAATGTGAGGGGTGTACACACTTTTGTGAGATACTGTATATATGAAGATGTTGATTACCTTGTTATATCCTTGTATTTACTGGTTTGTGTCCATTCTACTGATTCATATAGATGTATGTACCACATTGTATTTTGGACTTTGTTACTTGAAAGCCTCAGTTAAGCTTGTTTTTGTGTGTTGTGTGTTTTTGCTCAATAAAATATTTAGCAGCTCACACTCACAAACACTGAAAAAAATAGGATCTCTATACAGGATATATTGATATGCCTAGACAGCAAAAAATGTGTAATCCATTAGCTTGGCATTAACATACTGCTAGAACAACATAGAAATGTTACCAGAAATTATTGGGAATGTTTAGGTGTTGGTTCTTGATAGAGTATCAATTATGGCCCAAACTGAAAGCCTATCTATACCAGTTATAATTTGCCTGCATATATCCAGGAGCATCACCTGGCTCTTAGCAGCAATAGACAGATAAAACTGCATTTTAACATGTCACTATACAATAATAGCAATAATCCTTGTTGTATTATATTGTATTGCATAGTTTTAGCAGAGACGTGGAAAAATATACTTGAAATAGGATAACTACCTTTTACAGAAAACTGAATGCCATTTCTACTTACTTGAATTTTGGCTTCTCTTCTACACAGAACAACATAAAGGGGAGATAGACATGTTAAATGGTTAGATATACTGTGCTCATGAAACATACAGTAGTGCCACAGCAATAGTAGGTGGTAACTTGCATTAAAAATTTAATTATATTAATAAATCATGTCACCCACTCAGGAAACTGCAATGTAAGAAGAAAAGTCTTGCTTCATGCAAATGAAATAATTTAATATGTGACTTTAATTTCAAGTAAATTTCCAGGAATGTGATTTACCAAGCCACCATCGGATAAACATTTCAGCAAAGACAAGGGTCGTGTACAGTGGTGCTTGAAAGTTTAAGAACCCTTTAAAATGTTCTATATTTTTTTCATATAAACAACGTTTGATTTTCAAACAAGTTCTAAAAGCAGATTAAGAAAACATAGTTGAACAAATTATACCAAATTTAGTATAATTGGTTATGTATTTATTGAAAAGAAATATATATACAGTATATAAAAAATATATAAAAGACATAACAAATCTGTGTTTGGCACAGGTAAGTGAATCTTTACAATTATCATATATTTTAAAGGGGAATCTTTTTTTCAATTTTTTCAATCAATGGGATGACAATCAGGTGTGAGTGGGAGAGTCTGCTTAATTTAAAGACCAGGGATCCAGCAAAGGCTTATACTCATGCAACAAAGGAAAAGAGGAAAAGAGTTGTTGATGTTCAGAATGACCATCACTAAAGAGTCTGAACTCCACCAATCAACTGACCAATCATCAGACAGATGTGAGGAAATTAAATAACAGAAGTGATGGACTATCAAAGACAATTCTAACTTCAAGATGTATAAAAGCATGAGAGGTTACCTAGAGTAACTTCTAAGCATCTAGGCTTAGATTAATGTTAATATTTATGTGTCCTTTACAAATAAAATACTGAACAACATTAGTCTGCATAACATGGATGAAACAAGGAAGAAAATCTCTAAAAAGAACATTCAGTTTACTGTAGATCATCTGGACAAATCAGAAGTGCCATGGTTCCACTTTTGTTGTTGCCACATATTTTTCACGCCCTGGCCTTGCACTGCATCCCAGAATAAAAACCCTATCCCATCTGTGAAACATAGTGGGAGTGTTCTGGTTTGGGCCTGTTTTGCTGCATCTGTGTCTGGACGACATGTCATCACTGATGGAACAATGAATTCTGAACTACACCAAATAATTAGAAGGGGAGAATTTAAGACATCTGTCTGAACTGAAATCTGAACTGACTCTTAAAAAAATAGTGGAAGATATTATACCAATGGCAGTCATTGTAAAGACTGGTTAAAGCAGAGTAAGCCACTGTTTTACACTTTTTCCCTAGAACCGTTCCACGTCTGGACCATCATCTTGGTCATCTCCTTCAGACTAGCTTTAACTACCACAGACCATCTCTATTCAATTCAGTTGACAAAAGCAAAAAAAAAAAAACTCCTAATGCTGTAGAAGAAAACTTGAGAACCTTGCTCAGTAGAGGCTTGGACCTGGATTCTATGAAGCTGTTTTGTGAAAACATCTGTTGTAAAAAGCGCTATACAAATAAACTGATGAGACTTGACTTAAATAAAGTGAATATACTGGAATGGCCAAGTCAAAGCCATGGGCACACCACTTTCTGAAAGGTTCATTCAATTTTGTCATATACAGATTGAATCTTTTTTTTTAAAAATAAGTTCATGACCAAATATGATATTATATATGATTTTTGTGTTATTTGTTTACCTAGATTTTCTACATTTAGTTTATTACTTTTAGGATTTGTTACCTTTAGGATTTTAAAAGGTTGACAAACTTTCAAGCACCACTGTATAAGACTAGTTAAGGTTGATTCTGGGAATTAAATATTCTAATATTCTACTGAAAATGTTAAATAAGTTATCACCATTGTTCTCAAATTTGCTAGTGTTTTTCTGCAACATTTGCTGTTGGAATTTCAGTAAAAAATATTGTACAGTTATGTTTATGCTTCCTACATATTATATTATATTATATTATATTATATTATATTATATTATATTATATTATATTATATTATATTATATTATATCGTATATTATTTCATATGTCCTAAATATCGTTTGCTGAATTTCTCAGAAAAGAATGATGTAGATTATTATCTATCAAAAGGAGATCTGAGTTAGTAACCAATTTTATGTCTGAAAAAGAGCACATGAACAAAACATTAAAACAGATTCATAATAAAAACAAATATGGAAAAAGTTTATGAAATTTAATTAATAGACACACAGGGAGACACATCACTAAGGTATAAGACTTCATAGCCTTTTATCTTTCATTCATCTGCTTTTAAGTCATATAGTTTGCAAAGGTTTGCTCCGGTTCCGACCTTGGACATCTCTGGCTTAGGGAAACAGATTAAAATGATTGAACATTCTACGCTAACAGTCATTTAAAGAAGTTTGTAAACCTTGACCTTCACACGCAAAATACGAGCAAAGTCAACATTGAAATGATCAGGTGTGCCAGCAGGAAATATAAACTACCATCTTGCTCTCCCTCCTCCACTGGTACGGTACATTTCATGCAAAAAGAGAAAAGCGAAGCAGAGGTGAGCAATGGGGTCACTGTGCAGTTAAAAGCGAATGTCAGCATAACATACAGTATTTCTTCAGCCTTTAATCACCTGCCCTCATCATCAACAAAAACTGCAGGATGCTTAGAGCTACTTTCTGCCTCCCCTTTACAAGATTGTGTATGAAACTTTTTAAAGAAGATTTTAGAATTGCTTAAATAGGTCCAGATCTCCTGCACATTCAGACCTCTGTGCCATTTCTCCATTCAGAAATACACATATACTGGAAGAGAATGATGAACATACCTTCCTCATCATAGGCCTCTGCATGCAGCAAGCATTGAAAGCAAGAGCAGAACAAAAAACATTAGGGAACCAATCTTGCTCCTGGTGCTGTGCAGAGCAGACAGGCATGTATTTTTGGATGCAGAGCGTGGCTATACAGTTACTATATAAAGAAATCACATCACAGAAATTACATCATCAAATAACAACAATTTATTTATAAAACAGTCTTCAGCATTAAATAAAAATTTTGCATCATATTTTTTGATTGCCATGTTTGGAAAATCATTTGGACCAAAAATGTAAATAATTACTTGAGATATTTCCATTTATATTTATAATTAATTTAATAAATGACTATATATTGTCATGGCTCATTTGCAAATAGTGACCCTTTCGGTTTTATTAAAAACTTCCCTCACAGAACATTTTAAAATGCACAAAAGTACATTAGCACTAAAATGCAGGGATATCAGGCCCCACAGCAAATTCATGCAATAATGTTTTATGGCAGCAGTAGCAGCAGCAACAGCAAGGCCATTCCTAGGTTTACGGTAGCATCAGTACACTGTAAAATATTTGTATTTAAATAATGTTTTGAGATGAATTTAAAACACCAACACACTAAATATGTTTAATTCTTTCATTGTGTATTTACTTTTTTCTCTTTTCTTTCTTTTTTTTTTACAGTGTACTAGTTCTTGGGGTTCAATATGAAGTGAAGCATATTAGCATGAGTTTCTTATTGGCATTACTGTTGCATGAGCACAAATGAGAGGTGTCCTGGTTGCTCTGGTTCATTCACACTAATTGGCTATTCAGCTAACAATCCATGAAAGCATTAATGATTGGTTTTGTGTCATGTTTGCTGAACTGCATTGACCTATCACCTGTGCCTATAGTCATGCCTTCTTCATAGAGGAGGCAATTTACTCTGAGTTATATTAAGCACTCGGGGGCTTAAGTTAAGATAATTTGAATATAAATGTGAATTTAACATGATTGACTAAGACACTTGAGATTCTTATTTGAGCTGTTTGGGGAGAATGCATAGGGAAGGATGAATGAATATCCATGCCACATACCTTCCTCATACACCTCTTGTACTGGCTCAGGCTCAGGTTCTTCCACAGGCTCAGGCTCAGGCTCGGGCTCAGGCTCTTGCTCTGGCTCTGGCTCTGGCTCTGGCTCGGCCTCTGGGACTGCCTCTGGGGCTACCTCTACCTCTATTACCTCTCCAGCTAATGCCACATGCAGCAAGCAACCAGGGGGAGGAAGGTGGTGGCAGTTATTTAATTGCAAAACAGAGAAACAGAATAATTATTAATGGGAGATAAAAGAGATTAAAAAAATAATAATAAAAAGAAAATGGAGAAATGAGTGAGAGGGAGCACATGAGAATTCAGGAGAAGAACCAATTAGATGATTATTAGTTATCTAATCATTAGAGATTAAAAGTATATCAGATGTCACACATTAGAAATGATATTTTATATTGTAAAAACTATTTTTAAAAATTGATATAAATTATTCATACAATTCTAGTACCCTAAGTGGATTGTGCTAATAAAGATTATATAAAGTTTAGACCAGAACATAGAAAACACAGCAAATGTTCAATGTAAGACAATTTAGTATTGCATTAAAATTTTAGCTCATTTGATTTGAGTGGGAGAAACAGATTTCAAAAAGATTGTAATGGAGCAACAAAAGGCTGAAAAAGGGGCACTAATTAAATTATTGGGCAATTTGTTAGTAAGATGACTTTTTTTTTATTTGACTGCATATCAAATCAAATCAATCTTTATTGTCACATCATGTTACTGGTATGTTAGTACAGCACATGTGAGTGAAAATCTTATGTGCAAGCTTCATAGTACAGTGGTTTACAATATAAGAGTATAACAAAAACAGAATATTAAATATATGTACATGAGTATGCATGTATATACATGTGTAAGGGTAAGCATGTGCATATGTAAACACAGTCAGACTGTTGCAATAGAGGGAAGGCAATATGGAGTGCAAATATGCAGTATGAAGTGCAAAATATACAGTATGGAATGCAAATATGCAATATGGAGTGTAAATATGCAGTATGGAGTACAAATATGCAATATGGAGTGCAAATATGCAGCGTGAAGTGCAAAATATACTGTATGGAGTGCAAATATGCAGTATGGAGTACAATATGGAGTTCAGTGTATAGTGCAAGTGACAGTAGAATGACTGTGGGGTGTTAGTGTTAGTGGTCAGTGTTCAGTAGTCTGATGGCTTGATGGAAGAAGATGTCCCTCAGTCTGCTGGTACGGGACATATGATGTACTCATTATCTGCAGTACATCGTATCATCAAAAGGCTCTGAGTATCTAGAAAATGTTCTGTGTGCAAGGGACAAGGCCCATTCATGCAATACTAGAGGCCCATGATCTTCAGGCCCTCAGGCAGCACTGCATTAAAAAGGAAATATTCTGTCTTGAAAATCACTGCATGGGCTCAAGCACACTGTCAGAAAACATTATCAGTGAACAGTTTGCTGTGCCATTTACAAAATGCAGGTTAAATCTCTATCATTCAAAGAAAAAAAACATGTGAACATGTCCTAGAAATAGTGCTGCGCTCTGCGTTCCCTCCATTTTTATAGTTTGAGGATGTATTAGTGTCTATGAAACTTGCACATCTAGAAAGGCACCAATGCAGAAAGGTATAGGTGAAAAGTTTTAGAGCAATATATGATTCCACCCAGATGTCTTTTTCAGGAAAGACCTTGCATGTTTCAGCAAGACAATGCTAAACCACATATTGCATCTATCACAACAGCATGACTTTGTGCTGGAAGATTCCAGGTGCAGACTTGGCATTCCTGCAGTCCAGCTCTTTCACCAATTGAAAATATTTGAACAAAAAACACAACAAAGAGTACCCAAGCTAGAATTCTGTATCAGACAAGAATGCAAGGACACCACTCTTCCAAAAGTCCAACAACCTGTCTGCTCAGTTGCCAGACATTTACAGACTGTTATAAGATGATAAAGTGGAAAACATGGTCCTGTTCCCAACTAAACTGACATGTGTCCATACCATTAAATTAAAAATCAACTATTTTTTTCCTTAAAATAGCCCATGTATTTATCTGAAATTTTGGGTTTATGAGATGTGTAATTCATTGCAATTCTGTTTTTATATACATTTTACACAGCGTCCCAATTTTGTTTACCTGCATATTAAATAAACAGTAAATGTATGAAATATTAACAAAAATTTATTTCTCAGGGTAGTCTGTATAACCAACCAAGAAATATAATAAAATGTTAAATAAATATATAAATATATAAATCTTTCTGAATGTGAAATTTATTGCTGCTAACTAAAGTTAGCAAGAGCCAATCACATAACGAGGCCCAACTCCCAAACACACAATGTTTCCACCAATCACATCGGTTATGTGTGATTAAGAGGAATCGTGTCTCCGTCAATCACATCTGTGGTATGTGTTTGGGAGGCGGGCCCTGTTTAACTCTCTCTGTACCGAAAGGCATTAGATTGGTTTTTTTCTGTGTGGCCTGTTACAAAATGCTCTATGACCCGGTGGTTGGGGACCCCTGCCTTAGACTACAGGAAGCTCTAGACTGTACTTTGGAAGCAACCACTCCATTTTCATTTTTAGGTGCCAAGCACTTGCAAGTAAGTTGTCAAAATGTGCAATGCAAATGTCTAGTATGCCTTAAAACCTAAACTATTACAATGTGAAAGATTATTACTGTTTTCTGTATTTTGTATTTTAGTATTTTTACCCTTCCTGATTTCTTTCCATGTTTGTCACACTTAAATGTTTCAGATCATCAAACAAATGTAAATATTAATCAAAGACAACACAAGGGAGAAAAATATCCAAACCTATATGGCCTATGTGTGACAAACTGATTTCTGATGAAGGAGAATGTCCGGCCATCTGTTTGTGACCTCGATCTGAAACGAACTTGGGTTCTGCAGCAGGACAATGATCCAAAACACACCAGCACCTCTGATTGGCTGAAGCAAAGCTAAATGTAGACTGGAGTGGCCTAGTCAAAGTCCTGACCTGAATCCTATTGAGAGGTTGTGGCATTGACCTTTTAAAAGGTGGTTCATGCTCGAGAACCCTCCAATGTGGCTGAACTACAACAATTCTGCAAAGATTAGTTTGGGCCAAAATTTCACAGTGCTGTAAAAGACTCATTGCAAGTTATTGAAAATGCTTAAATGCAGTTGTTGCTGCTAAGGGCCCAACCAGTTATTAGGTTTAGGGGGCAATCACTTTGTCACACATGGCCATGTTGGTTTGGAATTTTTTCCTCCCATAATATTAAAATCCATCACAAAAAATGCATGTTGATGATCTGAAACATTTAAGTAGTAGAAAAACGGGCAAACACTGTTTATATATATATGTACACACATACACATACACAGTATATACTGTATATACACAGTGGAGGAAATAATTATTTGACCCCATGCTGATTTTGTAAGTTTGCCCACTGACAAAGTAATAAACAGTGCATAATTTTAATGGTAGGTTTATTTTAACAGTGAGAGATAGAATATCAAAAAGAAAATCTAGAAAATCACATTATATAAAATATATAAATTGATTTGCAATTCATTGCGTGAAATAAGTATTTGATTCCCTAGCAAAACAAGACTTAGTACTTGGTGGCAAAACCCTAGTTGGCAAGCACAGGGATCAGACGTTTTATTGTTCCTGATGACCAGGTTTGTGCAAATACAGTAACAGGGGGATTTTGTTCCACTCCTCTTTACAGATTAGCTCTAAATCATCATTCTGTCACATGGCAACTCAAAGCTTCAGCTCCCTCCACAGATTTTCTAAGGGATTAAGGTCCAGAGACTGGCTAGGCCACTCCATGACCTTAATGCGCTGCTTCTTGAGCCACTCCTTTGTTACCTTGGCTGTATTCTTTGGGTCATAGTCGTGCTGGAAGACCTATCCCCAACACATTATCAGTGTCCTGCCAGAGGGAAGGAGGTTGTCACTCAAATTTTACAGTATGTGGCCCAGTCCATCCTCCCGTTGATGCGGTGAAGTTGTCCTGTGCTCTTAGCAGAGGAACTCCCCCAAAGCAAAATGTTTTCACCTCCATGCTTGACAGTGGGGATGTTGTTTTTGGAGTCATAGTCAGCATTTGAGTCAGTCAAGTCAATTGTATTTATACAGACCTTTTTGCCTTCCTCCAAACACATTGAGGTGTGTTAAGGCCAAAGAGCTCATTTTTTATTTAATCTGACCATAGAACCTTCTCCCAAGCACTCTCTGAATTATTCAGGTGTTCATTGACAAACTTCAGACAGGCCTTAACATCTGCCTTCTTGAGCCGGGGGACTTCACAGGCACTGCAGGATTTTAATCCATTATGGCGGCGTGTGTTACCATAGTGTGGTTTTCTTGGTGACTGTGGTTCCAGCTACCTTGAGATTATTGACAAGCTGCTCCCCTGTAGTTCTAGGCTGATCTCTCACCTTTCTCATGATCATTCTTAACCCATGAGGTGAGATCTTGTGTGGAGACTGAAATCGATTGATGATCATTTTGTGTTTCTTATATTTTTTAATATAATATTTAATATATATGTATTTTTCAACTGCAGCAACAATTGTCTCCTTCTCACTCAGCTTCTTGCTTATGCTTTTGTAGCACATTCCAGCCTTGTGCAGGGCTACAACCTTGTCCCTGAAATCCTTAGACAGCTCTTTGATTTTGCCCATGATGGAGAGATCAGAATCAGATTGATTTGATTGATTGGGGACAGGTGTAATTTATACAGGTGACTAGTTGAGACAGGTATAAGAGTATTTCACTCAATGAAATGCAAATCAAAATGTATATATTTAATATAATGTGATTTTCTGGATTTTCTTTTTGATATTCTCTTTGATTTACCTTCAATTAAAATATAGACTGTTAATTTCTTTATATTAATATAAAGATTATCTCCAAAGGCTTCAACAAGTTATTCACCATACAGTCCTACCCTGTTAGCTGACCCACCTGTTATCTCGCCAAACCCAGCTCTCGCGAAGAAAAGGCTGCAGGACAGATTTCCTTCCATGTTTTTTTATCTAGTTGCGACAGCTCACCAACCCCACTTCTTACCAAATTCAGGACCTGGACCAATAGGGGTGAGCTGACGCGCTTTGACTGTAGTTAGCCTTGGTTTCAGTCAAGCACTTATGCTTTGGTTAGCAGCCAAAAATAATGCTAATTTTAGTAAAGCTTAGCATGCTGCCAAATAATTGTGCCAAATTTGGTTGGTAGCCAGATTAATATGTTAAGCTAGGTTTGCTTCCATAAAGGTTAGATGAATGTGCAAAGTTCAGTCTCTTTTATATTCTCATCATAAATAAATAGCATCCAATGAGAAGTCAGTTTTATACATTAATAAAAGCGCCAGTTATGGAAACGTCCGTGACTTTCCTTTGATTGTCTGTCCAATGTGAATACAGTCAGTCAAATGTATATTTGATCATTTGTAATGAAATGAAACCTAATCAATAGTTAAGGCCAGGCATCATTAAACATCAGAATGGGGACATCGAAAATTAGTATGGTAGAAGACCAGACGACAATAGAATCATCAACATTATTGCTTTTACCTTCTTCTTCAACCTCTTCATTTGCAAGAAAAGAAAGCAATAAAAGCATACAATTATAATTTATCATTAATCATTAAATTAAAATTATTTATACCAAGTTTTTAAGCAGCAGTTGTCAGAATTACGTTCTAATAATCAATTATTTAATTTAGTAAGGAACGAATAATGTAATACAGATAACAGTAGAGAGGTCAGAACACTACCCCCAGAGAACATCAGTAACATGAGTCTAATTCTACTGCCCTTTGCGTCTTTAAGGATGTTCTAAAATTAGCATTTCACACTCAGACCAGACACATACTGTTGCTAAATAGTAGGCAGCGCTACATTGACAGGGGATATACAGAATAGGTGTGATATCATTGTAGAATTGCAGGATAATGCTAAGGATATGTATTCATATTTCTGTAATATATAAAGAGATTTTCTCTGAGTAGGATCAAACAAAATCTTCACAAATGCATCACCAGTACTTTTTATTATCTGATCAGCATTTGTTTAAGATGCCATACTTACCCTCAACCTCACTGAAAAAAAACAAAAAATAAAAATAATATTAAAAAAAAGTCAAGAGTATGAAAACTTGAACAGCACAATAGCAAAGTAGAACAAAAACTTACACATCCTCAGTGTCAGACATGATGCTTGCAGAGTTTAGCGCTGAAGCAGAAAAAGAAACACCTTATTTAAATATTTAATCATACTTCAGAGTGATTTGTGTTCTTTTAGGAATAAAGTCATTCAAACAAAAACGTAATAACTTTGACGAGGTCCTTCACTTTCTCATTTACAAATGTTGCTTTAAATGAACATTTACCAACAGTTTTTTGTTTTATGGGCCTGGTCCTTTATTTTAAGTGTGTATAATGAGCTGCTGACACACATACAGCTGGCAGCCCTTGGTTGCAAACTGTTGATGTCATCACTCAAAAAGAATATTAATAGCCTATTTTCTCTGATCATACATAAAATTGTCAGATGCTTGGTTCTTGGTTGGTGTAGGAGAATTAAAAACCAAGATTTGACTTTTTGTAGACAATTTATATGGATAATATATTTGTGTGATTTATCTATTCAGATCAAAATGTTGTGAAGTTTCAGAATCACTGTTCTCATCCACATCCACTGTCCTCATCCACAGTGTTATCTGGCTTTTCTTTCTGTTTCTTTTTTCCTTTTTTCTTTCTTTCTTTCTTTTTTCTTTTTTTCTTTCTGTCTTTCTTTCTTTCTTTCTTTCTTTCAATTTTTCTTTTTTTCTTTCTTTCTTTCTTTCTTTCTTTCATTCTTTCTAGTTTGTGTTTTTTTATTTTAACATTTACTTAAAAACAGACCTGATGATTTCAACATGAATGAGCTCTCCTGCATATGTGACTTCAGCACCCGGCTCTGGGGCATTCTGTGGCACAGAGCTTTGGCACAGCTGCAGAAAATTTGGGGGATTATCAGAGGATCGTATTTCTCAGCATCAACCCTTCCTCAAGTCCCTGTGCCATTCTTATGTGGGCATAATCCTCTGTAAACCTAAACCTTCAATAAATGAGATGCTGGGAGGTTATTGATATTCATGTAACCTCTAAACAATTTCTTCTCAACAATAATTGCTATAAAACTCAGATTTACTTACTAAAGGAAAAGTCAATCAACACTCTTGGAGGAATGACTTGTTTCCCTAATGGGCTTTACATTGAATAGTTTTTTGAATATTTAATTAATCATTTTCTAGCCTAATCTCTATTTGCCACATCGTTGGCAGACAAATGCTTACCATAGACAATAATTTAAATTCAAAAATACATTACAACCAACCCATACACTCAACCAACACATTACAGCCATTACTGTGACATCTATTTCATGCTAATCCTTGATTGTCATTGCCAGCAATGGGGTTACTACTATAACAATACAGTGTAAAGCCATTGTAAATCCTACAGTGAATTGAACTAGTCATATGGGCTTTAGAGTGTGTTAAACAGAAAATGGTCCTCTCTTCGACTCCCGAAATGTAGTCTGATTCAACCAATTATATCAAGGTTGTTCTTTCCCATTGGTTCTTGTTGAAGCTCAGAATCATCATGTGAAAATTTCTTCAATTAACAAGTAAATACAGATTTGATAATTACATCATTTGATTGCCGACACCCAACTGCTTCTGCTCCATCATTTCCCAGTACTGATGGAACCAGTTGTTACACTTAATTAATGAAAATACTAATCAATACCAACCGAAAGAGCCAAGAATTTAAATCATTTTCCTCTTTCAATGAGTTTTACCAGAAACCATCTAAATGGTTTCTGGTAAAAACACCCCCCCACCCACCCCCAAACATTTTAGAGTACCTTACCTCAGAGTACGTAGAAACAGAAGAGAGTCCTGAAGACTGGCTGTAAAATTCTGCACACTTGCACACTTATTTGATCATATGGTCGACTGATACATAATCTTCTAACCCCTTATTGGCTGAGATGATGATCTGAGCATTTAGGGTGGATCTGCATCTTCAGATCCACCCCTACACACACGCACACACACACACACACACACACACACACACACACACACACACACACACACACACACACACACAC
>JBBIGC010000036.1:9773278-9797302 GCA_037576955.1 Lepidarchus adonis
GATAGATAGATAGATAGATAGATAGATAGATAGATAGATAGATAGATAGATAGATAGATAGATAGATAGATAGACATACAAACGTTTAAGCACCCCTTGATAAAAAACAGATTTTGTAATTAAAAAGATGTTAACACAGTCTCTCTAGGACATGGGAAAAATACACAATGTTTTCAGCAAACATTGATGCACAGTTACTTTTTATGTAATAAATTTGACAAAAAAAGCAAAAACAAAACATTATTACGGCACTGTGCTAAGGTTTGGGCACCCTAAGAGTTCCATAGTCTCTTCTTTTTACAAGGTTTTAGACATCAATCAGACTCAGGAGTGGTGGTGCGCCAGTCCACCATGGACGACCTCAAGAGATGCAGGCTGAAGGTTTTGGAACAGCCATCACAGTCCCCTGATTTAAACATCATTGAAATTTTGTGGGTAGATCTTAAAAGAGTTGCAAGACGACCAGGGAATATTATAGAACTAGAACCTTTTGCAGGGAAGAACGGGAGAAAATCCCAAGTACAGGCTGTGAAATCTGCCAGAGGAGGTGTTATTAAGTACTGATTATGTACGGTGCCCAAACATTTGCACAGTGCCATAATAATGTTTTTATTCAGTGCAGCATCAACAGTACCACAGTGGATCAAGTAAAGAGCACAAGTTTATTGGTGTTTAAATTGCAGAGGACATCTCCTGTACCTTCAACACCAGTTCCATGGTTTAGAGCAGAGGTCCCCAACCTTTTTCGGGCCGGTTTAATTTTCCGGACCGGCATTTAAGATGTTGTGGATAAAAACAACAAAAAAATTATGCAACCAACACAAAAACTGTGGTATTTTGTTAATATAATAATAAACGTGAATCCACTGTGTAATTATGTAACTTTATTAGCAGCGTCTTTCTGAAATGCGCCAACAACAATCAGAGTAACATCCTCCACTGCCCCGCACGCGCTCTGGTCGCTATGGTAACGCATAAACTCTCCTTTCAGAATAGGTTTTCAGTGCTGTTGTGCCGATCTCAGGGTTTTCTGCCATGACTTTCATCTAAAATACCAGCAAAGCTGAGTCTCAAACATACTTAGATGCTACAGATTGAGATTGTATTTTTAAACAAAGGCCAACTGAGGTCCTCACACATATTGTATTGTTCCCCAGGAACTTGAAACGCCTGACATTCTCCACCTGTGTTCCATAGTTGTTTATGTGGGCATGTCCACCACCTTGCAGCCTCCTGAAGTCCACAATGAGCTCCTTGGTCTTGCTGACATTGAGCAGCAGGTTGTTGTCCCAACACCATGATGTCAGGGCACTATTCTCTGCTCTGTTGCCAGACTCATCACCTTATGAAATGCATCCGATGATGGTTGTGTTGTCTGCAAATTCTGTGATGGTTCAGGAGCTTTTTTTGTGGCTGTGCGGTCATCTGTGTGTACAGTGTGTACATTATAGTAGCAATTTTAAACTTTGACCACTAGATGGAGACATTTTAAATACAAGATTTATGAAACGGACAAAAAGCTTTACTCTGACGTCTTTATCAATGTAGCGCTTGCTGTAAAACGCTGCAAAATGTGCCTTTTCAAAACTTTTAAACAGTCCAATTTTTACCATAGTACATGTTTTCATATGATTTCTCTCTTCTTTTCTTTCCTTTTTTTCTTCCTTTTACTTATCTTAGTTTTATGTTTTCTGTCTTTATCTGTATACCCCTAGGATGTGTTGCTTGTATGTTTGTAAATCTAAAAAAAATGCTGCAAAATAAAGGTTTTGGCAGCAACACAATGAAGAACCCAGTTTGTAGCGGCATATGTTCCTGGGCCTGTGTAGAAATCTTTTAAATTAATCCCCCAGTACACACACACACACACACACAGCAAAATGTAGTATTTGAATGGATTGTTACAGAGCAGACACATATGTAACACATTTATTCATTAATTTTAAAAATAAAATATGTTTACTACTACTACTACAACTAATAATAATTATAATAATAATAATAATAATAATAATAATAATAATAATAATAATAATAAATTTCTGGGAATCCTAGTGTTAATCTAATACACAAATTATTACACCCAGCAATTAGTTTTCCTGCTGTGATTTGTCATTTGATTTTTTTATTAACATTCAAAAACCTCTAGATATTTCTAAAGTTGTAATAATAATAATAATAATAATAATAATAATAATAATAATAATAATAATAATAATAAAAATAATAAAAAATAATAATAATAATAAAAAATAATAATTGCCACTATATTATTCTGTCCTTAGGTTAATGGCTTAATTTAACCACAGACAAGTTTGTTGGCTATTCTGGCTATGAGGTATAATTTAAATTATGTCTCATGTTTGAACATGTGGATAATGGATAGCATTACACAAAAACATGTCAATAAATAAGGATTTTAAAGATTTGGGGTATAGTTTACGTACTTGATTGACTTCTTTATGTAGCAATAGTATGAGACAGTAGAGGGCGCTGTAGCTCATACACTAGCAGTGTAAGTGTTTGAGAATTTAGCATTTTAGCATTCTCCTTACTCTCCCTCCCATTTAATCAATGTAGTAGTGATCAAGTGTGTAGAGCGGGGAAAACGTACAGAGTGGTCATCCGAAGTAGCGTAGCTAAATGCTCTCTCAGTCTACTACAAGCAGTACACGCAAACAACACTCGGAATCAAGGCAGCAAGGCAGTAAGGCAGCAGATTGTCAAACACGCCCAATGCGAACCGGAGGAAGTGACGTAGAGGAAGGAGAGTTTCGTTCAGGTCGTTGTGAGTTTAGAGTTTGGGTCATTTGTTTAGGACCTGAAAATTCACACGAATTGCAAGCTCAAGGTATGTTTCTGCGTGTATGACAACAGCGCTGTAGGAATCTCTTATCATGGCTTATCAAAAGCGGCGCTAAGCTAGTTTAAACCTGGAGTCTGTCAGGGTGTAATCAACACGTGCAAACAAACTGACTCTAACGTCACCTGTGTCCTAAATATAGACATTTATTTATGTATGTATTTATTTATTTCTCTATACTAGCAGCAGCAGCACTATGAAAAAAAATCTGTGTGTGGTATATTACAGGACAATTTTGTTTTAAGGTGTGTCCACAATTTCAAGTTTTAAAATAAGATAAGATAAGATAATCCTTTATTGTCCCACAAGTGGGAATTTTTATTTTTTTTTTAAGATAAGTATAGAAGCCTGCAAGTTAGAATATCATTTTAACTAGCCCTGATAGCTATAGTAAGAAATTTGAGATCAAAAATGTTAACCACTTTACTCCTATTAATTCCACCCTTCCTTCTACCGAAGCTGCTGATATTTTTATTCCTATCTGCTCATTCTGATTTTTGTCCCATTTCATTTGACTAGCAGATCAAACTTGAGTAAAATTTATTATACAATGAAGTATCAAAGAATGTTATTATAATCATTTTTATTTGTATTTTTATGATTGTGTAGGAGAACGAATATTTTTTTGTCATATTTAAGATAATATTTTGTAGCATTCATCAATTTACACAAAGTCTTTTATTTTGAATTCGTTTTTTCCTCAAAATTTTACATTTTTAGAAGAATCAACAACTCTAAAACCAAAAGGATTTAGGCACTATTAGCGTAGGCGCTATTTAGCTTTTTCAAAAAGAAAAAAAAGAATGGTCTAAATCTTCTCCCATGTCATAACATGAGACATGCGATAACAGCTGAAGGCCAAGTAAGGTGAGAACTGACAGAGTGATGTAATTTACATTTACAGACTAGTCTCTGCCTCAGTTGTTAGCCCCTTTTACCCCTCACACACACAGAGATATGTGAGCCTACTATGTACATCCTATTTACAGTCCATCTGATTGAACAGTGATCAGACAGAAGGAATCAGGATTTAACACACACACACACCCACACCCACACACACACACACACACACACACACACACACACACACAGAAAGGGTCATTTTTATACTTGAAACATATTGTGTTTCTGAAATTAGGCTGTATATGTCAATTCTTGTGAATTTGTGTTCAGTGTTTTGCATGCTGGTGTTTTACTGTTATTTATTCATGTTTGACAATGTTCTGACAATGTTAATTGTATGTTTATGATTTATCTGTCTTAGTGGGCAGGTTTCTCTACCTCTCCACACTTTCAGTAGACAATCAATGGGTGGCATAACTGACTTTTTTTCACAGGTCTGAAAATAAATCAGAAAGGCTTGTTTCTTATATTGTCAGCACAGTCTGACCTCTTTTATCTTGACCCAGTGGGACAGGGAGGATGGAGGACTATTTGACTGAAGATAAAACAGCTTTTTACTCAAAGGCAGAGCATTACTGGAAAGAGGTTCCTCCCACTGTGGATGGCATGCTCGGAGGCTATGGCAGCATTTCTAACATTGACATAAATGGTTCCAAGAAGTTCCTGCAGAAATTCCTTGGGGTGAGTTGTTTGTGAAGTTTGATGTTGAATTGAATGCTCTGCTCATTAACATTTTTAGATTTGGGGTTGAGGTGGAGAGCTGTGACTTCTACATTAGACATGAATTTGTATTTGAAATTGGTTATAATTTGAAATGATCTGAATATACAAGTATAAATAAGGTTTGCGACAAGATTTGTTGTATCCGGTCATGTGAAAAAATTAGGACACCCCCATTAAATATTTAGTTATTTATTAAGAAATGTTCACATATCAATGTCTAATCTTGTTTTAATTTATCTCTGGAACAAAAAGTGATTTAATTGCAAGTAAACAACAAAAATAAACTTTTCATGAAACAAAACCTCAACAAAAATGTGTATTTTAACTGAGGAAAAAGTTAGGACACCTAATATCCAGTGTTACCGCTTTGACTGAAATATTGAGGCGCTTCTTGTTGCTATCTACAGTGCTTGTATTTCCAATTCCTTTAGCCGAATCTCCCACTCAACCTCAAACTCCATCCTCCTAATGGACTATGTCTGTGCCTTTTCCTGGGCCTCCAGCTGGAGACGTTTGATACGCACCTTCGTGTGTGCTCCATCTAATGAGTCTGGTAACACAGGAGTAAAAGGATCAAAAAGAGGCAAAGTTGCTCTAACATCTCCCTCAGGCTTTGCTCCTCTGCTGGAGTCACTACCTTCACGTCCTCACTCTCCCCTGGAGAAAGGTTAGCAGTGTCTGGACCCAACACACCTATTTCCCTTAAGTGCTCTTTCTAATAACTTACTATAATGCTAAGGCTAGCGGATGCCATGAACAACTGTAAGTCAAACGATGCCATGCCAGAGGAACTAGGTTCACTGTTCACTACAACACCTTCACACACGTATAATGGAACTTTGTAAAATCCTGGATGAGCCCCCAACTTTTACGACTCTATTACAAGTTATGCTCTGGTCTAGGGTGTAATGGGGTCATAACATTAGTGTGTATGTGTGCGTGTGTGTAGTGTTAGTGGAAGTAGTGAACCAGTAAAAAGTAGCCTCACAGTAAATTGCCATAAAGAGATTATTTGATTGAATCAACAAACTAAATACAGTAGACTATATACACATGTACAGTAGACAACAGACAACCGAAAAGAAGGGGGGGGGGGGGGTGTAGTTTGGACAGCACCAATGCAAAAAACATAATCTTATGGATTTACAAATCTAACCTATCTAATATGGCTGAAACCAGACTATATAACTAAGCTACTAGCTGCTCTATCTAATACTGATAAAAATACACTGGTTGGTACCTGTCTTGTTAAACTAGCGTCTATACAAAGTAGTCACTACATGATGCACACCTGCAAAGAAACTCCAACAGACACAAATGGCAGGGAAAACGGCAACAGCAAGAGCTGTAGGTCCTGTGATGACATTTACAGGGTTTTTCGGAGGTGTGGTCTTTTTGATACGCCGTAAAACAGCCTGTTTCACTTTAAGCAATTGCATGCTCAAAAAATGTTTTGCCATTTCTTCTTGTAGCTGTTGAAGCTCTATTTGGAACCTTGTTAAGATGCAACAATGCAACATATGATTTTTTTGCCATTTGTCAAGTGGTCTTAAACTTTTGATCAGGACTGTATCTTCTTGTAGCCACCTGTGTGTGATTTAAGCCATTTTAATTGGGAATAAGGTGGGGTGTCCTAATTTATTCCTCACCAGAAATCGCATTTTTGTAGAATTACATTTTAAAGATTTTGAAAAGTCCTTTCTACTTGAATCTCCCAGTATTTGTAAAATTGAGATTAAATATCCATATGTCAACATTAAAAAAACTCACAGGCTTTTATAAGATGTCCTAATGTTTTCACACGACTGTATATAAGTGTCACTATTCTATTCAAAGACACAGATTTAACTATTGACTTTACATTCACCTTGGCACTCTTGCTTTGATGTTATATACATTTTTTAATCTTTAAAACTCACTTTTCTCAGTTTTAAATTAGTGTAAATGTAAAGTAAATGTAGATTTAAACACAATCTTGATTTATTAAGAATTTTGTGCTGTTTTATGTATTTATCAATATTGCTTAATGTCTCAGCTCTACTTTACACTGTGAGAATCAGTGCCTTTATGACCAGGACAAAAATGTAAAAACAACAAAGATTTGTTTTAGAGCATTTTGTACTTAATTTATTGGTGGAATAGTGCTCTGGAGTTTATTTATAAAACCTATAGTTCCTTTAATATAATACATTGGGATTATGTTAAAATATGGGCCGCATGGGTGTCCTTCAGAACTGGTTTGAAAATGAGCCGTTTCTGAATTGATTTTTCTTCATAGGCCTGACAAAGAATTTAAAAAAATTGTTACAGAGCTTAAAGGTGAATCTTTTGTTGAGACATTAGCCAACATTTCTATTATGTGTTACACAACAATATGGAATGAGTATAGTCATGTCTTCTGAAATACTTGCATGATAGAATTTAAGGACGTGTAGTGAAAGACTCATTCTGCATTGACTATGATTCTGTTCACAAATAATAAACTCTGATCCATTTTAATGGGAGATTCATCAAAGAAATGATAAATAGGTATGAATATAAAATCTAATTTTTACCTAGTGCATGGAAGCCTGACACGTTATATGCTTATATACTTTTATACTTGTTACATTATGAACAACTGTATTTGCCTTTCTGTTCCCCAGGAGGGTAAAGGTAAAACCAGACCAGGTTGCGCACTGGATTGTGGGGCAGGAATAGGTCGCATCACCAAGCGGCTGCTTCTGCCTCTCTTCCGGACTGTGGATTTGGTGGATGTGACCCAGGAGTTTCTGGACAAAGCGCGCACCTACCTGGGTGAAGAGGCTAACAGAGTGGAGAACTACTTCTGCTGTGGCCTGCAGGATTTCCAGCCTCAGATGGAACATTACGATGTCATCTGGATTCAATGGGTCATTGGTACAGCATTGACATTTTTACAGTTGGAAAAAACACTTATTAGTGATTCGTGATTTCCGATCATTGTGAACACACCACTGCACACAGTCACCACAACGAAATTTGTCCTCTGCTTTTAACCCTTCACACGTGCACACGTGGAGCAGCGGGCAGCTATCGCCAGCGCCCGGGGAGCAGTGAAGTGGGGACGGTACCTTGCTCAAGGGTTCCTCAGTGGTGCCCGGGCTGGGACTTGAACCTGCGACCAACAAAATGATGCAAACAAATTGACATACTGATAGAAATTATGCGCTTTTACATGCTAGAAATTTAGTTTTACTTTCATTTAAAGTATGAACCGCATATTCTCTGTGGTGGTTCATAACTGATTTAATTGCAATAACTCCAGTGTAACTTATTTAGTCAGATTCTCTGTTATGTTTGAATTGGTGGCTGCCTTCTTTCCACTTAAAAGCTCACTTAAACATAATTATATATATATATATATATATATATATATATATATAAGAATTTCAATTTGTCTGACCACTGAACAGTTTTAAATACACCTCACGTTCACACATGGCTTCTTCATTGCCTGATGCAGTGTTGTCTGAGGGCCAGAAGATCATCGGCATCCAGTAATGACTTTCCCTTGTCCCTTGCACACACACAATTCTCCACATAATATAGATGAGGAAATCTACACAGCGACTCTGCTGATCCAATAGGTTTTCTATTGGATTCAGGTCTGGAGAAAGTGCAGAACCACTTCGAGGTTCCCCAGGCTCCAGCAGCCGTTCCCTAATGTTGTGACCATGATGAGCTTTGAGCATTGTTGTCCATGAAGATGAAATTAGCCCTGTGTTGTTCATGCAGGGGCACAATGACTGGATTAATGATGTTACCATTCACAAAGTGTAGGGCAGTTCTGTATTGACTAGACATATCTGCCCAACTGTAACACCAACACTAACACTGAATGATGCATAGCGCTCTCTTTGACGTCTCCAACATCTCCGGCCATCATTTCTGCTCAATGTGAATCGACTTTCATCAGGGAACATCCCTAATGTTCCCTTGTCCAGCGTAAATGCTTTCTGGCCTGTGCAAGACGATGATGCCTGTGCCTGGTGGTGTGGTCAGGTTCCCTTGAAGGTCTAGAACACAGGCCACGCTGATGTAATTGTTTTTGGAATGGTCTGAGGTGACAGTTGGGTGCCTCTCACCTCCTTAAATGTGTCTGGAGTTGAGTGGCATTTATCACCCGGTTCTGCAGTTCTGTATTGACTAAAAACACCTGCTCACACTAACACCACCACCACCAAAGGCTCATCTGGTGCCAAAAGTGGCTGATGCATAGCACTCTCAATTTCTCCAACCTCATATCTGCTTCGACTTTAATCGGAGAACAGCACTGCTGTTAAGCTTGTTAGTGAACAGTAAGTTGTGTAAAAAGTACTGAAACAAGAGTTTGACATGTGCCTTCAAAAGTTTAGCTTAAGTTCACATTTGTAACAGTAAATGTGCATTTTAGGTTCATCCTGAATATTCACCCGAAAGCCGAATATACCTAACTTTTTTTTGGGCCATCTGTAAAACTATGAACTAATGAGTCATCAGGTCAAAATGAAACTGCATAAAAAAATACAGAACATTTTGCATAAGTGGGGAAAAAATCTAAATCTCTTCATGTCACATTATGCACATGTATACTAGAGTACTGGCACCACAGTTAGTGCTATTCTCCATCAAACAGTATCTGTCATCAAACTCTATCAGCTCCACATTAAATTATACTCCATTAGCGAGAGGGTCAGGACAACCCTAATTAAAATCTTAGATAATCCCTAATGACTTTTTGTTTAACTATTAAACAAGTCACAAAGCCTCAAAGCATATGTCCCCGCTTTGTCAACCAATTGATTTTAATAAACTGGCTTATGCAAACCATGATTCAAATTGTGTTTAAGGTCTTAAATTATAAATGAAAAGCATAAGTTAGTTGAATTATGCAGCATCTATCTTTTCTTGCCTCATTTTTCTATTGTTTAAAATTGTCTCACTTTACTAGTGTATGTTTGTAGAAAATAAACTATTTAGGCCTTTATAAAAAAAAAAGTTATCACTTTTCTTTTCTATCCAGGTCACCTGACTGATGATCACCTGGTGGAGTTCCTGAGGCGCTGTCGTGGTGCATTACGTCCTGATGGCCTGATCATGATAAAGGATAATGTGGCGTATGAGGGGGTGGTGCCTGATGAGGTGGACAGCAGTGTGTGCAGGGACCTGCAGGTACTGCACCGATTAGTGGCCAGAGCTGGACTCTCAGTCATATATGAGGAACAGCAACAGAACTTTCCTGAAGAGATCTACCAAGTCCACACATTAGCTCTTAGATAGTAGTTATGTGAATAATTCAGCTGCTATTTTGTAAGAAGCTAACGCTGTACAATGTTGTTTCTTAAAATACTGCCAGTATTTCTAAGGTTGACAACTACGTGCCTGTGTCAAAGAGCGGGAGCTTTAAGGAACGGTAGATCTGAGGTCTACATTTCCCAGGCTCCTGTGGAGTGTTGGGATAGGATTCAAAGATCATGTCTTTAAAAGTCAGTTGGTTTCATTAGTCTCTTACAAATTTAAACATCTCCAGTCTGTAGTTTCTTAAAATGTGTTTTAAGCACAACACACAATGGAAGTGCTCTTTTGTGCATCGAATGGACTAAGATCTGATATTTAAGCCAATTTAAATGTATCCCCCCATTTGTTTGCATATACTGGATTTGTCTGGGTGGAGGTTTGTGCATAACTTATTTAGAGATTTGTTTATGCATGTATTCTGTTTACAGTATGAGTGTGCGTATAAAAATAAACTTTACAAATGACTTGAGCTCTGTCCTCGATATTGAAGAGTCCACATAATCCAACAGAAAGAAAACTCGCCTGTTTAATTCTAAAAGCAGTTGTGTCCAGTCTTATCCATGAAGGGCCAGAATGGCTTTAGCCCTTCTTTATCTGTTTATGGGGTGGATTGCTTTTAGTCACAGTTGCTTTGTTAAAACCTTGCACCCACACCAGCCATTTGCTGATCAGATGGACCATCCCAGTTTAAAATGTTAAATGATCCATTGCTCCAAGTTCCAGGCTTTAACACGGGTGTGCAGCTCCGGTCCTGGAGGGCAGTTAGAGGATTTCCATGACTTACCTTGGACACCCCTGCTTTAACTTTTGCCACCTTTTGTAAACTCTGAGACTCGTCATTGCTGTCCTGTATCGATTCCTCCTGTGTCGCATGATGGGTTTCCCTTCAGAGTCTGGGTTCCTCAATTTTTCTTCCTCTACCTTTTTTTTTTTTAGTTTTTCCTTGACTCACCACTGACTTGCTCATTAGGAACTAGGACCCAGATTCTGTAAAGCTGCTTTGTGATGTAAGTTAAAAAAAAGCACACAAATGAATTAAACTGGTTTGATTCAAATGGTCAAAAAGTATTTACTGCAGTTTTAGGTACATAAAACAAAAAACGAATGTTAAGTGGTCCTCTGGAAAATACAAAAAAAAATAAAATAAATGCAGCTCCTATAGTTGATAACTACTTAAAATACAAAATTACATCTATATAAGCAATGCATGTGCTTCTAATACATTGGAAACTACACAGTTTGCACATAATTTCAGTCATAGGTTTATTCAAGGATGATTTCAGTTACATGAGATTAGTGCAACTTACTTATACCAAAGTGATCCAGAACTACTTTAGATTAATAATAAACCACACACGCTTAACATAACTCCCAAAATACTCAACCATTTTTATATTACATCTTGTGCATCTTAATACAAAGCAGGATTGTTTTGTTTTTTTAGGTTGATCCCGAAGAAACTTTTAGATGATCGTACATTAAATATGCATTAGAAAGGCACACATTGGTATTTTGGTGGAACATTTTAAGCCAAAAAAATGTTTACCTCTTACTACTGGCTCATGCACTCAATTAGTTACTGAAGGCCATGCTTGAAGTCAATCAGGACCAAGTCTCACTCTGGAAACGACCATTTTTTTCCATGCTGTCCAGCATGTTCTGAGCTTCACTCTCTGTCACGCCTCCCTCCTGTTGGAAAACCTCCTTCAGTGCATCACACACTCCTGTAGGCATCTGCTTGGAGTTACTGGACACAAGATGTATATATGAGTGTAATTGTGTTAATATTTTAGGTCTGACACTTATTTGATGTTAAAATATCTTGAATTCAGAAAACAAGTAGGAGCATAGTCTCAGATTACTTGACTTTCATGGGAAGCACAAATGTTTGTCACTGAATATATTCTAATAAAGACGATGAATGAGCAAAACAAAGTACAGCACAAAGCATTTACTGGAACGCTTAATATATTACACATTTAAATGTGTAAACTGATCAGCCATAATATTAAAACCACTTGTCTAATACTGTTTAGGGGCCGTTTGTGTTACCAAGTAACTCTTACATGTCAAAGTATGGATTCCACAAGACCCCTGAAGGTGTTCTGCAGTATTTGGCATCAAGACGGTGACAGTAAATCCTCAATGGATCACATGTCACAGAGGCTTCACTGGACTGAGATTTGGCCATTTTGGAAGCCAATTCAACTCTCTGTCAGGTTCCTTAAACCATTCCTAACTATTCCACTGCCTCTTGACTTCCTCCCCATAGTGCATCCAAGGGCCATATCTTCCCCAGGTAAGCGATTCCCATGTACATTGCCATCCACATCCACAAGTCAAACTGAGCAATCAGTAGAGAACAACCTTAGTAACAGAGGTGACCAAGAACCTGATGGTCACTCTGACTGAGCTGCAGAGATCAAGAAAAATGAAAGAAGAGTGAACAGGATCTGAATACTTAACTACACAGGATAGCCTTTGCTCCCCACATGCACCAGTAAGGCAAAGCCTTACTTTCAAAGATGCTCTGATGCAACTGTCTTCCATCACAATTTTGCCCTTTTTAAAGCCACTCAGATCCTTATGATTGTCCATTTTTTCTATTTCCAACACATCACATTGTATTGCATTTTCTGTTTAATAAATCCCACCCCTTGACATGTACCATTTTAACAATATATACATTTCACTCATCTGTGGTTTTATTGTTGTGGCTGATTGTTATCAGTGCTGGAATCTTTGTGAATCTGATGGAATTTTCTATGTTTTTGCGTAAATATGACCTAAAACAGTATCATATACCTATTTATTACTGCAACCACACCCTTCAAAATCAAGTTGGATGTGCATGCAGACACAGCAGCTTAGTGTTCTTGGTTAAGCAGCATCGCTTTAATTTTTTAATGTTTTAAGTGTACTTGTTCAAGCATTCAGCTACACTACAGACGAGCTGAACTACAGTGTTATACAAAGATGCCACAATTCCAGTCGCTTGCATTCTATTTCCCCTAGAAATGTTGCCCAGCAAACAGCCAAGTGAAACAACAGCCCCAATCATCCTGCTCGCGCAGCACTACATGCAGTGCAGCGAAAGGAAGCAGAAGTGGGGGAAAAGCCAGTGTGTGTGCTAGGCTAAAGGCTAACCCCAACAAACCATCCCTGTGGAGTCTCTTTCTCACCAACTGTCAACACCGAAGTCATGTGCTGACCAGTAATCTTTAACACTTTTCTGCACCAGGCTGGAGTCCCAACATGCCTTAACCCAAACAGCAAGCACTCACACGTCTCACATTTACAGCCCAGTTGCCTTAACACTGATTGCCATGAAGTAGCTTAAGAGGCTTCTTCTCACACACATCAAGGCCAGCATTCCGGCTAATCTTCCCATGGCCCTCTCTTGGTTTAGGTCTTATTTGACTAATTATAGATTTATCACTGATTCCAAGGTAAAGTTTGGTTTTCCACAAGGTTCATTCTAGGCCTGTTACTATTCTCAGAGCAAACTGTCCGATTACACAGCAACTCTGGAGGGCTATTCTGTTTCATCCTGTACAGCAGTGAAACATCTTGCAGTGGTTATTGACCCCAGACGTTCATTTGAAGTCCATGTAGATAACATTATTAGGACTGCATTCTTTTATCTCAGGAATATTGCTAAGATGAGGAATATGTAATCACATGATTCAGAAAAAACTAGTTCATGCTTTTGTTACCTCTAGGTTAGATTTATGTAATGCTTTACTCTCTGGATGTACTAGTAGGTTCATAAACAAGCTCCAGTTAGTCTAGAATGCAGCAGCAAGAAGAAGCAGAAGATCACATCACCCCCATTTCATCTAATCTGCACTGGCTTCCAATCAAATTTTACATTGATACTCTTATTAACCTATAAAGCCCTGAAAGGCCTTGCACCAACTCTTGTTCCCTTATCATCCACCATGCCTACTTAGGCCAAAAGGTGCACACTAAAAATCAAGCTATTTCCATTCAAAATCAGATGTCGCCCAGCAGTTTAGAACTGACAAAAACCCAAGGAACCCAGGTAAATCCATCTACTGTTCAGAGAGGTCTGGCCAGTGGTGGTCTTTTTGGAAGAGTTGCAACCACAAAAACATGTCATGCATGAAAACCTAGGAACTGGGGTGCAGGAAAATGGCAGCAGGTGCTCTGGACTAATGAGTTTGAAATATTTGGCTGTAGCATAAGGCAGTTTTGTCCAAGTCTTCGAGATCGGTATAATAATGAGTTTCTGCAGCCAACAGTGAAGAATGGTGCAGATGGGGTTGGTGATTTGGTCAGGATTAAGGTCCTCAATGCAGAGAAATACAGGGAGATAAATGTCGATCATGCAATTCCATCAGGTAGGTATGTGTTTGTCCCCAAATTTATTTTGCAGCAAGACAACATCCCCAAATATACAGCCATGTAAAGAAGAACAAGGAGTCCTGGAAGTGATGGTTTGGCCCCACAGAGTCCTGATCTGAAATCCATTGAGTCTGTCTGGGATTACATAAAGAGACAGAAGGATATGAGGAAGCCTAGAGCCACAGAAGATCAGTGGTTGGTTCTCCAAAATGTTTGAAACAACCTACCAGAATTCCTTCAAAAACTGTGTGCAAGTGTACCTAGAAGAAGAACTGATACTGATATGGTTGCAAAGCAAATATGGGAAAAGTGACAATAGCATTGCTGTTGCTTATTCCCACCCCTAAAAGACATGGTTGTTAATTTGAGGAAGAAGACAGCTGTCCACTCCCTACTGAACATTAATGGCTCCACAGTTGAGACTGTCAGAAGTGTGAAGTTCCTGGGTCTCCTGGTACTTCAATATCACCTCCATCGCCAAGAAAGCCCAGCAAAGCTGCCACTTTCTCTGAATGTTGAAGAAAGCCAGCTTCCCTCCTCCCATCATCATATCAATCTTCTGAGAAACCACTGAGTGTGTAGCACCTCTGCAACTCTGCTGCTACATCACTGACTGGTGCAGTTTCCATACTGCACCAGTCAGTGATGTAGCAGAAGGCCCTGCAGCAGCTAGTGAGGACCACAGAGAACATTATTGGGGCCTCACTCTCACTTCCATCTCCCAGCTCAACAAGAAGCACTTAATAACTTGAACTTGGTACAAGGTCTTGCGCATACCATTTGCACAATGTACTTGCAACTTTAAAATGTCTTATGTTCCTTGTTGTCTCTTTGTTTAGTTTAGAGACTTTCACACATTTATAGGTATTTTTTATATATTAATAGGTGTTGCTTATTTAGTGTAATTTACTTTAGACCTGTGTGTTTAGGGCTGTGTGGAATGGCATTTCAACACCATGTGTACTGTGTATACTGTAGCATTGACAATAATCCTCTATTGAATTCAAGATTTTACTACTAGCCTGATTCATTATTCAGTGATTGTCCACGATTCTAGGACAGATACTATGCTGCTCCACTGGGCTTCCAGTCCACTTGTACTTTTAACCAGATCATCCATTAGTAGGCTCCCCTGCTCATCCATCTTCAGATTAGTTTAACTCCCACAGGCCACCTCCACATGTTTCACTTGCTGCCCAAATCTTAGCCATAAAAGGTGCTATCTAATGCCTAAATTTGTTTATATGCTGGGGGAGGATGGGTCACGCAATCACAGATTTTGATAAGCTTTGGTATTGGGTGTGATCTTTGCTGGCTGACCATTTTTTGCCCCTCCATGTTCTTCCATGTTTTACTAACTGTAGACTGGTGAAGTTAAAACTATTTAGAAATGGTTTTATAACCTTTAAAAGCATGATGAGCATTAACAACTCTTTTTCTAATATTCTCAGAAATCTCATTTCTTTATATCATAACACATTATTTCACTTTCAAAGTAACTGACGATGTCTTGTTCATTTAATTGGGTTCACGTTGCCTACTTTAGCAATCTGATGTTTTAGGTCATATTTAAGCAGAATTAAAGAACTTTCTAAAGTGTTTACAATCTTTTAAGCATTACTGTAGATGTAGATTATGATTCATCATACAAGTGTGTAAAAATAAAATATATTAAAGCATCATGTGAGGAAACAAATTTAAAAACTGGTGAAAACTTAAGTAACTGAGGGAACACCTACCCTGCTATGTAAAAGACTGCATTTTTGTTTGCAATAAGGTCCCATAATAGTTTGTGTTGCTCCTTTACTCTGTGCTGAACATAGATTTTGTCCTCCTAAAAATAAAAAAATTGTAGAAAAAAAAAATTACAATCATTTTTACTCCTTGGTCTTCGAATCACCTCCTCCAACAATATGTTATGTTATGGTGAGATCATACAAGTGTTTTAAAGACTCTACTGACCTGGTCCCTGGAAAAGGCTGTAAACAGGGTCAGATGACCAGCCTGTATCCTGTCTTCCCACTCCGAGTGACAGTAGAAATCTTTAGTCTCTGAGCGGCAGCCAAAGAACAGCACATTTGCTAAAACAAAAAAGAAACATGAAACATTCTGTTCTGGCATTAAAATTGAGCTGACTAAGCCATGTTCTATATCAATACCATGCCCTGTTGTGTATTCTGTCCATTAAAACCAATCATAACTGACCATTATGGCCAAATTTCCCACTTGTGGGACAATAAAGGATTATCTTATCTTATCTTATTATATTTTATTTTGAGGTTTTGTTTGCTACAGTTAGCTCTTGTCAAAATGGCTCAGATCCTTACACTCTCTCATTATAACTGCTTCCAGTACATTCATTTCTTTTCACTTTTCACTTTCTGCCTACTACTGTTTCCACCTCACCACTGTAATGATATAAATAGATAGTCAATGTAATTTACATTACCTGTTGGTGATGTTAATGTTATAATCCGTGTATGCAATTGTTATCATGACAACACAAAAACAATTAAATCAAAAAGGGCTGTTTTTGCAGTGTTAATTCCATATAGTAATGTTAAAAAATTAACATCCCACGGAAACTGTTGATTTTCTTTGTAAACACTCTACAGAACAATTATGCCAAGCATCTGCAATCATTTATTTTTGGGGCCAAGTTTGTACTAAATTTCTCCTCAGAAGAATATTATATCTTTTGAATAAATATTTGAAAAACACATTTTTACTTTTCATTTAGGCTTATCTTTATCTATATTTATGCTTGATTGTTCAAATAAAAGGTGGTCCTTGACTTACGTTGTACTCGACTTATGGAAAATTTGTGGTTATTTTGCTGGTTCTTTTTCATTTTTAATTTTTTAATGTGTGTACATGACAGTAATAGAATGCAGTTGAATGGCTACTAAATGCTTTATGGTAATACGGAACTGCCACGTCTGTGTGTGTGCAGGTGTATGTGCAGGGACGGGAGAAAGAGGGGGCTGTGCTGTGCTAATTCCCTGTGTGGGGTTTATTGCTGTTATTGCTGAGATGTTTATGTTTTATTCACTGTTAATGTTGAATAATAATTCATGTGGATGGTGGGTGAGATGGGGGGTTAATAGTGCACTGTGCTAAGGCACCATCAGTGTGGTCTTGCCACAACTCTAGGTCTCCAATGCGTTTACTGCTGTGAATATTGAAGTCAATAAAAAGAGCATTTCTATCAGGAGCAACGTTTCCTAAATGCTTTACTGTAATATGAGTGTTCATACATGTTGTCGGCTGTTAATAAAGTACAATGCTGTTCAATACAATCTCTGCAGCATCGTTACATGCATGAGTTCAGACTTTTGAGAAATTTGAGTTACGTCATGTCCGGAGGAACCAAACCCCAATGCAACTCGGGGACCCTGTATGTTAAAAAAATCAATCATTTCCATGGGGTGTACTTATTTTTTCCATGACTATATATTTGCACTGTATAGACTAGAAATAAAATTATTGCATTTTTAAAAAAGGTTATACTATATTACATTACTATATTTATCTCTTCTAAGTGACAAAGGACAGTTTGATTTTCCATGATATGGGTGCATGATATCTCAACTGGCTCCTCTCAATGTGGAGGAGCAGCGGCTCTACTCCGAGTCTCTCCCGGATAACTGAACTCCCTATCTCTAAGGGAGAGTCCAGCGACCCTGTGGGGAAAATCCATTTTGGCCGCTTGTATCCACGATCGAGCTCTTGCGGTCACTACCCAAAGCTCGGGGCCATAGGTGAGTGTAGAAACGTAGATCGACTGGTAAATCAATAGCTTTGCCTTTTGGCTCAGCTCTCTTCACCACGACGGACCAATGCAGAGCCTGCATTACTGCAGATCCGTCTATCAACCTCACACTCCATTCTTCTCGCACTTGTCAACATCTTCTGCAGTATAGTATGATAGTAACTGCGATCATAAAGTACTGCAAGTTGTTTAGCTTAGAAAGAAATTGTAATTCTCATCAAGAATACGAACGTTCCATACCCGTTTTATCTTGAGCAGATCTCTCTTGTATAGCAGCTCTGAAGGGGGCAACACCTGTTCCAGGTCCTACCATAATTACTGGGGTGTCAAGGGCTTGGGGGAACTTCAGTCCACCCTTCTTCACCCATAAGGGAACAAAGACATTGCCTGAAGACGACACATGCCTTGAATTATTTAAAGGAATAACCAGGAAAACATTCAAAACATTCAATCATCAGACAGCGAGACAAAATCATACTAAAGCACAAACAAAATGCAAGTTACGTTTAAGATAACAACAAAAAAGTGGTTTGAGGTGTTTGATGATTTAGGCAAGCACGTTGACCAGTACTAAATTGTGAAATTTTATTTTCAGTCACATTATGCTTACAGAACAAGACCAATCCTTATGAAGCAAACATCTGTGAACAAACACCTGCCTCTGCCGACTGATGTAAGTGGAAAATTATGCCAAATGGCTTTTTCTAACGACAGATTCTTGAGTTTCAAACTATTCTGTGAGTATACCTACCCTGGGTGGGGTCTAAAGATGCTAGCCAAGAAGAGCACAGACCTTTACGTGGCTTAAGAAGTCTGGTTTTATACTTCACCACAGCAACCAGGATCTGAAGCCGGTCAGGGTGTGTCTGGAGAACAGGATTAGGTGGACATCTTTAAAACATATTAAAATATAATTCCAGTATGTTTGCAACCTGCTCTGCTCATGATAATGGACAATGATGTCAATGTGGTCCATGCACCTCAAATAAGATTTTTTAAAGTCTGGTTTGGGCAGAACAGTTTTTTTACAGGTTCAGCTAAATAAGACTTTCTCCATTAAAAATGAAGCTACAAGCATTTTTTTTGGAAAAAGCAGTTTTGGAATATACCATGATAGTTTGGCTTGTAAGCCAAATTTGGAATAAGACACTTAAACACCTAAGCTCAAAAATTCAACTAATTAAATAGGTCTTGCTCCTCCTTAGTAAGCAGACTGATTTGTATGTTTATACTATGGCAACCAAAATAGCTCATGCCTTCTGACATCTGTCTGACCGTACAAATTAGATGAGAATTTGCAACAATTTGCAGCTATTCATGGTACAAATTACAAGACACTATATACTGACACCTTTCCATCATAGGCAGCATTAACTTCTACATCATTGTGCTCTGGGTGACCATGGCCCTGTTGCCAATTCCCTAGATGTCTTTCCTTGGTCCATATGAATAGGTTCTAAACACTGCATCATGCACAGCCCAGGTGACCTGCTATTTTGAAGATGCTCTGAAATTTTGAGCTGTCTAACCATCACAGTCTGGACCTTGTCAAAAGTTGTGTTCAGATCATTAGGCTTGACCATTTTCCCACATTAACTGTAAGAACTGACATCACTAATATAATATACAGTAATATAATATAATATAATATAATATAATATAATATAATACCCCATGATTACTGCCATTGTAATTAAGTAATGTTATTACTGTCACCTGTCACTGGTTGCAATGTTATGGTTGGCTGGTGTAAATCCAGCAACAGTTAATTAACAAACCACTAAAATACACAATTATCAAAATTTGAGAATCTAAAAGGGGGCATTACCAATAGGGAAGAAGCTATGGAGAAGGGGCGAGGCTGGATTTCAGGGAATAAATCTAACAGACAGTTTATATTGAGCTCAGCCGTCGTATGAGGGAAGTCCGACAGAACCTGTTAAAAAAAATACAGGAGTTAACATCAGGAAACGGCTGTCAATTTGTACCAATTTCAACATGCTAGCATTTCCATAACTGTCTTCAGTGAAAAGTTTGTTTGTTACTATTTTGCATCAACCATAATTATGAACTATTGTTCTAAATTATTTCAGCAAAATCAAAATTTGCAGTGGATCTGCAGTAAGGAATGTTTCCAAGTGCTTTCACAGGATCAGGCCCAAAACATAAATCCTACTATTCCAGAAACTCTAAAAAGACTTACCATTGATTATGTACTGTTAATATTCAACATATAACAGGCCAGACTATACACAGTGTCATCCATAATGTTTAGGACAAAAGAAGATTTTTCTTTGATTTAACTCTCTGCTCCTCAATTCAGGTGTGATTAAAGTGCACATTCCAGAATTTCATTTAAAGTAATTTGCATATATTAGTTTTACCATGTAGAAATTACAACACTTTTTATACCAGCCATAATGTGTGGGATACATTGCTTCACATGTGTTTGTGATTTCTCAAGAGTGTTTCATTGCTGCATTAGTGCAGGGAAACCAAGGCTTCCTTCTACCATTTGGAGTCTTTAGTTGCTATTGTTCAACATGAGGAGAAAAGCTGTGTAAATGAAAGTCAATGAAGCGATTATGAGTCTGAAAAACAAGAATAAAACCATTTGTGACATTGGTCAAACCTTAGGATTACCAAAATCAAGATCATTAAGATAATTAAAGAAGAAAGAATGCACTGGTGTACTCTGTATTTGCAAAGAGACTAGTAGGAATATGCTGCTGATGATAGAAGAATCCTCACTGTGGTAAAGAAAAATCCAAGGCCTGTTCAACAGATAAGAAGATTCAGGAGGCAGGTGTGTCTTTTACTAGAAACTATTATCTGCAAAAGACTTAATGAACACAAATACAATGCATATAACTTTAAATTAAATTATTTGTTTTATTACAAATTTTACACTGAGGAGTAAAGGGTAAATTCATGTAAAATGTATCTTTGTCCCAAACATTATGGAAGGCAGTGCATTACCTCTTTCAGGTATAATTCAGCAAAGCTGCAACAATTCTGTAATTCAGCATCTTCATTTTGACAATTTTTTAAAACTTTGTTTTGAAAAAAATAATTTATCATTTTATTTTTGCCAAAAAATGAGCAAATCATTCATTCACTCACTGATTTTTCGAGTCACTTATCCTGATCAGGGTTATAAAGATCCTGAGGCTTGTTCTTGTTCTAATGCTTTTAGGGCAACATGCAGAAAAAACCCCTGAACAAGTCACCACTCATTACAGGCTGACGCATTAAATCAGTCTGAACAAAACGGTGTGGTGTAAAGTTTAATCAGTGCGCTTTCAAATGCACCTTTACACCCAAAGTGTCACTTGAATTTCTTCTCAGAAAAAAAACAGAATATCCTATACTCAAAATCTTTACATTAATGGCACCTAGAGAGCCCTCACCTCCAGGGTTGTGCGACGGGGTCTGTTGCAGTAACTGTGCAGCTCGTCCTGACCTTGCGCTGAGCTGAACTCTAACAGTTTCTCTTTCTCCAGCTCATTGGTGGCAAAGGTGGCAAGCAGCTCAAAGACAGAGCGGCGTGGAACTGCTGTGATGTCCAAAAACTGCTCTACTAGATACCTGACTGAACAGGGCTGAGGCAAACGAGCAGGAACTGAAGCTGAAATAGAGAAGGTAAAAATGTGTTACACACCCTTACACTTTGCTGCTTTACAGTGTTCTGATGGCTATATTCACATTGTAAGGCTGACACTATAATTTATTGAAAAACATCTAGTCAATTAGTTTAGCAACAGAACCACTAGTTGGAGCTGTGAGCAGCTTTCAGCTAGTCACCGACAGTTGATAAGTTTGAATGTATGTTCAAACTAATGACAGATGTTGGTCACTTACGACTGTTCAGGCAGAAGGATCTGATATGAGCAAAATCAGAATTTATCAATAAGGCTTGCAATGTGTAGCCTTACTTTCTATTTATCTTATCTAGTTGCACATCTCAGTGTAGGATACACAGGTCAGTACATCACATGTACTGTATATACATACCTGCGCTATCATTAGCAGGGGAGAGCATAAAGTAGTGGTCGGGATCTAGCCTCAGAAGCTGGCAAAACTGCTCCACATCTTCTGGAGAATTACAGGGCCTCATCATCACAGTATCACCTGCCCTGTACCTGTCAGACACGTTTTGCTTATGAAATGCTGCTGTTATAAAAAACTACCATGGAGCACACTTACACAGTTACTATACAGGTGCTGGCCATAAAATTAGAATCTCGTGAAAAAGTTCAATATTTCTTGACATTCCTTTCAGAAAGTGCAATCCATATATTATATAGATTCATTACACAAAGAGCGAAATATATTGAGCCTATATTTATTATGGCTTAAGTTAATAAAACCTAAAATTCACTGTCTTCACTGATTGAAAAAGTTCAATCTGTAAGACCATACATTTGTACAGAAGACAGTCAAGGACACCCTCCACAAGGAGGGTAAGCCACAAAAGGTAATTGCTAAAAAGCTGGATGTTCACAGAATACTGTATCCAAGCATATTCATAGAAATAGTCTACACAGAAAGTGTGCCAAGTAAAGGTGCACCAGCAAAAGGGACAACCGCAGCCTTGAGAGGACTGCCAAGCAAAATCCATTCAAGAATTTGGGGGAGCTTGACAAGTAGTGCACTGAGGCTGGAGTCAGCACATCCTGAGCCAAAGACAATGTCAGATCTGGGCCAAGGAGAAAAATAACTGGACTGCTGCTTAGTGGTCCTAAGTCCTCTTTTCAGATGAATGTAAATTTAAGAAATAAAGGTCCCAGAGTCTGGAGAAAGAGTGGAGAAGCACGGAATCCATGTTGCATGAAGCCCAGTTAGAAGTTTCCACACTCAGTGATGATTTGGGGCCATGTCATCTGCTGGTGTTGGTCACTGTGTTTTCTGAAGTCCACAGTCAACACAGTAATAATAATAATAATAAAAAGTTATTAAAATGATAATTCTCTCTCACTCTCGCTCACTCACTCTCACACGGACACCAGAGAAACAAGGTTTTAAAATCTTTAGTACTTTTGCTACTCACTGGATGTTTGAATCTGTGATGTCAAACTCAATATGCCTCACATCCTGGAAATGAGAAGGGTCCGTTACTCTCTGATTAAACACCATTCTCGCAGGGAAAGGTCGCGCTGAAGATGGTGGGGCCTGAAAGTCTGGTGAGAGGACCTTCACAACTGGCTTTTCCATTATGTCAGTCAGGAAGTGGAAAGTATACGTATGAGGAAGCCTAAAGAAAATAAAAGTCATAAAGTCAGTTAGTAAATTTCGCTTTATTCACATTGTTTTGCCTCTCTAGACCAAACAGTCATGTCACAACTATCAGCACATGCACATATGAGCCCACCATTCAGCCTTTTAAAAAGTTGACCATTGCATCACACCCCAAATTTTTTTTGCTACATAATACCATTCATTCAGTCATTCATTGTCCAAAAATCTTATCCATTACATTTTGCAGGGAAGCTTGAGCTGATTCCAGCTGACTACAGGCAGGGCAGGGGTCACCCTGGATCCACCAATACATACAAGCACACACACACACACACACTCACACTTATGGGCAATTTAAAGTACCCAATCAACCTAAACAGCAGATTCTGCCACATATATATGCATGCTTATTAAACGTACGGATCTTCTTCACGTAGAGGGCTTAATCCAGCAGGGGGAGGGTACAGAGACAAAGCATTCTGCCAGAATGAAATCAACCACGGGTCAATCACTCCATCCGGCCTTAAAGATATTAAACAAACCACACATAATAATCAGGGACAACATCTTTGAAGCTTTAAAGCCAAACATAATCACACCATTTATTAAAAATAGCAACAAAAACAAACAAACAAAAAAAAACAGCCAGACATCCATTTGCATATTTAATCTTTTCATCCTGATATCCAGCTATTGGTAGTCAAACAACATCAGCCATCTATCTAGAAGCATCAACATTTTAATTTTTTTTGTGTTGATATACAGTGGGGCAAAAAAATATTTGGCAGCCACTGATTCTGCAAGTTGTCCCACTTAAAAAGATGAGAGAGTCTGTAATGTTCATCATAGGTTCACT
>JBBIGC010000036.1:9802310-9829668 GCA_037576955.1 Lepidarchus adonis
TGCACTTTCCACATTTTTTAGTTCTGTTTTTGAATAAAGGGTTAGAAATGAAAGCTTTTCTTTTTTATCCGATTAATCGGGAAAAAAAATAATAATAATAATCGACAGATTAATCGATTATTAAAATAATCGTTAGTTGCAGCCCTAACTGTAACAGTGTTCTGCAGAGTAAGTACGTACTGTACATCACTGGCCTCAGATGCCAATATTGTCTAAACTACTAGGATCAGTGTGCTTTTCAAAAGGTCCACCTTTTAACTTTTGGACACATGGCCTCACGTGTATCTTCAAGTACTCTTTTATATGATACAGAAGACCAGGCTCAAATCATATGACTGCAAGCTGCCCAGTCCCTGGGGTAGCAAAGCAATCTCAAAACATAAAATTTTTACCTTCAGGCAATTGGTCATGGATTCTTATCCTGAAAAGCTCTCTTTGGTATTTGCCCAAATGTCCTTTGAGAGCAAAGACTTTTCCTGACATACCTCCATTGTGGTCTCTTTCTGATTGTATTCACTTTAACAACAACAGTTTCTGTTGATCCTGTGAAAAATCCAGCTTTTCAATTTTGCCTCAAATTACCTATTCATTTTCTAGGCTCAATGGCCGCAATAGATATTTTTAAACTGACTGTTATCCAACATGCACATGAACAATTACTTTTTATAATTTGACAAGCAGGCCGCATAAGGAATGAAAAGTGATATTAGCCCATTTTTCAGTTCTGCACACATTTAAAGACGTTAGGCCTTCACTCAAAAGCAAACATAAGATACATATTTTGTATTTATAATAATCAACACAATTTACAAAAGCTAATCTCTGGTGTTTGTAAAGTATAATTTATCTCTACTCTCAAAGTAAACATTTCTAATGTATTTACTGCTAAAGACAACATATATTTTCTTTGACCCTTTGTATTCGCCATCATTGAGCTAGAGAAATGAACACACTCCAGCCTGAAGAGACCGTTACCATGGCTACTAATGTGGTCAACAGTGCCAGTCTCTCTATGGAAGCAAATTGGCTCTTATTCTTCAATCATTTCACACACATACTAAGACAATTTTCCCCAAGAGTCCAATGATTCAGTTGTTCACTTCTTTGAATTTGGTACTTTGGTATAAAGATCTTGAGGTAGCCTAGACAGGTCAATAAATATGAGCACCACCTGACTCGCCTCGTCTTGCAGAGATGTTTAAACGATTTGGGGTTTTGGGTCATTAACTGATTCATTAGAGTGTGATTATGGGAGTCTCTTTGAAAAACAGAAGCAGCACAGAACAAAGCACATTCACGCCTGACACCTTGCTTAAGCTGTGCTGTAAGGAGCTGGAGAGAGAGAAAAAAAAACGAACAATAATCTCAGTTAGATAACATTGGTATTAATCATTTCTTACCTATAGCTCATTAAGACTGCAATGCTGATGACAAAATTAAAAATATAGAATCTGCTTCTTTGACAAATTGCCAGACTCAACATCTATAATTCAAACGTAATTATTTCAATTATTATTAAATGCATTGTGATAAAATATGCTTACCAGAGAGTCCATATTTAAAGTTTTCCCTAGACTCAACTCCCTATAACTCAATATGTTTAAGGCCAAAGCCTCACAAAAATATCAAAACTATATACCAAGCATCAAGTTAAACATTTATTTCATGCAGTAATACCTCATTTCAGTTAGTATGTCTAGATCCTATCACTACTGTGTGTGTAAATTGTCCAAATTGCTGTTTTTCTAAAACAAAAGCATTTCATACAAATACATCTTTAATATTTGAACAGACATTTTGAAAGTAAGTGAAATTCCCTTTAAGAAGTCAGGATGGCTAATCAAGGACAAGACAAACTGAAGTGGACACTCATTAACACAGGTGCTAGCTATAGCAATCGCTAAAACAAAGACCTCATATGACCATATATGTGGTTTAAACGACACTACTGCTTCCAACATTTCCATCAATAGCTCAGCAGCCTGCAATGCCTGCAGCAGCAGTATGTGTCCAGGAAGGTCCACATAATGTAGAGGCTTAGCTGACTCATTTCCTGTCATTCTGGGTCCACACACACTTGCATCTCCTACCAACACCGCTAGTAATTCACCCCATCCAATAATTTGATGCTCATTTTCCATGCCTCATAGAGTATTAAGACAAGGTTGCACTAGTCTATATAACATGATCTCTTACAAATCTATACTTCTATATATCTGCTCCATCACAGTTAAAGATACTGCATATTATAAAACACAGCGTGTTATAGGAGAATGCTGCTGAAAGTTTGTGAATCTATTGTTTTCTATATTATTCATAAATAACCCAAACACCAAAGAAAGTCCCACAACTAAATTAAGTTAGACAAAATTAGTATACTTGTTCATTTGTTTGTTGAGGAAAATGATCCAAAATATAATTTCACCAAGTGTCAAAATTAAACCATTGTTTTCAGTATGGTGTGACCCAAAATGAATGTTCCTGGTTATAGTTGATTAGTCCTGCATATTTGCTCAAATGTTATTGAAAACCATTCTTTCATACAGAACACCAACTCCTGGATGTTGGTGGGTTTTCTTGCATGAGCTGCTCACTTGCAGTACCTTTACAATTTTGTTTAAGGCCAATACTTTGACTCAGGCATTCAAAAATATTAACTTTATTCTTTTTAACCATCCTTTGTTAGAACCATGACTGGGCTTTAGGTCATTGTCTTGATACATGTTCCATTTTCTCATGTTATTCATTTCAAAGACAGGTGTTCAATTATTTTCCTTTAGAATTCACACGTATAATTCAGAATTCCCATTGTGGGGCAGGCTGTCCTGGCCCAGATGCAGGAAACGGATCATCATGATACTATTGCTAACTTACTCCCAGAGAGATCTTTGTTGTTAAGACAATCCTGGAGAACAGTGGTCTTTGAATTTCTATCAAATCTACACAAACGTACCTAACTGTGGATTGGTGCAGTCCAAACTGTTAAGAGATGGTTTTGCAACCTTCTCCCAGCCACAATGAGAATCAACATTTTAAATGACTTAATAAATCCACAATAAATAATAAATAATAATAAATAAATAATAATAATAAATTTTTAAAATAATAAATCTCTTTATGTACTTTTGTACTTATGTACTTTTAATACTGGCATAAACAAATGTGCTCATGTGTCATATTCATGCTGAAATATAGAACTTTTAAAAGTTTCACAAACTTTCACATTATGACCAAGGTAGAATAAGTCCAACAGGAGGGAAAAATAAGAGCTAACTCTGGCAGAAAGGCAGAAAGCAAGGCCGAGATTAAAAAGCAACATCACTGGCCCCCTACTGAGAACACAGCACCTCTTTGTACATGTTTGTGTTAAAAACAAGTGTAACCTATAATAGTATAACCAGCACAAAATGTTTTGTTGTTTTTAAACTGAAAGACAAAATCTGTTCTTTTTGGTTTTTGAGAACAATTAAGGGTGAAGTGTTAGGTTTAAAGTCCGACTTTGTTACATACAGGAAGTTACAATGTTGCTGATGGAAAATCTTGCATCTTCAAAAAGGAAGCTTTAGTTTGTAATGAAAGTTAATGTTTCATAACAGTTTATTGGTTCATTTATCATGAGAAATCCACACGTCACACGTTTTTCTTCCCCTGACAGCATTTTCCCCATGCAATTATTACATTTATAAAATATTAAATTCAAGGTTAAAATGAAGGACCTCTAAAAACTTGCTGACAGCACATTATACAGTTTGGGTGAAAAGGTGGTTAATTGTCTTCATTATCACACTCCAGTATGAGTGATGCTACGGTCAGGACCGTCCACTGACCATTTCTATGAAAATATTCTCATACTGAACCTTCTTGCCTCATCAGTCTTCACTGGGGAGATTGTCATCACTGGTGGTTATTGACCCTGTACAGTCAGTTAGTTACATCCACAGATCCGTTAACTAACAATGATTATAAAACTTGGAAACCAGATGCAAGATCCACACTTCAGTTCCTTGTCGTAATAAAGATTAGCTGGCAGTAGTAACTGAAGGAGTTAAACACACTCCAGGAAGTTGAAAATTTAACAGTAGATTAACTGTACTGCATGTTCTCTAATAAGTAACTGTTTGCCACAAGTACAATACAGTACATGTTTTGTTCTTTGTCACGTATGCATTCATGGCAACTCATGAGCTAAATGGACCAAAGGGCCAAGAATTAGGGACATTGCATAGTAAGGACATTGCATAGACAGAAACATGCAACTACTGTAGTACACACACACACACACACACGAGCATGGATACCTGGCCCGGGGTGGACAGAACCCAATTAGTCAAGCCGGGTTCAGACAAATATTTCGAAATCCTACTCGGGATTGGCGACATCTACATAAAAACAATTGATATTTAAAATAGACCAAACACAGTGTAGCCCCAAAAAAGTCTCTCTCACATGATTACTTTTTGTCCATATTAAAAAAACAAAACAAAAAAAAAACGATAGGGCTTAGGCTAGGCCAGATCTTTTGCTTTCTTCCTGTATGCGAGGATTTGTTTCCATAGCTGTGACAACGCAACATTTCATTCAGTTGCCATAATAAGCATCACTGAAGGACCTGTACCTAAGAAAGTTGCAGTGGACTTTGAAGATTGGGAAAATCTACCTGTGGCTATGATTGTTCTTGCTCCTCTTCCATCTATACGGGCATCTTCTTGATATATTCATGGAGGTTTCATCCTGGATAGTGGCTTTGATGCTTATTAGTCCTCAGCCTCCTTTCAACTTCTCATACAGTCTCAGTGTGCTGGATTTGTGCTGAAGCCTTCCATGCATTGTAAGTAGCTTCCTCGTCTTGACGTCAGTGGCTTTCATCACCTCCTTTGGCCAGCTTTGTATCCCAGCAGGGTGTCTGGTGATCGGTAGGGCATAAGTATTGATTGCTCGGTTCTTCCCATTCAGCTGGCTTCTCAGGACTTGCCTTACTTGTTACAGGTACAGTGGTGTAACAGTGTTTACCCCCTTTCTGGTTTTAAATGTTACAGATCATCAAACAATTTTAAATATTAGTCAAAGACAACACAAGTAAACACAAAATGTGATTTAAAGTGAAGTGAGAAAAAAATCCAAACCTACATGGCCCTGTGTAACAAAGTGATTGCCCCCGAAACTTAACTGGTTGAGTCCTTAGCAGCAACATTTATAATCAATCGTTTGTGATAACTTACAAAAAATCTTACAGCGCTGTGGAGGACTTCTGGCCCACTCATCTCTGCAGAATTGTTCTACTTCAGCCAGGTTTGAGAGCATGAACTGCATTTTTAAGGTCATACCACAGCATCCCAATAGGATTCAGGTCAGGACTTTGACAAGGCCACTCCAAAGTCTTAATTTTGTTTTTCTTCAGACAATCAGAGGTGGGCTTGCTGGTGTGTTTTGGATCGTCATCCTGCTGCAGAACCCAAGTTAGTTTCAGCCTGAGGTCACAAACAGATGACCATACATTCTCTTTTCCCAAAAGTCTTGGGGATCATCAAGATTTTTTCTGGCAAAATTGAGATGAGCCTCAAATGTTCTTTTTGCTCAGTAGTGTAGTTTTTGTCTTGGCACTCCGGCCATTTATGTCCAGTCTGTTTCCTACAGTGGAGTCATGAACACTGACCTTAACTGAAGCAAGTGAGGTTTGAAGTTCTTTGGATGTTGTTAATGGGTCTTTATTGAACTCTTGGATGAGTCGTTGCTGTGCTCTTGGGGTAATTTTGGTTGGACAGCTACTCCTGGAAAGGTTCACCACCGCTTCATGTTTTTGCCAGTCTTTGGTGACTGCTCTGTCTACTAGTAGCTGGTGTTTTGCTCCCCTAGTGTTGCTACCAATTTCTTTCTGCACCCTGCTCATGTATTGAGCCATTTGCTTATTCATCTTAGCCACTATGATGCCTGACAGGAGCTTCAATGTTGTGCAGAGGCAGGTTATTGGCAGGTGGTTAGATGGCACCAGTCCCCTTCATAATCAGGACTGTCCGCTCTTTGGTCAGCCACTCTGGGTGGGTCCCATCCATTAGCAGCTAGTTTATCTGTGCTGCCAGGTGCTCACTGAGTGCAGTTAGCTTCTTGAGCCAGTAGGCGTGGATCATGTCAGGGCTTGGTGCTGTCCAGTTCTTCATACTCGAGACTCTTTCTTGAATGTCTGTCAATGTAATGGTTACTGGAGCTTTTTCAGGGTGTTGTGGTCTGCTCCCAGATCATCAAGCCACTTGCTGTTCCTGTTGTCTCTTTCTCTCATATGATCTTCCAATATTGCTCAGTCTCCAGCCTTGGTGGGTCTGTTCTCATTCTAGTACCCTGCCACAGAGTACACCTTGGATGTGTCGGTGGAGAATATATGGCTTCTATATCCCTGGTGTATCTCTTCAGATGGGTAGCCAAGGCTGAGTGTCTTTGCCTGGTAGTTTCTAAAGCCTCAGCTATGGGCAGCTTGTTGTATTTCTTGGGCATCCCTTTTTTCAATCACACCTTTCTGCAGTTCTGAAAGCTGGAAACTTTCCGCCGTACTGCCTTGATCTTCGTCTCTACCCTTCTCTTCCATGGAGGGTACTGCTTCTTATCTTATAGCCAAGCATCTCAAGGATCACTGCTGCTGTGGTGCAGATCAGCTGATTGGTGTGAGTAATGGTCATGATTGTCCATAGGCACATCATCTAGGAGACTTTCAGATAGTACTTCACTTTGTGCATTTTTATATTATATACACACACACACACCCCTCTTCTATATATAGGTGTTAAATTGTGTTATCGCTTTCACACTCAGTGTACACATGGCATCTCATGAAAGGTGAAAAAAAATGATACATAAAGATGGCCTGGACTATAAGAAGATTGCCAACTTCAGCACAGTGACCAAGATCATACAGTGGTTTAACAGGACAGGTTCCACTCAGAACACGCCTCACCATGGTCGACCAAAGAATTGAGTGCCTGTTTTCCTCAGTGTCATATTAATAGGATGTCTTTTGATAAGATAAATGTATACTGTTATACAAGCTGTACACTGACTACTTTGAAGATATTACACACATACAATTTATATACAATTTAGTGTAAATATAAGATATTTACAAAAATGTGAGGGGTGTACACACTGAGATACTCTGTGTGTGTATGTATATATACACAGACACTTATTCAGCCGTATGGCTTTTGCATAGCCTAAAAAAATGAGTCATTTAATCTGAAAGTTAATCCTTTTAGACATCCCATGTTGACATATTGCCGCCACAACAAGCGTGCCTTTTGTATGCCATTCTGTACAGTCCCACAGCATAATCCAACATGCAGGAGCAGAGCACCCTTCACAGACCACACACACACACACACACACACACACACACACACAGAAATACATAAACACCTTAGGGGAGACATGCACGCATTACTGAAAAGAGCTTTACAAGCTGGTTCATAGACACACTGGTTATCCTGAGATGGCCGTGTGTGTACTTTATGTGAATGTGTCTGTGAAACAGAGAGAGGGAACCAAAAAGGAATAGTATTGAGTGAGCAGTAAGTGCTGCAAGGGTCAGATGGAAGATAGTGCTGGCAATTGTGATACAGTTTTTGCTTAAGTGCTGGGCAGAAGGTTTCCATAGGACACAAACTTATACACAGGTTTTTGACCAAACTGACAAAAACTGGAGGAACATCCCACTGTGTGTGTCTGTATAATTTGTACATGCCTTTCCAACTCTTTTATTGAATGAAGTTGCCATTTCTAAATGAGCTCCAACTATTCACAGGGTTTTCCCTGTGTCTTGTTAGAATGTTGATAAGAGCTCAGTAATATTATGTTTATTGTTATCATTAATAAAAATGGTCACCATTGTCCAATTCTCCTCTTCATGACACATTTTAAATAAGAGATCGATCTGGACTGGAAGTAGACAAGTCAAGTAGTCAAGAAGCCTGTTGGAACCTGTGGTTTGGCACTGTCCTGCTGAAATAAGCAATGACGTTACAGGAAGAGACACCATCTTGATGCCAACATACACAAATCAGCCTTAACATTAACACTACTTGACTAATTGTGTAATACTAATACTGGTTCCCCAAATAATATACACATACACATGATACATAAGCTTATATTTAGCCTTTATTGTGCACAGTAATGGTCAGTTTGTGTTGTGTGTATGGTGTAGCTGACTATTCCATAGGTGAAGAAAATGTTGACAGTATTTCAACCTATAAATAGCACTTTCCTTGCTTAGCCTGTGCCAGCATCCTGAAATCAATACTGAGATACTGTTTGAACAGAGCACTAATGCTAGTCTAAAATAAGAAAGCCCTGAGCACAATCAATAAACAAATCAGGTTCTATGTCATAGATCCAATACTTTCTGCACTGCTGCATTTTCATTGTACAATTCTACAAACACTTTAAGGCCTAAGAAAGAAAAAAAAAACAGTTTCATTTCAATGTTGCTTGTAAAACAAAATCGCAGCTGAAAGCCTCTTAGCCTTAAAAGGGAGAAGGTTTTGTCCTGGCCAAAGTAAAATCTGTCAGTCAGGACAAACACACTAAGGACTCTAGCAAAACAGGCAACATTATCATTGTCACACATCAAGCATGTGAGATGCGTGCTCTGTGTGTTCTGACACAGCTTGGGGACACATAGTGAGACATGCATTGTGACAGCAAGTAAAATGTGTTCCTATAGCTGTTAATATTTTCCATACATAGTTAAAGTTCAAAGAAAAGAAAAAAATTTAATTAAAGTGTTAACTCTGCATCCTGGGGTAATATTTGTATTCTTCTTGTTTTAGAAACCTCGTTTTAATATTTTCTTCCCATTTTGCTATACATAAACAATTTTCTGAATATGTGAAATGCAGTTCTTGGGAGAACTCAAATTCTACCAGGAATTTAAATATAACTGTTACAGTAATGCATCATGAGGTCATGGCAGAGACCACGGTGATAATCTGAGCATTAATACACTGGACATGGATCAAAATTTGCATTAGGACAGCAGTCTCATAAGTGTATTTGGTGTTTAAATGTTTAACAGTCCTAATGGTGCTAGGCTGAATTACACGATTTTCACATAATTCTGCAATGTAATGATACACTTCCACTGCAGTACATTTTGAATTACACTCATTCAGGTTGTATGGGTGAGTTACTGCGCAAAACAAATCTTGTTTCATACGCCTTTATCAACAGTGCTATTTTAGCTGACGTACTGTGACCTATATGCCAAAGGGACTACTTCTCTAGGTAGATGACTGTAGGTGAATCTGTGGCACTAACAGAGGAGTCCTTTAAAAGAGTGACATTAGAGAGTGGGGGGCAGTGGAGTGCACTGATCTAAATGGTTGACGCAGACATGGAGTTGGCAACGGCCACTGGTGGAGCACTCAAGAGCACTGCAAGCATCAGCATTTTGAGCAACACCTACACTACACACTCAGTAACATCAGGCCATTGTTTCCAAACAAGACTATAAAGACCAATACCCCCAGTCATGTCTCTACTGTACCATTCATTTAGTTCTATTTAGACAAACATTTACTGTTCTATAACTGGCACCCAAGGCAGTCATCAGTTACTGTAATAGCCTAACATGACAAGAACAGCTAAAATGCATAGCAGCAAACAGCAAAGTATTCACAAGACTTTATTTAAAGTTAATGCATTGCAAAGCAAAGCAGTTAAAATGGTGCATTAAGTACTCATGCAACCAAAGCCTACATTCAGTACAACACAAACCTTGTATTAACGTTCATTTTCTACAGACCAACACACCAGCACTATACAGACTTTGGTTGCAACAATGAAGTTGACATAACTAAATTAAATTTGTCAAAGTGAATAATCTGCATTGATGTATTGAAAAAACTACAAGGCTGCATCTGGTAACAGTGCAAATATGGATTCTCCAGAGCAAAAAAATAAAAAATAAAAAATAAAAAAAAGTCTTCTACAGCGTGGAAATATTTTATTCATAATGCTGATTATGGTAATTTGCAGATGATGCAAAACGCATATCTTGTACAGCGATACGAGAAGACACCCTGGAGAATGTGTGTGTACAGCTGCACGTGCGTGAAGGTGGCAACACCACCATAAGTTTAAACTTTTGGCCTTTTCCTGCCCAGGAATTTCAGCTGCCAGAATGTGATCGTGATTAGTAATAGTGTAACACTGCATTAGTGGGTTTATGTGTTATAATGAAACGATGTAATGTTAAGTAACATCTACAGCTGTTATCAGTCTGGCCATGTTAGTTATAGGCTATAGTCTGTTCACTCAAGGTCACATTATCATGTTCAAGTGACTCATTAACAGTGCTAGATCACTAACTGCTTATCCTAACTTCCCTCAAATAAACTTTAACACGTCCCTTAGCCTTTTACTTCAGTCACCAATTCAATGCCCTATATTAAGTTCCAAGTCCAGAAACATTGACATGCAAAGATTAAAAATATATCATTAGGTGTATTCTTTTCTGAATTCTTCATTTATTTTGTTGGATTTTACATCTGGCATCTGAATTGTTAAATTATTTTACAGAACTTCATCTCGATTTCATTTACATTTACATTTATTCATTTGGCTGATGCTTTTGTCCAAAGCGACTTCCAGGTTCAGGAAACAATCAAGCATAAAATTTTGGAGATATTTTGAGGAGCAGTGCTGCAGTGTTACAGAAATATTTTAATGAATATTGGAATGTTATCAATAAATGTTTTAATATTCATGTTGTGTAAATGGTTACATTCATTAATCAATGGAGAAACGAATACCTACACTGATCACGATGTAGACAAATACCTATGCTCAGTGCTCCATAGATCAGTTCAAACACAAACTATTCTAAACAGATTTGGTACACACAATACCTACAACTCGGTACACCATTTTCAGTAATCTTTAGACCAATTCACTAGGGGTGGGAATCACAGGTTCTTTAATTATACGCAATACTTGGCCTGCGATAATACTGCAATACAGCGATTCTACGATAATCAACATATCGCACTGCAATGACAGTGATACATCACAAAAACATGGGGTTGCTTTATTAATTTACATAAATAACAGCAATGCTACTGTTAACTTTACCATATTTGCTTTGCAACTGTAGTCAGAAGTGCAGTAAAACGCTACTTCAGCTTCAAGGCTTCACTTGGTAAGTTGCGCTAACATCATACTACCAACCGAACTACAACTCCCATAAAGCAACTCTTTCCACCTATTTTACCGCACCAGACACATCAACACCAGACACTTTCATTGCTCCCCATAAAACATGCCTTCCACTACAGCCAGCTAGTTTTAACCATGTGTATGCCAGACGAATTATGGAGCGTTACACTTGTCTGATCTACATTACTGTTGGACAGTTCAGCAATGGCTAGATATATTGCCAGCAATGCTGAATTATGCACACTTGGATTACTGGGTGTTTTCCCCCTTTTCAAATCGCTGGAGAGCTTCTGTGTGTTTACTCACTTGTAGCTTCATCCATTGCTATGAAACATGTGCAGGAAAGGGATGTGCAGAGATACCGCATTCACAAAATAACCCATGCTCTGTTCATTTTCTAAAATTCAAAAGCAGACTTTAGATTTAAATTAAATTCTTGGGAAGCTTTCACCCAATTCTCCTGCACTCAGTTAAGCAGTACCACCAAGAGGAGAGAAGTAGTAATGTGGCCGGTGAGTCAAATTGACAGCAAATGTTTAATAATAAAAAAAAAAAATATCGATATTGATGTTGGTGTATAGATTATCGTATTGCAAGGACGACGATATATCGCCATATCGATATTTTGTCACACCCCTAACCTTCACTTAGTACTTCACAGATACTCACATTCAGTATTCTACAGGCCAGTTACACTACACACTAATACTAGGGGTGTAAATTAAGTATTATTATTACGATTCAATTCAACAGCTATTATTTTAGCCAATAAACTGATTTTTGATACCTTACAATTTGCAGTGATGCAATTCGGTTCCATGCAATCTACTACATTTCCTTGAACGCAGATGCAAACAGATTGTAATATGAACATTTTATTATTAAGGGTCAAACACAAGAATGTAGACGAACTGAATTAACTTAAACACTGCACACAGTAAACAAAAATAACACTTTATGGGTCACACCAATACATCAGATCAAGTACTATATTAGCTGATGTATCGATTGTTCTATCCCTACTGTAAATAAATACATTCAGTTTTCTACAGACCAATACAATCAGTACAGCACAGATCAATACACTGAGTATTATTCAGAACAAGACCTACAGTCTTATGTAAAATGTTGGCCCCATTTGATAAATAATTAAACAAAAATTAAAAAATACAAACATTATTATGGCACTGTCAAAAGGTTTGGGAACCCTACATAACCAGTACTTAGTAACATCTCCTCTGGCAGAGATTACACTTTTTAGAGCTAAATGTCTTTCAGGTGTTGCACTTTTGATTTTCTCCCATTCTTCCTTGCAAAGCGTTTCTAGTTCTGTAATATTCTTTGGTTGCCTTGCATGTGCAGCTCTTTTAAAATCTACCCAAAATTTTTCAATGTTCAATGATGTTTAAATCAGGGGGCTGTGATGGCCATTCCTAAACCTTTAGCTTCCTTCTCTTGAAGTCGTCCATGATAGATTTTGAGCAGTGGAGACTGCTCTAAGACTACAAGGGAAGCTCTGCTTCCTCCAATATGTCAGAAAATGCACTTGTTCATTTTCAGCTATTTATCATAGATTGTCTGATGCATTTTTCCCCCCCGTAAATTTCTATGGCAGCAAGTGCATTAATACGTACAGTATGGAAACGCAGCTTCACTGGACCCATATGCAGCTGCTTTTTACAGTAGAAAAGCTGAATGCTTATTGGATAAATTGATAAATTCCAGGGAATCTGATCATCTCTGGAAGTCAATTGTGCATTATTGGCTGATAATATAAACCATTTGTTTGTATACATAATAAATAAATAAAAAATAAAAAAGTTATTTGTTAAGTTAGTTAAGAACTTTGTAAAGCTTGTGGAAGGAGACTAGCCAGCTAGCAAGCTGTACATAATGGCAGACGGCACAATTATTGTTCACTTGCTTATGGAAAAGCCCCTTAATAGTCTTCCTTATGAGGAGAGACTCAGAATTAAACAGCAAGACTGACCAATGCCCAAGATTGATTTGGTGCATAAATCAGTTAAAAATAACAGGTCTATTTTTTTTTTTAGCTCTCTTGGTATGACAAGGTGAACTGGCTGAATGAAAGGGCTGTGACAAAAAATATGTACGGTTGGCTTCTTGATGAAACTTCAAGAATTCATGTACAAATAAATTGTATAATGCAGACCTAAAATGAGCTTCCCCTTTTTGAAGAACCAGCAGTTGCCACTGATTTCGCGGTACTATATATCTTCGAATAATAGCCCCGGCATTTATTCAAAAAAATTATTCCGCATGCCCAGTGTTTAAAAGAGACAGACGGTTGTTGGAGACGGGCTATTATTCACCTCGCAGACAGAATGGTGATGGGTATTTACGGCCACAAAAAATTCAAATCTTAAGCCTTGAATGTTAAATCAAATGACCTTTCCCATCGCTCAAACATCATCACCCTGTGGGGTTATGATTGACGTTGTTAAGGTAATTAGGTGTGTTTCTCATGGAGAGTGAAATACGGATCAGCGCGGGCAGAAGAGGGTTGGAGTTAGTAAAAAGTACAAGTGAGTTAGCGGTTGTTGTGAGAAAGCACAAGCTAACATCTCTTCATCCTGCCGTTTATTGGAAACGGGTGTCAATAAGAGACAGGCTATTATTGGCATATATGGCATGTTTAAGATCATTGTCCTCAACTTCAGCTTTTTTACAGATGGTGTGATGTTTGGATTCTATTAAATACCAGCAAATTCTGGAAGCACTCTTCTCTCCACCTGTGCAATGTTTCTGTGCCACTGGCTGCAACACAACCCCAAAGCATGATAGATCCACCCCCATGCTTAATGGTTGGCAAGGTGTTCTTTTCATGAAATGCTGCTCCTTTTTTTCTCCAAACATGCCTTTGCTGATTGTGGCCAAACAGGTCCATTTTAACTTCATCAGGCCACAGCACTTGTTTTCAAAACTTATCAGGTTTCTGTAGATGTTCTGTTGCCTACTTTTGACATTGGATTTTATGATGGGGATGCTGGTAAGGTTTTCTTCTGTGGACTCTTCCATGAAGGTCAGTGGAATGGTGCATCAAAACTCCTGAGTCTGCTAAATCTTCCAGCAGGTTTTTGGCAGTCAAATGGGGATTTTTATGTATCTTTCTGACCATCATACGAGTAGCTCTCAGAGTTTTCTTGGACTTCCAGACCTCATCTTGACCTCCACAGTTCCCCTGAGCTGCCATCTCTCAATTACATTTCTCACTGTGGAAACTGCAAGCTGAAAATGCTTTGCTATCTTCTTGTAGCTCCTCCTGCATTGTGGGCATCAATAACTTTACACAGCTGCTTGGAGGAGCCCATGGTAGTTGAGTGTCCACAAGCGTGTGCACAAGGTTTGAAGAGTCAGAGTATTCGTAAAGCTTTGAAATTGGCACCAGCAGACATTTACTAATGACAGCTGTTCCCAAGCATCAGATCTAACGAGCTAATTAAGATCTGAAGCCTTTAAAAAGAATCTGAGACTTTGGAACTCTTAGGGTGCCCAAACCTTTGTACAGTGCCATGATGTTTTTTATTTTTGTTCAGTTTATGGCATAAAAAGTAGCCATGCATCAATGTCTGCTGAAAATATTTTTTTCCAATCTTTCTCCTGAAAAATTACCCTACTTAAGGAAACTATTGGGTTAAGTAAACTAGGGGTTAAAAACCTTTTTTCAAAACCTCATGACTGATGTGATCTATCAATAGCCACAGCCTGTGTTCTTTACCTGCTGTACTGCAGCTCAACAATAGCACACAGCAAGCAGCAAAACAGCCCTCTCTGCATTAGTGCTTCCACTATCTGCTGTGTGCAGTGCCCCATATGACCAATGCAGTGCAGGTGAACTCACAGCACACTACCGCATAACATGAAAGCTGAAGTGGGGAGAAAAAATAAATAAATGAATAAAATCTTTCTACGATCTTAATATGGCAAATGCTGAAGACAGAAATGATAGCTGTGCAATAAAAAATATATAATAAGTAAAAAAAAATTATATATATCAATTTATTTTTATATTATACATTTCATATTCAATGCTAATTTTGCCTTGTAATATAGAAATGGGTTCCATTTCCAAAGTTCAGCAGAAGCAGCATACCTGTGAACGAAGCCGGTTGTGGATGTCCGTACTCATGGCATGTGCCGTGTTCCTATACACAGTGCTGGAGTCAAGCAGTCTGCCTCTCTCTCTGACCCAGGACAAAAAAAATTACCAAACAAGTCGCAATATTTCTGACCACTAAAGAATTTGCTTGCATGTAAATCCAGCAGCAGATTACAGCTGCAACAACAGCACTGTCCTGCACACTAAGACACTAAGCTGTTCTCGCTGTTCCTCGTAGTGTCTTGTGCTCTGGGCTGCTACTTATCTAGGTTCTAACCAGCTCTCCTCCTTCTCAAGGGCTTCCTGGGAGTGATACTTTAGCCAGTAGTCAAAGAATCATACAAGGCCTGCCTCCCTCCCTCCCGCCCTCCCTCCCTTTCCTGGTCTCTGTCTCCCTGTCTAACTCACTAACGCACTCTCAGAATTAAAGACACAACACAGACAAGAAAAAAAACACAGCCTGAGAGGGTCACAACCATGCCTTACTCTTTAAACATCAATAGGCACATTTTGCAAGGGTTTACAGACTTTCACTAAAGAAAAAATAAAATCCTTTGAAAGACAGCAGCACCAGTCAGCAGATATGAGATTACAAGCACAAGCAATTTCCAAGTCAGTGCAGTATTGCAGTCTGCAGTTAAACAAGACCAACATATCTCAACCATCAAATTCAAGACCTAATCATTTCATGGCTGCCAGTATATAGGTTCACAGTGGCCGCCAAAAAGCCTAAAGACTTAATTTCACTAAATCTAACAAACTACCAGGACATAATGCATGAAAATTTTATTATGATTTTTTTTTAAACTTGAGGTTTAATGTTTTATTTTTTTTATAGTGCTCTTAGAGATTTCTGGCTCATTCTGTCTTATGACAGTCAACATCAAAATATTCTTCTTAATATCTGGGCTGAATCGGAGTTTGTAAACGCCATTGTAAAAGTTACAGCCTTCATTGCCTTCACTAAGGAATGAGCAAGCAGCTCCAGGAGTCACATTGTGTCAAGTTGCAGGGCCCAAATTAAAAATGAATCACCATTGGCCTCCTTTTGAAAGCACACACCAACTATAACAATAGGAGATGTGTGTGGATGCATGCTGTGGCAGTAATTCTTCCATCACTAGATGATCCAGAATATAACATCAAGGCTTTTAACCCATATTAATGGTTACAAAGAAGACAATTTTCCAGTCTTTGATTTCACTTTAAAACAGACTTCGTTCCCTGTACTGTTAATATATGTAAGTGAGCCATGTTCCAATTGGCTACCCTGTATAATGCCTCATCCAATGAGGAGTCCAGACAGGACTATATAGAATGAGGAGTAGACATTTTACAACATAAGCCATGTTTATCTACTTGGCAGCCTACAGCCGGTCCTGGCCCAGGAACCACAATACTGCTACACAAGGTACTGCTGTAGGCTGCAGACTGCTTCATCTTTGGACAGGTTAAATACGGAGGTCACATTTCATTGTGGTACACTGTGTGATGCCATGTGTCAACATTCACCGCTTCTTTCAATCCTGTCTCTATGGAAAGAGACTTCACATCTATAGATAGAGAATAAAGTTTAATTCAGACTGACTGGAGGGAGAGAGCTAGACAGAGAGAGAGAGATCAAAGCTCAACCTTTGTTCCAAACTAATGTGAAAGTAATGTGGAAAAAATTAGGACACCCTGCGAAAGCCTCAGTGTTTTTGTATCATTCTTGATCATATGGATATTTAAACTCAATTTAACAATAATGGGAGATAAAGTAATGCAACTAAACAATTAAAACTTTTCCAAATCTTCTGTAAACTTCTTCTGTAATTCTTCAAATATCCAATTTCAGGTAAGGAATAAGTTAGGAAACCTCCACCTTTATTCCCAATTAACATGGCTCAAATCACACACAGATGTACCATATCAGGTGCATGTGATTAGAACATTGTTACTCTGCATTTTAAAGGAGGTTTTCCCTATTTAACCCAGGCGTTCAGTTTGGTGTGCTCCTGACTGTTGGGGAGAGTGAACACCAATCTTTACCAAGATCTCAAAAGAATTTACAAATCAGCCATTCCTCTTTCCAAAAAAAATAATCCACAAAAAGGAGGACTTCCAAAACAACTGCCAACATTCCCAGGTCTGGTTGTCCTGACCACAAATCTCCAAAACCCTATAATGTCATCACAGTACCTACAGCAGGCTCTTGCTACTATTGATGTGCAAGTGCAAACCTCTACAATCGGAAAGAGACTACAGAACTTGCAATGGGAGGTGTGCAAGGAGGAAACCATTGCTCCCCAAGAGAAACATCAAGGCCAGAATTGAGTTGGTCAGAAGAAATGTAGACAAAGACCAGGACTTCTGCAATAATCTTCATTGGACAGATGAGGTCTGAATTTGAATTATTTGAACACTAGAAGAGATGACATGTCTGGCATAAACCAAATGTAATGTTCGAGTAAAAAAAACCTCATGCAGACTGACTGTAAAGCATGGGAGATGGAAATGTCATGGTTGGGGGATGCTTTGCTGCAGCAGGACCTGGCAGCTCACCATCATAGAATCCACCATGAATTCTCCCTCAAACATCTCATCTCAAACATAGGGGGCAGCCAAATCCTAATGGTTAGAGAAGTAAGTTGTGACCGAAGGGTTGCAGGTTCGATTCTCGAAACCTGCCAGCAGGCTGAAGTGCCCCTGAGCAAGGGACCTAACTCCCTTGCATCACCATGCATGTCGCTCTGGATAAGAGCATCTGCCAAATGCTGTAAATGTAAATCTCAGCTTAAAGAATTCTGCATTGAGGAGTGGGGCAAACTTACCTTTAACATTTTCCCCTCATCTTTAAAGCAAACACTAAACTAATGAAGGCCTTGTTAATTACCAAAAGGGTTCAATCAGTTGGGTTTAATGAGAAGAAATGCTAAAGTCTGTAATGCTGGAGCCAGGAATTAACCTGATGTAGTGCCATCAGGGGAGTCCAATCCTAGTGTGGCTTCACATTTTCAATAGGGCTGAACAATTCTCAACATGAAAGAGTGCAATCTTCAAATCATAAGGGCTACCAGTTTATATGCCCCCATTACTAGTGATATGATGTTTGGAAAAGCACACTTGGGTCTAAAGCATTTAATGCCAAGACGCCAGTGGTGTATGATGTGGATTAAACAGTGTAGAACACCACACTACGAATTACACCAGCTAAGAGGACACAATAAACACTTTTGGCAAGTTAGCCAAATAACTAGCCTGACTGGCCATCAAAATTAATGTAACTCAGATTTAATGTCTCATGCAGCTAAAACTAATAATGAGAAAAAGGCATAATCCACTGCACTCAAGACTAAATCCTGTCTGCACTTAATGTTATCATGCTGGTCAGGAGCAAGAGACTACAGGATTATCACCCTGTGATATCAGCACAAAACACTGCTTTAGAATAAAATAGACAATGGCCATTGCCTGTTACTATATACCATATTGCATAAGCTATAAACTTGGTCACATTGCCTATTAATATTGCATTTAACAGCTTAACAAAACATACACTTTAATTGTATTTGGATCATCCATTATATCTGCAAATCACTATTTGGTTAAATCCACTCAGCACAGAACAAAAGAAAAATAACATACTTTAAACAAGAATCAAATGCAACAGTTAACAAGAAAAAATCTGTATTCATAAACAATATTCTATTTTTCTTTGTTACATTAAGAAACTCTTTAGTGGTTACATTTTTTTTAGGGTTGTATTCTCTTGCATACAATCAAACATGAGTTAAGAATCAAGAATCACTATAACTTTCACAGGTGAACTTAATGTGACCTTCCCTATACTTTTGAATGCACATGCCCAACTGTTCAATGTTTCAATACTTTTTATATCTTGCGGTTCTCCAACAAGGAGCTTAATGGCAAAATTCACAACATGCGTTAGATTCATGAACCGACCAATACATTTCCTGGTTCAATCAGAATTAGTATTTAAACATCCCTCCTCATCATGCTGTTCACATTGACACTGTGAGACCAAGATGACACCTAGCAATTGATCAACAGTACCTTCATCATTGCGAAGCTTCAAACAGGATGTTCTCAAATGGAAATGGCCACTTAGCTTAGAGTTTCACAGAGTGTGTCAGCAGGTTACAACAGAGATAGAGACTGGATGAGTCACAGAAAGGCATAGAAGTGGACGTCCTTTGGCCACATCCCACAATGATCACCGCTTCATTGTGAACAGTGCCCTGTGGAACCAGATGATGAATGCCACACAACTCCAGGCACATTTAAAGAATGTGAGCGCCACCAAAGTGTCACGTCAGACCATTCGAAACCATTTACATTAACATGGTCTGCGTGCTAGATGACCAGCAGGGGTATCTGACCACATTACCAGGCACAGGGAGCATTTACGCTGGATGAGGGACCAGTCTTTTGTGAATGGTACAGTAACAAGGTCATACTACCTAAAGAACATAATTAATCCAGTCAGTGTCCCCCTGCATTAACAACAAAGGCCAAATTTCATCATCACGGATAAAGATGCTGTAGCTCATCGAAGTCACATCATTAGGGAATGGCTGCTGGACACTGGAGAACCTCGAATGGAGGGGCCTGTACTTTCTCCAAACTGAATCCCATAGAAAAAATGGGTTCAGCCGAGTCACCGTGTAGAGGCGTGTAACTATCACAAAACCTCAATCACCCGAGAGCTGCCCTTCAAGAAGAGTGGGATGTCATGCCTCAGCAGCAATAGGTTGACTTGTGAACAGCAAGAGACGTTGTTGTCGAGCTGTAATGGATGCTCAACGGCACATAACACGTTATTGAGACATATTGAGATTTTTTGTTGCGGTATACTCACCACTGTTATTGAACAAAAGTCACAACTTTTGTTCAATAAATTGTTTGACCATTGCATGCTTCTACTTAAAATGTCCTACTTTCATGATATACACACACACACACACCAGCCTATTTAACTGGCCTGTTTAACAAGTCTTAACTCCAGCTTAAACATTAGTTCGGCTGGAGAGCCTGGGCTTAGCAATACCAATGCACTCACCACCAAAGACTTTCATTTAGCCAGTGTCTAAAGAGACAGTGTGACCCAGCAGATGCCTCACTGTCTCCTTTCTCAGTACCTGAACATAATGCTTCACAGCACCATCCTTCTGTTCAGTCTGGACAGGCTCCAGAATAAACACAGTATAATTCTCAATTTAAAGAGATAAAGTAGCAGGAAGTAGATCTGTTATGCTCAAGCAGATAATCACTATTCTATAATAATTATAAATAACCATTTACCCCCCCCCCCTCTTTGTTCTTGGTTCAAGCTATGGTTAATTTATGGTTTCAAACAGTTTCTCATTTCTTACAAGGAACTAAACAAAATAAAATGAAGGAAGAGCAACCTCCTATCCGCTGTGGTTTGCCCGTTTTATTCCTGTAGTTTCCTAGCAGACATGTGTGAGCCAAGTGAAGATACTAAGCTCAAAGAACTGAACCATCAACTCACCACACTTCTTCCTCGGGAAGGAGTCACTACCTGTAAAGAGCAAAATGTCACTGTTAAGTTCACAAGAAATAATCAGATATGGTGAGAGAAAATCTGTGCTTGCTGGTGGCCATGTAGGAGTCCTAACCATTGATGAACATAATTAGCATAATTGTAAATTACACAGTGCATCTCTGATTGATGGAGCTGATAAAAATGGGCCAATAAAAAAAATTGATTTAAAAATAAATTGATTAAAAAATGTTCTAGGTGAATGTCTTACAGAATTCTTTTCAGTTTGTATCGTATTTACAGAGCATCTGTAGGTCGTGTGGTTTTCTACATACTACCATTGCTGTGTTCATCACTAAAATAATAAACCCACATTAGCTGGACATCACTAATGCATGCATGTTTGCAATTGCACATTTTATGTATCTGAAGTACAATTAAATCTATGCTGTTGTAGCTAAAACGCATGTATCTCATGACTCAAAATAATCAGGAGACAACTTGATTACTAATATGATCAGTAGTGACAGTCCCAATATATACCCAAGTTTTTTTTTTAACAATGACCATCATCATATACCTACACCCATTCTGCAGAGATGTTGCTACACTTCCTAATCACCATACATTACTCGTGGTTATGACCGTAATGAATGTAGGCTGCAGACAAGTAGGACAAGACTCTGCCTAATGCTGTCCTGTTCTACATTGCTGACATTGCTGTTTGTAGTTAAGTCTGTTCATACATTATATATACGGTTACATTATATTGGTAACGCACTGCTGAATATATGAATATCAAAAAGTACCACCCAATCATCACCTAGCCTGTACACACCACAGAATGGAGCTCACCTGTTGGCATGCGCAATTTTTCTAATGTTTTAGTCCATCATCAGTGGTCAGGGTTTGAGCACATATCCATACTTGACTAGATATTTTCTGACCACTCAACCTAGCAGAGACTATGCTATTTAAAAACTCCAGCACCACTGTAGCAGATATAGCAGCACCACACACTTTCACGTCAGTCACTGCTGTGTTGAGAGCTTAATACCACTCAAGCAGTACCTGGTCAACAGTAGCCCTTCGATTAGAAACCGACCAATGACGACCGGAGTAGAAGGGTGTTTCTAAATAAAGTGGACGGTGAGTGTGGAACACTAAACAGTTTTTATCATTACACTCGTCATATTTCAATTTGTTTCAGAAGTGCCAACGTTCTGCAGAACTTGGAAACACAGTTTCAAGTAAAGAGTTGTTACATCAGGATGAGTCTACATTAAAGCACCAGATGAGAGCAATACTAACCCTTTTGCCCACAGGGGCTTGCAAGGTCCTGCAGAGGGCTGTGATTTTAGGGTCGCACTAAAGCTGCTTTTCTGTCAACTGCACATGGATAATGAACACAAATCTGCTCGGAAGTGATTAGTGCAGGGGTTTGTGCTTAAATGTCATGAAAAAAGATACTCATACTTTCATCTGGCACTTTGTTAAAGTGGTGCTCTCCAGCCACCCCTGCACAAACACACAAGCTCTCAGCACTCAAGCAGTCTGAGTGGGAACCATGTGTGATGTGGCTTAACACACAGCAAGGGCTCTCACCCACTACCTATATTGCTCTGCTCACTGATGATTAATACTCAAGTCCAGTTCAGGTTTCAAATCAATGCTGTTAAAACAAGTTGGTGAGAGATATTTCTTCTACATGTTACACAATGAATTTAAAACTTTGTCATTTTGAGAGTAAACTTTACAATGAGTCCATTTACATTCCATTTAAGTCACTGAAGAGATGTAAGAACTTGGCACATTATTCAATGTAGACCTCATCACTGAGTGAATGGCAAATGTCTGGAACGACACGAGTGGCTTTTCAAAGGCTAATAATTAACTGATGGTACAATTTTAGAAATGCAGTTTTAGAAAAGACAGCATATTCAGACCATGTGGAAATCGATACAACCAGAATCGAAACCAGATTTCATGCTTATTGATGTCCTGTTAAATGATGCTGCTCTGCTGGAATGGCCTGAAATAATGACTTGTCTGTTCCGCCATCAGTCTTGTCAAGACTGGGTGATCCAATGCTCTGACACCAAATCTATCTTCATCATCTTTATTGTATTGCTGATTACCAAGGATAATATTATATATAATAGAGAGAGAGTGAGTACAACTGAGCACTCAGATGGGGAAAAAAATATATGGACTCATCAAGACTCTGTGAAGCTCTGATTTTTGACCAGTTTCTGAGATCAATATAAACCACTGATTGACTTCAAGACATTCTTACAATGCACTGGGTCACAACTGGTCTACCTGATATGTTGACCTGAATAAAAAGTGCCAGCTGTGCCACATTTAAAAGTACAGGGGGTCCTAGACTTACAGCGTACTAGACTTATTTTTAATGATTATGTCTGGCTTTTTTATGCATATATTTACTGTCCTATACGGTAGTAGAATGCAGTAGAACGGCTACTAAATGCTTTACGGCAATATGCCAGCGCCACAAGATGAGCACCTGCAGAGTGTGTGAGGTTGCTGCTTGCAGGGAGGGGGAGAAATAAGGGGGGGGTTCACTGTTATTGCTGTGATGTTTATCTTTTATTTACAGTTAGTGTTGAATAAGAGTTCATGTGGATTGGTGGGTGAGATGGGGGGTTGATAGTGCACTGTGCTAAGGCACCGTCACTCTGCTCTTGCCACAAGTCACCTCTCAAGTGCATTTACAGCTGTGGTGCAAGTTGAAGCATTAAAAAGTGCATTTCTATCTGGAGCAATGTTTCCTAATTGCTTTACTGTAATATGAGGCAATGTTACAATGTTACTGTTCAATAAAGCCTCTGCAGCATCTTTACATGCATGAGTTCCAACTTACGTCAGAATTCAAGTTACGTCACAATCAGACCCTACCCATCAAACCAAACCCTGATGTAACTCGAGGACCCTGTACAATCTAAATCTGTAAATACAAAATGGTTTTTATTGTGTTTCAGTGTGCATAACAAATCATGCTGTGTTTGGAATAAGGCAAAGATTGGAACAATGTTATTTAAAAACTGATGGTACTGTTATGCATCCAGAAGAACTTGGTGACATATTGTGCAACACATTATGATCATCTATATTGTCTTACTGCCCAGTCCTACTCAATAGCCCAGTACATCTTTCTCTTGCTTTGTCTGAGTGTGTGTCCCAAGGGCCTAGTTTTCCCCTGACAATGACCTCCAGCTAAAGCCACAACCTTGAACAATCGGAGAAAAATGCACCTCACTACTATGACACTGGAGGCACATTGTTCTTTGTCCCAGACTCTCAACTCTGTATTATTCTTTACCACAAGAACTAGCATTTATGAAATGACATAGGACAGCTGATATAGCCTTGAATAGATGCAAGCTAGTAGGTAGTGGGATACAATCCACCTTCAGTCGCCACGTAGAGGTTATAGTTAAGGATGCAGCTATATCATGATCATTGCACCGCTGGTTATGGTACCTGAATCATATATACAGCCCGGGGTTGTGTTTTATGTCTGCAACCTTGAGATTACGATGGTATTTGCCAGAACACAGACTTGTCCACAGGCAATTAAACGTGGTTACACGCACTAGGGCCGGTGACGGTGACAGATTAGGTGGTGTTTTGTGTGGCGTCTCCTACAGAACGCAGGAGTGCAAATCTGCTCTGCTTGTTCTCGTTTGGCGACGTGTTTAACATTCCGCAGGTCCGGCCGCTGTTGCTAGACCTGGAGCGTTTCCACGCTGTAGCCACAATGTGATTTGCCAGCTGCCGCCGTAACATTGCGCACGATACTGTTGAAGCAATATCCGCAACGGTTAGTCACGCAGTGCTGCGACGATGAGGAGCGGGCTTCATCCCGGTGCACACGTTCTCCTTTCCTAACTGCACACGCTGGTATGGCGGCGGCGGTGTAAGACCCCCTGCGTTACGTAGCCTAGCTACACGCACGAGGCTGAAACTGCCTTCTTGTTCCGAGTTTTCCATTCCACCTTAAATAGTGCGGTATGTGGGTTATTGCGCCCACAAGCGCCGGTCTGGAACTGCTGCAGCATTTAAGGTGGAACCGCGCGTTCAGTGAGAAACTGGCGAGAAAGAAAGAAAGCAACTTTAGCTTCTAGCTTCTGCTTCTCTCGCCGGAGGGATGATGATGCAGTGGCGGGAAAGTGGCTCTAGCTCTGCAGGGTTTAAGACAGGATGGAAAAAGATCAGTTCTTACCATGGGCAGCAGAGGCTCCATCTGAGCGCCTTGGTCTTTTACATCCATCTCTCCTGATCACTGGTGGAGCACAGCGGTGTGTGTGCTACTCTTGCTGCCTCTCTCTCAGTTCCTCACTGGTCACATGCTTAGCAAAGTAGTCGGGCAGACCCTAATACTATTACTCTGAGGGGAGTAGATATTTCTCTCTCTCTCTCTCTCTCTCTCTCTCTCTCTCTCTCTCTCTCTCTCTCTCTCTCTCTCTCTCTCTCTCTCTCAAATGACGCATTTAATTCCCTCACCAACGCCCCGTTAAGATTAGAGTGCGGTTCATGTGTAGCTTCTGCTTGAACGTGTGAGCTGATGCTAATCACTGCACTCTTAGAAAGTGTGTTGTCAGGCGTATTTCCGTGGGTGAACTAGTCTATCTCATTGCTAGACTGTGCCGTTTAAAGCGTTAGAACTCAATTCTGGTCGTGGTTCAGGTAAAACACACCTGGCTTTACCTGGATCAGGTGTGTTCCATTAAGGTTGTAGCTAAACTCAGGGGTGGTGTTTCTCTGGGGATTGGGTGCTCCTGGTAATACATGAGGTAATACTGATACCAAGAGGTAATAAGATAATAAGCACAAGAAATATGTTCCAAATACCTTATGAACATATTCCATCAGCACAGTTGATGTCTTTCAGGGAGGGTGTAACCCATTTTGTTTGTGTGGCTTCATATACATAAACACATGGCAAATAAGTTAGTAATGTCTTGTGAAAAATTTAGGACACCCCATTAAATATTCAGTTCTTCATTGAGAAGTGTTCACATAAATGTCTAATCTTGTTTTTATTTATCCCTGAAACAGAAAGTCATTTAATTGCAGGTAAGCAACAGAAATATGCATTCCAGTTTAGGACAAAGGACACCCTACCCCTCATAACTACTGTTACCCCCTATGGCTGAAATAACTACAGTGAGACGCTTCTTGTAGTCATCTACCAGTCTCCGACATCAGTCTGAGGAAAGTTTGCTCCACTCCTCAGTGCAGAATTCTTTAAGCTGTGAGTTTAAGGGCTGTCTTACATGTACAGCCTGTTTCACGTCACCCCACAGCATCTCAATGGGATTTTGATCTGGGCTTTGACTCGGCTACTGTCGGCTACCGTCCTTGGTGGATTTACTGGTTTGTTTTATGTCATTGTCATGTTGCAGGTTCCAGTGCCACTTCAGCTTTAATGTTTTTACAAATGGTCTCACGTGTTCCTCAAGCACCCTCTGATATACAGTGGAATTAATGGCGGATTCTATGATGGTGAGCTTCTCAGGTCCTTGCTACAGCAAAGCATTCCCAAACCATGACATTTCCACCTCCATGCTTCACAGTAGGTATGAGGTTAATTTCATGTAATGCTACATTTGGTTTATGCCAGGCATGTTCTCTGTTCTGGTGTCTCAATAATTACATTTTAGACTCCATAAAACATTATTCCAGGAGTCCTGGCCTTTGTCTACATTCCCTTTGGCAAACCTTATTCCAGCCTTGATGTTTCTCTTAGAGAGCAAAGGTTTCCTCCTTGCACACCCTTCATGCAAGTTGTGCAGATTGTAGAGGTTTGCACTTTCACATCAACAGTAGCAAGAGCCTGCCGTAGGTCCCATGACGACATTTTAGGGTTTTTGGAGACTTCTTTTAGCATCTCGCAGTCTGCTCCCAGGGTGAACTTGCTTGGGCGGCCAGACCTGGGCATGTTGGCAGTTGTTTTGGAAGTCCTCCTCTTGTAGACTATTTTCCGAACAGTGGAATGGCTGATTGCAAATTCTTTTAAAACCTTTTTAATCCCTTACCAGACTTAAAAGCTACTGTCTTCTTTCTGAAGGCCTCAGAAAGCTATTTTGATCTCACCATGGTGTTCATTCTCATCGCAACAGTCACACCAAACTAATTGTCTGAGGTTTAAATAGGGCAAATCTCCTTCAAAATTCTAAGTAATAATGTTCTAATAATGTGGACCTACACCTGTGTGTGATATGAGCCATTTTAATTGGGAATAAATGTAGGGGTGTCCTGAGATATTCCTCACCAAAAATGGCATTTTATAGAAGATTGTGAAAAGTCTTCTTCAGTTTTAATTGTTTAGTCGTATTACATGAATATCCCAGTATTGTTAAAATGGAGATTAAATATCCGTATGTCCAGGAATGTTACAAAAACATGCAGGCTTTCAACTTTTTAACATGACTGTGTGTCATAGTTTGGGACAACTCTCTCTCTCTCTCTCTCTCTCTCTCTCTCTCTCTCTCTCTCTCTCTCTCTCT
>JBBIGC010000036.1:9836252-9847045 GCA_037576955.1 Lepidarchus adonis
CCGGAATCAAATTCCTTGTATGTGTTCACTCACTTACTTGGCCAATAAACACGATTCTGATTCTGATTCTGATTTATTTACAGTTGAAACCAGAAAATTACATACACTTTATAAAAAGACACATTTTTTTCTTACTGTCTAACATTAAATCAGATAAAACCTTTCCTGTTTTAGGTTATTTAGGATTGCCAAAATCAGTTTTTGCTAAATGTTGGACTAAGGAGATATCAAATGTTTTTACAGATTAAATTTTTTTTTCTTTCTTCAGATTCAGAAGATTACATACACTAAGGTTACTATGCCTTTAAACAATTTGGGAAAGGCCAGCTAAAGATGACATTTCTTTGGAAGTTTCTTATTACTTGATACTACTTGAGTTTAATTGGAGGCACACCTATGGATGTATTTTAAGGCACACCTGCTTTCTTGTGTGACATTGTGGGAAAATCATAAGAAATCGTCCAAGATATCAGGAAGAGAATTGTGAATGCCTGAAGGTGCCACATTCATCTGTTCAAACAAATATGTGCCTGTATAAATATCATGGGAATGTCCAGCCATCATACCGCTCAGAAAGAAGACTGGTTCTGTGTTCCAGAGATGAATGTGTTTTGGTGCCAAATATGCACATCAACCCCAGATCAAAAGCAAAAAACATTGTGAAGATGCTGCTGAAGCTGGTAAGGGAGTCATTATCCCCAGTGAAACGAGTCCTGTACTGACATGGCTTAAAGGCCACTCAGTGAGGAAAAATTCAAATGAAACCAGATTACAGTTTGCAAAAGCGACAAAGACCTTCATTTTTGGAGACACGTCCTGTGGTCTGATAAATCTAAACTTGAACTGTTTGGCCATAATGACCATCGTTACATTTGTAAAATAAAGCCTTCAGCCTTGAGAACTAAGAATATGGTGCTTCTACCCTCATACTTCAGATAGTGTTTTGCTTCAGAAGGGACTAAACACTGTGTGGAAATTAGGGCTGCAACCAATGATTATTTTAATAATCAATTAATCTGTTGATTATTTTTCAGATTAGTTAATAAATCAAATAAAAAACGAGAAAAGCTTTCATTTCTAACCCTTTATTCAAAAACAGAACTAAAATCTTTAGAAAGTGGAGCAGAGTCATCAGAGAACTTCTGCAGGTGGTAGCCCTCTCTGTTGTAACATAAATCCGTGGTGAAAAGTGTAAAAAGATGGTGATAAAACTGTTCCTTGGGGAGCACCAGTGCTACAGAGAACTGTATCAGATGTTTGTTGATAGGGGGTTGGATCCCTAAGGCACTGTAGGTTCTGTTCTCGATCTGCCTATGATCATTGGTTTAATAATTAAAGTGGTGTGGTGGTGGTAGACTGGAGCAGACAAGGTGCTGATGGTAGTGTCATTGGCTGCATTGTCTGCTGTGGAGGTGCTTGATGGTGAGTGGTGGTGGGAGACTGGAGCAGACAAGGCGCTGATGGTAGTGTCATTGGCTGCATTGTCTGCTGTGGAGGTGCTTGATGGTGAGTGGTGGTGGGAGACTGGAGCAGACGAGGCGCTGATGGTGATGTCGTTTGCTGCATTGCCTACTGTGGAGGTGGGGGGAGAACTAAGTGAGTGTCCATGGTCAAACAGATTGAAGAACATATTTAACTCATTGGCCCTCTCTCTGTCCCCCTCAGTCTGTGATGTTATTGGTGTCCTGACCATGTGGCCCACAAAGAACGTCCCAATCAGTTCTCTCAAAGCAGTCCTGTAGTGCAGCACTAGCCTTGTTTGACCAGCCCCTGATCTGGTCTTAATCCTGACTGGCACCCGCTTAACTAGTGGCACGTACTGGGGAGAGAGAAGAACCAGATTGGACAGATCACAAACTGGGTGAAGGTGCTGTGTGTACTGGTGAGGGAGACATGGTTGAAGTCATGGTTGGAGAAATGTCTCCATGTCGCGCGACACAACGAATCGATTATGAAATTCATTGCCAACTCTTTCAGTAATCGATTCGTTGTTGCAGCCCTAGTTGAAATATTGAAGTATATCTGAAGACATCAGCTAGGAAGTTAAATCTTGGGTCTTTCAAATGGTCAACATACTGCATAACTAGTTATAAAATGGCTTAAAGACAACAAAATCAATGTTTTGGAGTGGCCATCACAAAGCCCTGATCTTAACCCCATAGAAAATTTGTAGCTGAAAAGACCTTTTACTATTGACTCAGTTACCTGACTCAGTTACTATTGAAAAAAGTAATAAAATTCTCTGCAGACTAGTTTTGTCTGATTTAATGCCAATAAGGAAAAAAAGGTTATGTGTCTTTTTATACAGTGTACATAAACTTCTGCCTTCAGCTGTATTGTTTTAGATACTATTTTATAACCACTTATCTGAACCTGCTCCCCTTGTCTGAAATTGACCCTTACTAAATATAAGCTGCTTAAATCTATTACTTCCATCATTGCCACAAAATATCTGGATGACTGCAGATCATGAACTCCTGATTTGTTCTTTTCTTACTTAGATTGCCATTAAACCCAGCTCTCTGAACAAAATGAAGACCATCTTCACCCATGAGATCTTCACTGAGCAGGTGAGGTACACCGTATACACAGGATTAAGTGAAGCAAGTTTTTTTTTTTTACAGGGGTTTCCTTCCTTAGTGTTTAGCACTAATATTAATATGGGTCAACTCATTTGTTTTTATATACTTTTCAAATGATCAAAGCCATATTTGCTGAAACATGCAAAACCTGCTTTGTTTGCTAAGATTTTGTGATTTGTAGCTTGCACCTGATTTACCGCAGCTGCTGTCATGCAAGCTGGTTAATTTGAATATCAAGGACACTAAAACATGGATCCACTCATAAATGGGCTACAGATAATTCTATATGTTTATCTGAAACACAAACTATTTTATTTTATTAAAAAAAAAATTATTCCAAACATTTTTAACAGTGGTTCCAAAACTTTGAATGGTAGTGTAAAAGTTTTTTCAAAATAAAAAAAGAGGAGCGTGTAACTGGAGAGGTTTAATAAAATTTGGCTATGGGATGCTTTGTTACCCTTTAGAATAAAACTCTGGTCTTTCTTATCTATTATCAGCACCTGAGTGACATCCTTAGTTTAATATTATGTAAACTAATTGAAAGTGCTGTTTTGTGTTGTAGGTGGTCACTGCCCATGCGGTGAGAGTGGCGGTCACCCACAACCTCAGTGCCAATATTGCAGGCTTCCTCCCTATCCATTGCATTTACCAACTCCTCAAGAGCAGAGCCTTCACCAAGCACAAGGTTTCAATAAAGGTACAACACTTTTCTCAGATGGTCCTCTTTATCTGTTTAACATGAAAAGGTCTGTCTCTTATCCTACGGCAGATTTTCTGTTGATTTAAGCAGGAAAATAATTATTTGAATATGTTGCATTGCTGTTTTTCATAGCAATTACAGTACAGGCCAAAAGTTTGTACACACCTTCTCATTCAATGTTTTTCCTTTATTTTCATGACCATTTTATATTTGGGCCAGAGTATACGGTCAGGAGCAAGGGTAGAGTCAAGCTTTTTACATTTTTTATTTGGGACAGCAAAATTAGCTATTTGGTGTAGCAGAAGGATCAGGGGGCATGGGGGGATTGATCCGAAACTGATGTTCGGGGGAGGGGGGGTGTTCAGGCGTCTCCTGGTGGAGTTTTTCTCTCTCATTGATGATGTTGATGGGTTTTTTGCAGTGTTTGAAGGGTGCCTCTGTGTGCAGGATGAGGAGCAAGGTTTTAAAATGACCAGGGGTTTTTAAGAAGGTTTTTTTTTTATTTAATTTGATTGGGAATGTTGAAGGTTTATACATAATGTAAAATAAAGGCGTTGTGAATCTCTCTCTCTCTCTCTCTCTCTTTCTCTCTCTCTCTGTCTCTGTCTCTCTCTGTAGGACTGGATCTTTAGGCAGCTGTGTGAAACCACTACACCTCTTCACACTCAGCTGCTCCCTCTCATTGATGTTTATATCAATTCAATTCTTACTCCTGCCTCAAAGGCCAACCCTGAAGCCACCAACCAGCCAATAACAGAACAAGAGATCCTCCACATCTTTCAGGGTCGAGCAGGGGTGGGTAGGACTTACTTTGGTGATTATAATAAATGTTATTCTTATGCAAAAGTTTGAGATTTTTGTGATTTTGTTATTGAAAATATATAAACACAGTCTCTGTAGGTCATGAATAAAATACACAATATTTTCAGCATACATTGATGCATAGTTACTTTATATGCCATAAGTTTGGGCACCTTAAGAGTTCAGAAATCTATTACAAGGTTTCAGACCTTAATCAGTTAGTAGATCAGATCATTAGAAAATGTCAGCTGGTGCCAATTTCAAAGCTTTACACATACTCTGACTCTTCAAACCTTGTGCACACACTTGTGGACACTCAACAACCATGGGTTCCCCTAAGCAGCTGTGTAAGACTTTGAAAATGAAAGTTATTGATGCCCACAATGCAGAATGCTACAAGAAGATAGAAAATTGTTGTCAGTTTGCAGTATCCATGGTGAACATCTACAGAAGCCTGGTGCGTTTTGGAAAAAAGTGCTGTGGACTGATTAAGCTCAAATAGAATCTTTGGTCAAACTCGGACCAAAAAGGAGAGAAAAAAGGAGCAATCATTTCATTAAAAGAACACCTTGCCAACCATTAAGCATGGGGGTGGATCTATCATGCTTTGGGGTTGTGTTGCAGCCAGTGGCACAGGAAACATTGCACAGGTGAAGGAAAGTATGGATTCCACTAAATACCAGCAAATTCTGGAAGCAAGCTGAAAAGAGGATGAGCTTCTACAACAGGTCAATGATCCTAAACAAACCTTGAAATCCACCATGGACTACATCAATAGATAGTTTTAGAATTGCCATCACAGTCCCCTGATTTAAACGTTCTTGAAAATTTGTGGGTAGATCTTAAAAGCGCTGTGCATCCAAGATGACCCAATAATATTACAGAACTAGAAGCCTTTTGCAAGGAAGAAAAAATCCCAAGTACAAGAATGGAAAGATTTTTAGCTCTGAAAAGTGTTTGCAAGCTGTGAGATCTGCCAGAGGTGTTACTAAGTATGGATTAAACTTTTGCAGAGTGCTACAATAATGTTTTTATTTCTTTTTTTTTTTATCCTTTTTTAATTTATGACATAAGTATCTATGCATCAATTTTTGCTGAAAATATTCTGCATTTTTCTATTTTCTAGAGAGACTGTATTTATATTTTTTAAATAAAAAATGACACGTTATTTATCGAGGGGTGGCCAAACTTTTGCATATATTAGCTATGCTTACTCATGTGTAGTGGTGGTGGTGTTTATGCTTGCATTTGCTTCCAGAGAGAGGGCGATCTTTTTTTATTTCTTCATTAACATTCACAGTTTAAATATTTCACTGCTTTTGACGATCTGTTTCCAATTGTCTTGATATTACCTCAATTATTGATGTGTATATCAGAATGTTACCAAAATGCTTTGCATTTGCTATGCATTGTTTTGAATGTTATACTAAAGCTCACTTGATGTTCGCTTTGATGATCTATTTATAATATATACATCTTTCACTTTCCCTCTCAGGATGACTGTGGGAAAGGTCGTTCTCAGTATAGCATCACCACACAACTGTTAATACTTTACTACATACTGTCTTATGAGGAGGCTCTACTGGCCAACACGAAGGCACTTGGTCAGTACATAAAGCAAACAGGATGTATGCCACTGATGTTTCAATTTATAAATAACTGACAACTTATTTATTGTATTTTACATTTTTACTTACTTGAATCTTTACTTTATTTTACTTTTATTTTTATAATTATTTTTGTATTTTGTTATTCTTTTGTGACTGTGCTTGTTCTGTACAACCATGTTGGACTGCAGGGTTTAAACTGACTAATTTTTCAGTATTCTTAAATGCACTTTGTCTTTATTGAATCTATGGCTTGTAATTCTTGTTCTTTTTTCATTCAACTGTGAAATGCCCTTTGGCTGTGTCGATAAACTAAAGCAAATGAAAAATCACTGTAAACAATCTTAATTGATAGTGCAGCTTTGGATTTTTTACCAGCCTAACTATAACAATGTTTCAGCCCTTATGCAGAAGAAGCCCAAGTCCTATTCTGCTGCTCTCATGGACCAGATTGCCATCAAATACCTCATTTGCCAGGCCCAAGGCTTACAGCAAGAACTGGGCGGTATTTCCCAGCCAAACTCTTAATACATTGAGTTAAATTACTTAATTATAATTTCTTTCATGTGTAATGAAAGTATCAAAATGCATGTGCAGTATGTATGTATGTATGTGCAGATTCCATTTTTTCTAGCTTAAAATAAAGCATGACTTATTTAATGATGTTTCCATGTGCTTCATATAAAACTATTTCCTTGTTGTTGTTTTTTCCTTCCTCCCTCTAAAGGGTTGCATTCTGCTCTGTTGCGCCTCTTGGCCACTAATTACCCTCACCTGTGCATGGTGGAGGACTGGATCTGTGAAGAAGAAGTGACTGGTACGCTTCCTCTCCTGCGCAGGATGCTCCTCACCACCCCAGTCTGTAAATACTCGCAAGTGCAGCTGCACAAGGGTGAGTGGAGTCTGACCAAACAAACCTGTAGTCCCTGTTGTGGTACATTTTCAGAAGTAGTATTTTATATTTGTGTGTGTGTGGGTTTAATTTTTTTTATATATTTAATAATATGTAATCTATTGTTTGGGTATGAATGTTGTGCTGAAAAGACAAAACTAGCAAACATAGCAGATCATTAGCTACAAAATGTGTCTTTTGTGCTTCATTTTAATGGTATGCTTCAGATAAGATTGTTTTTAACACAAAAAGCCACAGACTTTATTCTCTGGCACTTCAGAGGCTGTGAATTGAGTAGCATGTTTCCAGCTGTAGTGTTGCTGGAAAATGCCAAGCACTTACTGTATTACTGTATATATGATATTAGGTGTCTTGACTTGGTGTTGGTGTAGTTCTCATTCTTGTAGTATGTGTGAGCAGGAACGAACACAGACGACACCAAAACGTCAGGTAGTGAGTAACAACACCCAGAGGGGACAGTTTATTAATAACAAAAGGAAGTAAATGTGCTGAAGAGATCTGGGGAAAGACAGCTTGGGGGTAGAAATCCGCTCTGCAGGGTCTCTGATCAGGCCTCAGACTCTCCTTGGCCTGAGAGAGAGATAGATGGTGTAGAGAGGGAGAGAGCGTTTAGCTGGGCACATCTAAAATAAAACAGAGGAACAAAACAGAGAAATTAGAGGTAAAGAACACACAAGCTTTGAAATACGGGAAGGCTCAGTGTAGCTGGCCAAGTGCTAGCGAGCTAAGTGACTAAGCATGCGTTAAGCACATCATCTGGGGGACAAATGAGCCCGCAATTGCGCCCCAGACGTGCGGCGGGGACACGTGTGCTCCGCGTGCACGGAGCTTAGCTCTTGCTGAACGATATGAGGGAGCTGTCAGGAGTGCTGAACTCTCATCTCTGTGCCTCATCTCATCTCTGAAGCGGGGAGGTAAGCCCAGGGCCATGTGACATTTGTCTTCTCACCTGTGGACTATGTGGAAGTGCAGAAACATTTTATTCGTTGTGTGGTTCAAATACAGTGGGGCAAAAAAAGTATTTGGCCGCCACTGATTCTGCAAGTTGTCCCACTTAAAAACATGAGAGAGTTTGTAATGTTCATCATGGGTTCACTTTATCTGTGAGAGACAGAATGTAAAAAAAAATAGTAGGTAAAAAATAGGTAATCACATTTTTTATTTGTATAATGGTGGAGAAAATAAGTATATGGCCAATAACAAACGTTCATGTCAATGCTTTGTATTTTCAAGCGTTTCTTGTAGATCTTCACCAGGCTTGCACACACTCTAGCTGGTTCTTTCATCCAGATCTTCTCAAGAGGTGTGATGTTTTAAGGCTGTCACTGGGAAACGCAGACTTTTAAATCCCTCCACAGATTCTCTTTTAGATTAAGGTCCGGAGGCTGGCTAGGCCAATCCAGAACCTTGAAATGCCTTTTATGTAGCCACTCCTTCGTTGGCTGGGCGGTGTGTTTTGGATCATTGTCTTGCTGAAAGATCTAGCCACGTTTCATCTTCAATGCTCTCACTGATGGAAGAAGGATTTTGCCCAAAATCCCACGATACATGGCCCCATTCATCCTTTCCTTAATACGGATCAGTCTTCCTGTATTAATACAGGAATATCATTAATACAGGTAACAAGTGAAGAGCTTCTTAAAGAAGAAGTAACAGGTATGTGAAGAATTCTTGCTTGTTTTTAGGCGGAAATACTTTTCTGCACCATTATACAAATTTAATTTCCTGGATTTTTTTAATATTCTGTCTCTCACAGATAAAGTGAACTTATGATGAACATTACAGATCTCTCATTGTTTTAAGTGGGACAACTTGCAGAATCGGTGGCTGCCAAATACTTTATTACCCCACTGTAAGAGGAAGGAAATAGATTTTTTAAAAATAAAATGTTATTTTTGTTATTATTATTATTATTATTATTATTATTATTATTATTATTATATTTTATTATATTATATTATAGTATTAAAATGTATAATAATAATAATAATAATAATAATAATAATAATGATAATAATTTATTATTATTATTATTATTATTATTATTATTATTATTATTATTTGCTGTCTGTTGTGACCTGGCCACCCTTAGGGGCTTGTACATCTATTATTTTTTTACTTTTGCTTCTTGTAATTTTTTATTTATTTATTTTTTTAAACAATTTTTTGGGGGGTTTTCAACATATCAAACAAATTAGGATATATACAAAGTAATAAAACATTATTATTTCCCAACAACACTCCCATTGGATTTATTATTATTAATTAGGTCACAATTGCCTCTTCAACTGATCTCCACGCTACCGCAATAACAGAATTAAACCAGTTATATAAAGAACGCAGAACAAAAGATTGGGCAAATAGCTTATAGTTTGGGAATGAAAGACCACTGTCAAACTTAGTACACTGCATAGTGGACTTTTTTTTGAGGACATTTTCCATTTCATAAAAAATCAGAGAGAGCTGAATTAATTTGGTCACAAAAATGTGCAGGAGTCACCAGAGGGATCATGGAGCAGTAGAAATTTATACTGGGAAGGATGTTCATTTTGACTATTGATATACAGACGTATAAAGACTTGGGTAATCATGCCCAGTTCAAGAGACTTGCCTTGACCTGTGAAATTATTGTGGGTAATATTGTGGCTAGGAGTGTAGATAATTATACCCAAATATGTGAAAGCCTTAACTGAATTAATAGCTGACGAGACATCCAGAAGTGACAGAAAACTGCAATCCAAATTTAAGGGAAGTAAACACGACTTGTCTCAGTTTATTTTGTATCCTGAAAGATAGCTGAAATGGTCAAACAATTCCAGAACGCATGGGATTGATTGAGCGGGGTTACCAATATACAGCAAAATATAGTCAGCGTCAAGAGAAATGTGATTTTTAATGGAAATAGGGGAGATAGATGTCGACTGTCGGACAGCCTAAGCCAGTGGTTCAAGAGACAGCGTAAATAATAATGGAGGGGGGACAGCCCTGGCTAGTCCCTCTCCTGAGGTGGGAGGATTCTGAACAGATTTGTCCCGTTAACACCATGGCTCTTGAGTTAGAGTATAGGACCTTAACCAAATTATAAAACCAGTACCCAGACCCATATGTTCCAATACTGATCAAAGATAATTACATTCAAGACGGTCAAAGGCCTTCATAGCATAATAAAAAATGCCACAGGGTGAGTCAGCCTGGTCACAGCGTCGTTGCGTGTAGCAACTGACGTAGATTATCCAATGCATTGCGAAATTTAATAAAACCTGTTTGGTCTACGTGGACCAGTTGCATTATAAGTCATTTGGTCAACAGGTCTGTTCTTTTTTTTTTAAAATGTGATTCTTCTCCTTTGCAGCCTTTCAGAATGTAGTAAAGAGTGGGCACAAATTGATGAGAATCCTGGAGCACCTTACACTGTTGAGTGCAGGGGATCTGATCCCCTATGCAGAGGCCCTAACAGCCAGCATAAGCTTGTTGTTGGAGGAGGGTGTCTCCCGGAGGGTCCTGCAGACAGTCAACAGACTTTGGATGGTACTGAATACGGTCATGCCTCGTAGGTAAGAGTATGTATGTGTTTGTATGATTGGTTATTAAAGCATAACACAATGTATTATTGACAAAAAAAATGCCATTTTATGCCATTAATTGGGGATGTACTGAAATTGTATCCAAAATTGGAACTTCTGATTTATTTGGTTAAAAGTGGGGAAAGGGATATATACATCTACTGTATATACCTTTCCATTACAGAAAGAAAAACCAACAATGTTCACTGGAATAACTTGAAACGGACAAAAGGAATAATACATAACAATTTACTCAAAATTAAGAAATGAAAATTAGACATTGCTTTTGAATTGTGGCCGGATATTGCTAAAGTGGCAGAGATATGCTGAGCTTGAAGTAGTGCTGGAAATTTAGTTTTTGTCTGTCACAAAACGTGACAATTACTGATGCTGTTTTAGGTGAAAAAACAAAATTTTTGAAGATTATATAGAATTTTTTAATGAAAATCTTTTTATTGAGTTTTTGAAACCAGAACCCCTCCAAGAGAAAGAAAGGAGATAAATAATACGATTCGATTCTCCCACCTACCACGATGCAATGCGATACAACACGACTAGATTGAACACAATGCGATACGGTGCGATGCGATTCAATATGAACTGATCCACATGGTCAGGATGGAG
>JBBIGC010000036.1:9861398-9873093 GCA_037576955.1 Lepidarchus adonis
AGAGAGAGAGAGAGAGAGAGAGAGAGAGAGAGAGAGAGAGAGAGAGAGAGAGAGAGAGAGAGAGAGAGAAATGTTGCAGAATGAGGAGCATGCAGTGTTTATGCAAAGTTATTGATGTAAAGTGTAACCCCGAAGGACCTATGACAACACAATACATGAGTGAGAGAGAGCTTGTTCCAGAATAATAAGCAGCGAGGGTAAAGTGCTGATTCTACATTGTTGATGTGAAGTGTAGCCTTTAATGGAACATATATTGCATCATTCAGACCCCAGCAAGAGTTCAGCAGTATGATTTATTACAAGCTTATCTAAGAACCAAGAAACAAGAGTATTCTGATATCTGTTCTCAAAGCAATGCTTAAAATGTTTCAGAATTAACCATAATTTTAGGCATAGTTCGATTCTTACACAGACTCAAATGATCCAGTATTACCAATGTGCAAATGGCAAAAGTAAGTAAACCTTTGACACAATAACAGTAACTATTTTTTAGTCCTACATGTCTGCTTAAAGGAATTTGTGATGCTGATGGGTTTCCTCCCAATTGCTTACCTCATGTGTTTTTTACAACATTTCTGATGTGTTAAGGTCAGGACTTAAACTTGACCATTTCAAAACATTAACTTTATTCTTGTTTCAACATTTTTGTTAAAAAGACTCATGTGCTTAGTTGTTGTCTTACTCCACTTTCTCTTGAGATTCGATTCCTGTCCTGGCCAACATGAAGCAAAACAGATGCATGAAACTGTCATTAACATGTTTCAGAAATGAGAGAACAGTCTCCTGGAATAGAGCACTTTAGTGTAATAGGTTGTAGTATTAATTGGGTGTTTTAGGTTTAATACAAGGTTTAAGCTAGGAAAGTTAATTATATAGCAGAGGTCATTCACTGTGTTATAACGAGATATAAGCATAAGCAGTAAATAATACACATTAGCAAGAAAGTAATAAGTTTTAAAAACCAATCACAGTTGAGGTAGAAGTCATTTCACCTCAAATACAGATGTCCCATTAGCTGACTAGCTCCTGCTCATACAGATATATAATTATATAATAATTATTTTTTAAATGAGCATTGTTTATTTTTTATTTTTTATTTTTTACATCTGAAGAAGTGGTGTTGATTTTTGTTTCCCCTTTACAGACCATGAACAGGTTGGCAGCATTGCTCACTGTTCAATGCTTCATCGTTCAAATCTCTTGGCTGTTGTGGGTGGAGGTGTTAACCCCAAGTTCTCAGAAATATCTGGTATGCTTTTTTATGTATTGAAATGCTTTTTGAAGAGCATCTCAGATAGACATTTTTAAATTAAAATTGATTAAAATCAAACAATTTATTTTAATTTTTTTATCAATTAATTAATTAATTTATTTATACAATTAATTTGTATTTTATTACTGTTTTAAAAATGTAAAAAATCTCTGAAGGCTGTGCATTTTACTCATTTTAGTGTTTATTTGATGACACAAAGCCAAAGTCATGCATGGTGTACTGGTTTATTCTACTCTCCCATCTAATTCTTCAGTGGCCATTTTTCTCAATGCAGTTTTAATCTGGGATGATGCTCGAGAGGTCAGAGACATGAAGGATAAGTTGGTGTTGGAGTTCACTTTCACTAAACCAGTTCTGGCTGTACGGATGAGGCATGACAAGTAAGTATTTTGTTGTGAACCTCTGAAACCTATGTTTTTTTTGTTTTTGGATGACCTTGTTAATGTGTCTGTTTATACTTGTTCACATAGAATCATCATGGTCTTAAAGAACAGGATCTACGTTTACAGTTTTCCAGACAACCCTGTAAAGTTGTTTGAATTTGATACGCGAGACAATATTAAAGGTATTGCCTTCTTGTTCATCCTTGCATGCCTAATAATCTATGAATATAATGGAAAACTTTTATAACTAAAAGATGCAATGTTCATTTTCCTTAGGCCTGTGTGATGTGTCCCCCAGTATGGAGAAGCAATTGCTTGTTTTCCCTGGACACAAATGTGGCAGTTTACAATTGGTGGTAAGTGCACTTTAGTCACATTTTAATGACTTAATTTATATAGCACATTTAATATATACATATAGATTCCTTCAAATGAAGAGTGGAGCATTGTGAAGATTGCAGATACAAGTTTTGATACAGGATGGTTTGAATCTGGAGTTTGTATTTGTGAGGGAGTGTTTTATATTCTGGGAAAATCTGTGAAATACCTTACCTGCAGATGTTCAAAAGATGGCTGAAAAAAAGGCAAAATTTTCTTTCACCCGAAGCAGCTAGAGATGTAGCAGTAGCTAGTGATCCTAACTAGCTATAAAATATAACATTTCTGTTACTGGTGAAATATACATTTTGTTAAGTGATTGACAATCAACACCAAAAGATTTGATTGCTGTCATGCTTGGCACATATGGTTGACACTTGCTGAACAGCTGTGTGACTAAGATCCTATTATTTTTCATATTCAACTTTGTAGATTATTAACATTTTGTACAAAGGATTATTGGTCTAATGACAGTGCATCCTTGTCATATTCTTCAAGTGAAACTAATATTCAAAGCTATGTTTTTGTTCTGATAGGACCTTTCTAACACAAAACCCGGTACATCTTCTGCACCCTTCACTATCAATGCTCATCAGAGTGAAATAGCTTGCTTGGCTCTGAACCAGCCTGGCAGTGTGGTAGCCTCTGCCTCCCGGAAGGGCACTTTAATCCGACTGTTTGACACTTCTACCCGTGACAAGCTTGTGGAGCTACGAAGAGGAACCGATCCTGCTACTTTATACTGGTGATTATATTATGTACACAATAGTCACTTTCTCAAGCTGTTGTGCCCACAGTCTAGTCAAGGCTGGAATAACTAAGATGCATATGATGCTGTAATGGCAAAATAAATGTATCAGAGCATTTTGATAACGGTGTTTTTAAAACAAGAAGCTGTTTGCTTTTTTCAAGTGTAGGTGCTGGTTATGATCCAAAAATATTACTTTAAAAGATCTCTTGATTGCCCTGAATTTGAGGTCTTGAGTTTACTTGAGTTCTGGGAGTTCAAATAACTTCATATGTTCATTTTCTCAAGCAAGAAAAACACAAAGTGACAGGTTTTCATGCATGACACTTTTTATTACCCAGCAATAACAGTTTTTAACAGTGTTGAAATTTATATGGTCACTTAAAGTCTTTTTTGTGTTTTAAGATGAGAAATTTTGTTCCTCCCATTTGTTTACATATGGTGTATATAATTCAGCTTATCTGTAACATGTCAAGTAAAATAAAAAAAATATTTTAATAAATTTATTAAAATGTATTCTAATTTTAATTCTAGTTTTACTTTATGCAAAAAATACTTACAAGGAAGCTGTAGAAGTATAGACCAAATAATCTATAATGCTAATACATGTCAAATGTGTTGAGCTTCTTCTTATTGCCTGTTTCATAGCTTGTTCTGATTGTTTTCCAGCATCAACTTCAGCCATGACTCTTCCTTCCTGTGTGCTTCAAGTGACAAAGGCACTGTTCACATTTTTGCACTCAAAGACACCAAATTAAATCGACGATCTGCGTAAGGGCATTGTTAGCTCTGAAATAACATTTAGTATTTTTTTGTTATGCCATAAATTGTAATTGTATTTGTCATTGTAATTGCATTTTGTAATGACTTTCTCCTTAGCTTGGCTCGGGTGGGTAAAGTGGGGCCAGTAATTGGACAGTACGTGGACAGTCAGTGGTCCTTAGCCAGTTTTACTGTGCCCGCTGAATGTGCTTGCATATGTGCCTTCGGAAAGAACACGTCCAAAAATGTCAACTCCGTCATCGGTGAGTAGGGCCTTTGATAAGACCTCTATTAGCCCTTCTTAGCAGTTATGCTATACATGTTGTTTTTAAATGTTTCTCTTGTTTTTTCCAGCAATATGTGTTGATGGGACATTCCATAAATATGTCTTCACACCTGATGGAAACTGTAATCGAGAAGCTTTTGATGTGTATCTTGACATCTGTGATGATGATGATTTCTGAGGTTGATGCTAACAAGAGTCAGAGTGTGGTGAACTCACATGTAGTATACTTAGCTTTTTTTGAATGTCAACGTGTAATCAAATCTATATATGGAAATTTGCACAATGTGAATAAAATGCCTTATTCATAATTTTATTTGATAGACAATGTAATGCAATTTGAAAATCAAAATGTGTTTTGAAAACATACGTTATTGCAGGTTTAGCAGGTAATACATTATCATAAAGCTCTTAACTGCAGTGATGGATCAGAGAAGTAATTAACCAGCTTGTGTGTACATGTGTACTACATTACTTGGATGTTGTTTCCTTGATCCTCTGAATAGTACTTAATGATGTTCTGGTAATGAAAGTTCATACAAGAATGCTTGGTTCAAATATAGAGCTTCTGTGGTTTAAAAAGTGTCAAATAGTGCACCACAGTCTTTGCTGTTTTCATAGTATGAGAGGGGTACTATTTAATATTTGTATTATTTTAGACAATTCTGTACATTTATTTAAAAATTTGAAAAGTGAAATATCATATTTACATAAGTATTCTGAGCTTTTGCAACAATTTGGGTGCCTCCCATTTCTCTTGTTTGCTGCTACACCTGTAGTTAATTGATTGGACATGATTTGGAAAGGCACATATCTCTTTATAGAAGGCCTTGTATCTGACAATGCATATCAGAACAGAAACCAGGCCATGAGATCAAAGGAACTGTCTGCAGAGCTCAGAGACAGATCTGGGGAAGGCTACAGAACATTTCTGCTGCGCTAAAGGTTCCCAAGGACACAGTGGCCTCCATAATTAAGTAGCAGTCTGGCAAAAAAGCTGGTCACTCAGCCAAACTGAACAGTTATGGGAGAAGGGACTTCATGCGAGGTGACCAAGAACCCTATGGTCACCCTGACTGAGCTCCAGAGATCACATGTGGAGCTAGGACTATGTTCCAGAAGGACAACCATAACTGCATCCCTCCACTGATCTGGACTTTATACTAGAGTAGCAAGACAGAATCCCCACCTCTGTTCAGAAACATGAAAGCCTGCTTGGAGTTTGCCAAAAACCACCTGAAGGACTCAGGCTGTGAAGAACAAGATTCTATGTTCTGCTGAAACAAAGATTGATTGAACTGTTTGGCTTCCATTCTAAATGTTCTACCTGGAGGAAAGCAGGCATTTTTCATCACCTGCCCAGTATCATCTAACAGTGAAGCATGGTGGTAGCAGCATCATGATCTGGGGTGTTTTTTTTAAGCAGTAGAGATTAGTCAGGGTTGAGGGAAAGCTGAACAGAGCAAAATACAGGGATATCATCAATGTAAACCTGTTCCTATAGCTTCTGAATACTTGTGTAAATGTAACATTTTCTTTTTTTATTTTAAATAAATGTATGTATTTCTCAAATTCTGTTTTGACTATGTCATTATTGTAGCATTAAATAAAACTGAAAAAGTGAAAGGGGTCTTAATATTTTTGTAGGCCACCGTTAAGAATAGACACATTTTTCTTTGATTTACCCCTCTGTTCATCTGTGTGAACTTTTTAATTCAACAATTGATGCGATTAAAGTTATTCACATAGTGTTGTTTCACAGTGTAGTAAGAAGAACAATACTAGCCCCCCCCCCCCCCCTCCTCATTTCAGAGCACCATAATGTTTGGGACAGTTTTTCTTTGGTTGCTTCATTAGCGCAGGAATAAGATGTCTAGGCTTGTTTCTCCCATTTGCAGTCTGTAGTTGCTATTGTTCAACATGAGAGAAACACAATGCAAATGAAAGTCAAGGAAACTTATGAGATTGAAAAACAACAATAAAACCATTTGTGACACCAGTTAAAATTAATTTTCAAAATCAACTGTCTGGAATATCATTAAGAAGAAAGAATGCATTAATGAGCTCTAGAATCACAGGGTCTAAGTAGGCCAAGGAAGAGCTCCACTGCTGATGACAGAAGAATCCTCACTATGGTAAAGAAAAATTCCCAAACTCCTGTCAGCAGATCAGATCTGTAGTCTTCAGCAGGCAGGTGTATCTTTAATCAGTGACTTCTACCCTGAAAAAGTTCTTAAAAGAGAATGCAGAATTCTGTGAAAAGATGTTCTGCACAGACGAGCAAGTTTAATCCGTATCAGATTGATGGTGAGAGGAAAGTGAGAAGATGAAAAGGAACTGCCCAAGATCCAAAGCATACCAGCTCATCTGTTTAACAAGGAGGTGCACATGGTTCACCATGGTGGCACATTTATAATGATGTACCTGCTGAAGTGTAGTTACACAATACATTCTGAGGTGTATAGAACCACTTACATGTGAGCATGCCTTCCATATGCTGAAGAAGACACTTAAAGGGACATCTACAGTATGGTATATGCACTTTGACCACCATGCGATTGCTCCCATCACTTGTTTTTCAGCAGAAAGTCCCTGTCTGTACAAACACCCTGAGAGTTTATTACTGTTATTTTTAAGCTATGATGTAAAGTTTACTGTATCAAAACTAAATAAAGTGAAAATGTTCTTTAAAAACAAAACAGGAGTATTTTTCTCTAATCTTTGCAATATGAAATGTACAGATTAGAAAAAAACAGTCCTATACAACATTTTTGCTCATTCCTCCATACAGAACCACTTTAGAGTTACAATCTGACTGTTGATTGGAGTCCAGGCTCTTTACAGAAGGTTGTGTGCTGTATATGTGATCAGACTTTGCTGGATGTCAGTTAAAATCTTGCATTTACACCCAATCAACCTGATGTGTGAATACTCTGATAAAAATACTCTTTAAACATCCATGTAACCATTCATAGACAAGAGTGTGAACTAGTATTTATAAACACATTGCTGCCAAACACAAATTTAATGCAGTATTTTCAAGCAGAAATCAATGGACACCAGACACTTTAAGATACCGATTAATTTGCATTTATTATAATCATTTGCACTGGGAATACAAATACAGTATTTCAGAGAGAACAAAATTATTAGATTTGAAATATACTTATGAATAACAGAATTAAATGAGCTTTTGGTCTATATAGACCATTTAATGGCACCTATACACACCATACACAGGCAGCAGTCACTGTGTTCCATTGTTTTCACTGTGGAGTAGGCTGTCCAAATGCATCCATAGTTTCCATTACCAGGGCTAGGTGATCTAAAAATGAGCCTATGGATACACGAAGAATGCGGGCCTCATCAGCAATCCACGTTCTGAAAGTGTATTCGAAAAATTAAGATGAATTACACATTGTGGATATTTCAAGTACGATTATAGCACAGATTATCAACACCTTAGTAAGTAAGCTTCATTTCAACTGAACACATTTCTAATTGCAAGGTCACCTATTGGTCTGTAATGACATTTGAAAACCCCAAATCTAAAATAATTTATTACATAGATAATTAGTTAATTTATCTTAAAAATTAAAACAAAGTTTCAAAAATTGAGCTGCTACAGACATCAAGTAGAAATGAAGGTTTACAGGGCTTAGAACCAAATATGGTTTCAGGTTCCAAACAGGGTTGCACAACCATGGCCAAATACTCAAGTAATTGTGCAAATTACGCTACATGATTTTAAACTGATCACACAGAGAAGTGCTTCCAACTTAATTATATTCCAGTTATACATTAAACAACATTACCATTAATAATCAATAGTAATCAGTTTATAAACCATTAATGATCAGCTAATTAAAAGGATGTTCATGAGTTACAGTAGAGTTTCAGGGCAAATGTAATCAGTTATTTACAACTGATTCTTGAGATAAAAGACAAGACATCCTACATAAAAAATTCAGTGTGTTAAAATGAAAAATAAATTGTGTATGCTCATTAAATTAATTTCTGGAGCCTACATAGACCAATAAGACAGCAGCAGCAGCTTACTGTGCAAGTAGCTATTTGGCATTGTGAACATGCACAGAGTGCACAATAAAACCTGACCGTTACATTTAACCCATCACACGTATACAAGCAGCTATTAAAGGTTTTAAGATTTCCAGACCATCCTACAAAGCGGAATGAATTGTGCAAAATCAGCATAATGAGGATAAAGGCCTAAACTTTTAACTTCAGACAGTAATTCATAATGAGGTTCTATCAATGCCATGGCATTTTAGATGATAAAAAAACCCTAACTGCCCTGTGACTGAGGACTCAATGAGCTAAAACATATCCACATCTACACCAAATGATGGACAAATCACAGAATCAAGCTTTAGCATGGGTAATTCCAGTTATCTGACATAAAATCTACTGAAAAGAAATCTACTGAAAACTTCTTATAAGGAAGCTTTTTTTTTATAAGGAAATTATTTATTTATTATTTATATATATATATTTCATAATTATATAATTTTATGTAATGTAGGTTTGTGTTATATATACATAATTTCATTCAAGCTGATAAACAACATATTCTTAAATAGCCTTTTAGTTAAGGGCAATATTTACAGCCCTGTTTTTAAAAACAGACACAATTCTGTTGTGCATATGGCTGCATGGGCTCAGAAACAGGCTTGCAATCCCTTGTCTTGAAACATAGCATGTGTGCATTTACAAATTAAAGTCAAAACTACCATGCCAAAAAGAAACAGCATATAAACATGATCCAGAAACTTCCTTCCCCAATCTCATTTAAGATATGGAAAACTGTCCTGAGGTCTGACAGTTTACAGCCCATTTCATAAAGCCAGAATTCGTATGGGTGTTATTAGTGTGTATGGCATGAATAGATTTGCTATCTGATATACAGACTTGATCTCCTTAGTTCCTAAATGTATACAGACTATGTATACAGACTGTTGTTAAACATGTATCTGTCCTAACAATTTTTAAATTAGATTTCTACATTAGCATATTTTTTTCATTACGAGATTGAATGTGTCAGTTTCAACATTTGATATGTTGTCTCTGCAATATTTTTTAACATAAGGTTAACATAAGGTTTGAAATCACCACATTGTGCTTTTATGTACATATCAGCTATATTGGAAACAGGGCTGTAATATATTAAAGCAAAACTGAGAAATAAACAAAGTTGTTTGTGTGGATGCACTTACACACACAGTGTGTTGGATGAAATACTGATAGTTTTTGTGATCCCTCCTTTTCTGGGCTCTCGATCAGGGAGCAAGGACTGGGCTGCAATGGATGCCTCCTTTTGAGAAGGAAAGGGAACTTCTAAAGTACTGACAAAGTAAAGGCAAAACAGTCTTTCAAGTTAACTATTCCAGAGATCATTTAGTAAGGCTAATAAAAAAAATAATTACTTAAAATAACAGTTTATAATTGTATAGTACTTCATGCACATATTTACATACATAAGCTAGACATAGTTAATTAGCTAAAATAACACTATAGTTCTCATGTGAAAAATGCCAGCAGCTTGTCCTAAACAACCACACTATTAATCTCCATATTTATTATTACATTTTCAGCTATTGCTTATCACATATAGTAGCTTTAAGCTATGGGCAGGCTTCTAATATGCACATGTAACATACTGCTATTTCTACAGTAACTGAACTCTCTCTAACCTTTCAAACATTGAAATTGAATTTTATTTCAAATTTTCACGTTATTTCCTTAACAGACTGCTATTTACATCATTCTTGAGCTCCATAGAGGAGCCTGTTTAACATGGAGAAAATAAACACGTTTGTCCTTCTTGTCCGAAGCTTACTAACTTGCTAAGGTAACACGGCTTATTATGTTTGTTAAAATCACAATCCTAAAGTCTACAATCATGTAATGAAAAGGATTCAACGCTACCACTAAATCAGGAAGCACGAAAGTAAAGGATACAATTCAAAGCGTCCACCAGTAGCGCGAGGTCCCACGCAAGACGCCATCTTGAAACGTTGTTTTTTTCGTTTCTGTGGATCTAGAGGTGCTTGGTGCTTTACCGCCCCCTACTGGACACTAAATTATTTATTAAGTCACAGCCTATTCAGTAAATAGGCCATGTACAGATTTAGATTCATAGTAAGAGTATCAGTAACACACACGCGCTGAAAGACTTTCATACCGTATTTTCACTTGTGTGAAACAGCATTTCAATACACTGTGTACTGTGTATACTGTTGTATTGACAATAAACCTATTAAATCTTTAATCAGTTGTGGCACTGATATAGTGCAAAGTGTGTTATTGCAATATGTTGGTGTAGTATAGTGTCATTTAAGTGTAGAAGGTGCATTGTTCATAATTGTGACCTCAGGTAGAAGACAGTAACAGATATTTAACATTTGACAGTATAAAAGGACTAGTGTATTCAAGATCATGCTATAGTGCAGTGAGCATCAGTGTAAACAAAAGAGAGGTTGTCAGCATATGTCAGTGAAATTGTGTGTGATAGTTCATACTGTTGGGAGTGGTCAGTGTGTAAAACAGTTCACAAGCCTGATTGCCTGTGGAATTATGAACTCTCAGTCAGTGATGACTAATACTCAGCTGAGGGTTTTCAGTTTCAGCCACTGAGCTGTAACATTCTCCAGTCAACCAGATCCACAAAAACACTGGAATGTCAATGTGATTCTGAGCAGAACTTCACCCTTTCAGAGTTATTCACTTTGTGGAGCACTGACAAATGAGCAGTTTAGTCTTAAATTAAAGTTCCAGAACATAACCAGATCCTCCAAGACACATGGGAAACCCTGCCTCCTTCTTGGTAGGACTGAGCCTTAAACATCTCCAGACCAGTAGGGGGAACCAGAAAGCGCAGCAGTGAGAGGATTTTCGCAAGCGCGTTAGCAGCGCAGATATGTATGTGATGTGGATGGGCTGCTGAGCGCTGTGTGTCTGTGGGAAACGGTCGCTGCGGTGTCAGTGTCAGATAAACCCACAGCGGGGAAAACAGCGCGGGGAAAGTGAAGCTGCTATGGCTACGGCGATGTACCTGGAACATTATCTAGACAGTGAGTGGATATAAACTCTGTTTACGCCTTTGCTTCGGATATAAAACAGATTCTCAGTAATTTTACTGTCCTGCAGCTCCGCGCTGAAATTAGCCTCTTGTTCGCCTTTCCGGTTGCACTTTGAAAGGTGCAGCAGTTAACGAAGAAGAGTCCGAACAGACCGGAGTTGGAGCTCATGAGTCGGTGAAGAGTCCGAACAGAAGCTGGAATAGTAAAGAAGGGGCTAAATTCAGCGCGGAGCTGAAGGACAGGACAGTTACTGATAATCGGTTTTAAATCCACTCGTTCTCTCTCTCTCTCTCTCTCTCTCTCTCTCTCTCTCTCTCTCTCTCTCTCTCTCTCTCTCTCTCACGAGCGTGAACGGAGATTATGCGGAATAATAATATTTATGTCTGTAAAAGCCATAGAATCGTTGTTTCATGATCAAACTTCCTGTTGAGTAAATAACGTCGAGTATCGCGATATTTCACGTCGGGCGCTATAAAGTGTGTCTAACCGACTGCAGCAGCCGCGAGCTATTTATAGCTATAGAAGCCTTTTTAAATTTAACTGAAAATCCCGTATCCCAAATAAAAACACATGAGTAAATTAACACTGCAGTCAGTTTTTATATTAAGATTGTTCTGATTTATAATAAACCCTAGTCACATCGACCCCCATGAGTAAATCAGGTCTTTAACCCTCACTGCTGGTTAATAGATCTGTAGGTCAGGTGTTTAACACTCACTGCTTGTTAATAGATCTGTAGATCAGGTGTTTAACCCCTTACTGCTGATT
>JBBIGC010000036.1:9880237-9892717 GCA_037576955.1 Lepidarchus adonis
TGTGTGTGTGTGTGTGCGTGTGTGTGTGTGTGTGTGTGTGTGTGTGTGCGCGCGCGCGTGTGTGTGTGTGTGTGTTTTTGTGTTGGTTTGGGCTCTTGTCTACGGTAAAGCCTACCATAGGCCCATAGTCAATTGGGATCAGCTCCAGCTTCCCAGTGATGTGAAATGGATAATCGGTTTGGAAACGGAATAAATAAATAATGTTATTTGTTTATATTTTAGTAGTCGCTCATTAAAATATAATATTTTAGGCTTTGTTCTCAAATTATATACACCACAATCTATCTGTCTGTTTAATAAGTAAACTAATGCAGTTGACTTATTTGAACCTGGTTATTCGAAAGATTTTTATGCTGCTGTTTGTAGTATATTTGATTAATTCTATGTTTTTTTTTCCTGCTAGCAATATGAGAACTGGAGACAGGGCCAGCCAGACAGCTTTTTCTCCTCTGGTGAGGACTGTGTGGTGATGATCTGGCATGAGGAAGGCCAGTGGAATGATGTGCCATGCAACTACCATCTGATTTTCACCTGCAAAAAAGGCACTGGTATGACCTCCTTTCCATATTTCTGTTATGATTGGACAATGGCCAGGTTCAGTTATTCTTTGTGTGTGTGTGTGTGTGTGTTTCTGCCTCTTTTTCAGTGGCCTGTAGTCAGCCACCCATTGTGAAGGATGCACATATCTTTGGCAGCATGAAGCCACGATACGAGATCAACTCTCTGGTGAGGTATCACTGTAAAGATGGCTTTATCCAAAGACACGTACCCACCATCAGGTGCAGAGCAGATGGCAGCTGGGATAAACCCAAAATCACCTGCATGAAGCGTAAGTCTTAGTGTAAACGCATTGATTATAATACCAATATTAGAAATAACATTGAGATTAATATGGAATTATCCAGAGAGATGTAGTACTGTATGTGCAAAGACATAAATTTGAATTGTACTCCTCTTCTTTATGGCAGCATCTACATACCAGAAGACTTACTCACAATATTATCAAGCCAGTGACTACTCCAGCAATAAGAACCGTTACAGTGGGTGGATGCAGCAGTATTGGGGCAAAGAGGGGGAACAGACCAGGCACTGATTTCCAGCCACAGAAAGAGGACTTGGAACAAAGATCAATTCTACAGTATAAAGGTTTAAACTTGAAACAGTATGCCTTCGGGTGTTTTTAATACTTATGATCATACAGTTAAACAAATAAAAGGAAATGTGCTACAGTAATTCAGAAATGACATGGCTGATTAAATGATTTCTGGTCTTTAACTATGCAACATTGTAATAGATACTCTTACGTATCAACATTTATAATGAAAATGCAATAAGTACCTGTGGAAAAAGAGCAAATTAATTGTGACAATGAGTAGAACCATAACTTTTTGTGTTCAGATTGTTGTTCCTTATATGCAGCTAAGGGAGCAGAACTACAGTATGCATACCAATAGGCCAAGACTAACACAACAAAAGGCAGTATTTGTTCAAAACAGAAGTCACCAGACTAGGGAAAGACAATGCTCAAAGGACTGCAACTCATGACTTTGTCACCATCCTCATCCTTCTTCTCCTCATCCTCTCGGTGCAAGAACTAGTCAGCAGTCTCGCTTCATGGTTTATTTCAAACAAGTCTTTGTTTCCCACCAACCTGTGTTGTTTTCCGTCAGTATTAGCATGAGTTTAAGATGTTTTATCTGGTGATGAGTTTGTACGTATCACCATATTACTTTTTTAATGTTACAGTAGAAAGATGAATAGCCCTACTATATGTGATAGAGTCAGTTTTCTTATTTTCAGACATTGGAAATGTTACAAGAAGCCATAGAGGTTTAATTTATTTCAGGAGATATGTATAACAGTGACTGAACTGTGAGATTTTAAATAATAAAAAGACAATAGAATATTTCTATTGTAAATTGCCTTTCTTATTTTCAAGTTTGTTCTTGCACTTTTTTGTGTTTTCTTGTTTTGTTTTGAGATGATACCTATGGCATGGAGAATCTGAGTTACTGTATTGTGCAGAAGCTGTAATAATTGTGTTTAAATTACATTTATTACAAAGCAGTTTTACAGAATCCGGGTTCAAGCCCCTAATGAGAGATCCATTGGTGACTCCCTAAACTGAAGAAACCTTGGGAGACACACGACTCAGAAAGGGAATGTTTCCTCCTTCGAATGACACTGGAGTGCAATGACAAACAGTAGAGTCTTACGTTTACATAGTTGCATCAGTCAAAGCCTGTGGCTTGGAGCAACAACCTCTGTTTTAGATAAATGGTGAATAAAACATGGAGCACATTGAGGTGGACTGTGGTGGTCAATCTAGTTGTGCCAATGATGCATGTCCTGGTCCATCTGGGCTAGTTGGTCTAGTGGTTAGGATCTTGCCCTTGTGAACAGAGGCTCCAGGTACCACTGCGGTAACCTTGAGCAAGGCACATTACTGCATAATGTTTGGGACAAAGTAATGGTGGGTATATTAAAGCTGTCATGTTTAGTACTTTGTTAAATATTCCTTACATGCAGTGACTGCTTAAAGTCTGTGATTCATAGACATCAACAGGTGCTGAGTATCTTCTCTGGTGATTGGCCAAGCCTCTACTGCAGCCACCTTCATCTCCTGCTTGTTCTGGGGGCTGGTTCCTTTATGTTGGATTTAAATCAGGTGACTGGCCATTTTTTAGCTTTGAGAGACTCCTATATTGCCCTAGCAGTATGTTTGGGATCATTATCTTGTTGCAGGATGAAGTGCTGTCCAATAATTCTGGAGGCATTTACTGAAACTTGAGCACATAAGATGTTTCTATACCCCAGAGGTCATTGTGTAACTGCCAGCAGCAGTTACATCATCAATCAAGGTAAGTCTGCCAGATCAGCCTCATAATAGCTTCCTGAACTTTCACTGGCACTGTTCTTCTCATTTTGAACAATGCCAACTACAGACTCCAAAAAGGTAGAAGCAAACCCAGGTGTCTTATCACTGCACTACTTAATAAAATGCACCGGAGTAATTATAAACACCTGTGAGACAACTGTCCAAAACATTAAGGTGCCCTGAAATTAGGGGGGCTGGTATAAAAAGTATAATTTGGTCAAATGCATGCAAAAACTTTAAATTCAAGTATGGAATGTGCAGATTGATCACATCTGCGTTGTTCAACTTAAAAATGTACACTAAGGAGCAATGGGGTATATCAAAGCAAAACATGCCTTTGGCCCAATGTAATATATATATATATATATATATAATTACATTGGGACAAAGGCATATATATAATGTATATATAAATATATTTTATTTATAAAAATATTGTAAAATTATGGTACTGTGCAAAAGTGTGGGCACCCTAGTAAATGTCAGCTTGTGCCAATTTCAAATCTTTATAAATACTCTGACTCTTCAAACCTTGTGCACAACTTGTGGGCTCTCAACAACCATGGGTTCCTCTAAGAAGCTGTGTAAGACTCTGAAAATGAAGGTTATTGATGCCCACAATGCAGGAGAAGGCAAGAAGATATCAAAGTGTTGTCAACTTGCAGTTTCCACAGTGAGAAATGTAATTAAGAGATAGCAGTTCAAGCCTGATGCATTTTGGAAACAAGTGCTATGGACAGATAAATTTAGAACTCTTTCGCCACATTTAGCAAAGGCAGGTTTGGAGAAAAAAGGAGCAGCATTTCATGAAAAGAACTTGGGGTTGTGTTGCAGCCAGTGGCACAGGAAACGTTGCAGGTGGAAGGAAGAATGGATTCCACTAAATACTAGCACATTCTGGAAGAAAACATCACATCATCTATAAAAATGCTGAAGCTGAAAAGAGAATGAGCTTCTACAACAGGACAAAGATCCTAAACATATTTCAAAATCCACCATGGACGACCTCAAGAGAGGCAAGCTGAAGGTTTTGGAATGGCCATCACAGTCCTCTGATTTAAACATCATTGAAAATTTGTGACCAAAATCGAACACTTAGGCCTCAACTCAACTTGCAGTGTTTGGAGGAAGGCAAATGCTGACAATGACCCCAAGAACACTATCCCCACTATCAAGCATGGAGGTGGAAACATTTCTATACTGGACAGTTTCCTCCTACTATGTGCACAAACCTGGTCATGACCTGCAAGACATATCTGACCTCTGTTCTTGCCAGCAAGGGTTTTGCCACTGAGTACTAAGCCTGGTTTTGCTAGAGGAACAAATACTTATTTAATGCTGGATTTTCTTTTTCATATTTTCTCTCTCACTGTTAAAACAACCTACCATTAAAATCATAAACCATTCCTTTCTTTGTCATTAGGCAAACTTCAGAGTCAGAGAGTGGTCAAGTAATTATTTCCTCCACTGTATATGTTTGCTCTTCTTCTTGGGAATTTCATAATAAGCAGTCTTAGATCCTTAGACAAAAATATTTCATATTTTCTGGTAATTCAGCTGCAATACATCACAATTAATAAAAACATTTTTGGGAAATGCCACATACAAGAAATCAAAGCGACTTATTTGTTTTAGGGTTTTATTGTTCTCTTGCCTTTTGGGCAAGAAGCTTTATAACTGATACAATCAAATCCTAATTTTAATGTTTTATGTACACAGAAGAAAGTGTTGAGTCATACATAAGCTACAAATACAAGAACAAATCATTCAAAAAATGCAGAAATCTTGAGACTGTAAACAAGGCACCTGTAGGCTACAGTTGCCAGTGAGTAAAGTAAAACAGGTTGATTCTGTAAGTAAAAATGAACAGTTTTTGAATCAAGTCTGGTTTTTTCAAGAAGGTATTCTCTTTGCATTTACAGCTAACTAATATAGCACATGCCCTTGGTATGTAAAATGGTTCCTAAGTCCTGCATGAGCATAGGCAATACGGCCTGGCAGTCGGTTTGTTCCATTTTCTGAGGCCAGGATTAGTGTTATAACGGTGCCCCAGGTTAAATGCATCACAGCCAATTCAAAGGAAATTACTAAATTCAGCATGCTGACTATGCAGTGTTGTGCCATTGCTTTTAATGTGGATTTCAGGTGACCTTTACCTGCAAGGTTTATTTGCACTACTGGGTAAATCATTTTGAGCTGTTTTTTTTATAGTGGCCTCTACTACAGTTTTCTCATTAGCCACCTCAGCATTGTTTACTTCAGATACTGACATGCACTCACTAAAATCATCAATCCAAATTGAAACTAATAACACCTAAAGGAGGTTTATTCAGTTTTTTTTTCAGATAACTACCTAGTATCCAGTGATACCACTGAATGCTCATGGGACAAGCTAATGTCTTTGGCTTTATGAGTAGATCCTGGAAGATATGTCAAATACAAATATAGTAAATAAAAAAATCTACTATAAAAAGTAAAATCTGTGTCTGAATCACAATGATGCTTGTATTATTTAACAGTGGACCATACATTTGTCTTCTTAATCACACAGATCCAACAGTGATTAGATCAGTGCAGGTTTACATGCCTACTCTCTGGATAGAGTTCAGCACTGTGCTAAAATATTTAGTAAAGAGAATATAGATGTAGGGGTAATATAAATAGGACAAACAGGACAAGAAAAGATGCTTAGCAGAGTTACTATTATAAATGCTTACTCTGTTGTAAAAATCATAGAACAAATGAGTGTCACTTCAGCATGTCGTGTGATACTAGATGTTTGGTCCACAGACAAAATGTATAATTTTGTTTAAATTAAGTTTTAAAAACACATGGCCTAAAAACAATAATTTGTATTGTAGCACCTAGAAAGGATGAAAATAAAATCGAGTGTGTTTATTTGTGTGAATGAGAGAGAGAGAGAGACAGAGAGAGAGAGAGAGAGAGAGAGAGAGAGAGTAGTTGTGCTAATGTCCCAGATGGTGAATTTAGATGTGCTACTCTCATTAGATATGACAGGCCTCCTACTGAACAAAAAACAAAGTACTAAGGTGTATCTATATTCTGAAACCTTAATGCTAATTCATTCCTACCACATCTGTCAAGTTCCTCTGTGCTTAATGAAGCAGCACTGTATTGAGATACTGTATTGAGCAACATGTTTATTCATTTATCCAGATTCCTCCACCTACTTCTCATGAATAAACAGCAAATCATAAGTTAATAAACTGAAAAATGTATTTTTGTGTGACTTATTTTGAAAACTGTATTCATGGCATTGTATCTTTATGGAGTAAACATTTTTCAGTACTGAGGGCAACAAATTTTGATCTTTTTTTTGCCATCAGTCTCTCAAGCCTCAAAATCTTCACCTCAAAAAACACCAATTTCATTCAGCATTTCCCATTATTTTCCTATTACAGTATTTGGAAATCACAATCACAGTTTTGGCACCCTCATACTGACCCCTCTACTCCTACCCTCCACAGAAAACTCCGTGCTTTAGATGAGCGCCTCTCAGTTGTGCCCTTTGAAGCAGTAGACGCCGTAGAGTTTGTGCTTCTTGTCCGGAAAGCCTGAGAAGCGCACAGCAGACTCTGTGGGGCTGCAGCGCCGGCGTGGACGGGAGATGGGGTAGCGAACGCTGCCATCAGCCAGCCAGCCCGCATCACAACGGTCGTAGCCCAGCAGCTTCCATGCTGCGTACATTTGGCCCACTTTAGCAATCTGAGCACCATCCTTCTGACACGCCTGTACAGCCTCATCATACGTCATCTTTGAGGATGGTGTCAAATAATAGAACCTCCCTACAGAGATAAAAAGAATGTAGTTATACAATGTTAACTGGAGTCCAGCTAGCAGACATCTAATACTAGCAGACATCTAATCAGATGATACTCTACTACTGTAGCTTCAGTATCAGCAAAATTCTTGTATTATTTTGTATTGATATCAAAAGATAAATCTGTGAACTTGTGAGGATTTCATTGCTTCATGACAGTTTTTGCTCTCTACAGGTATGTGCACAGCTCTCTTAAGAGCTTGGGCCCTAGCATTTTTTGTGTTAGCATCATTAGCCTAAAAAAACTTCAGATTTAAAGTATAATACTGACTGAGGTTACACCTTAACTTGTTTAATAATAATAATAATAATAATAATAATAATAATAATAATAATAATAATAATAATAATAATATAAAGGCATGGGGATTCCCTTCCCAATTTGGGCAAAAATGCCAATTCAATTAAATAACATTCATTTTCAAGTTTTGAAGTTTGCCTTTGAGCCCTTGCCCTCAAAAAATTTGTGGAAAGGTTAGCACAACATATTCATTTACAAATTGATACACACATGTTGGATCTTTAGAAAAAATTATCTACTATATCACACACATCTTTCCCTGTAATGAAAACTGATGAAAAAAATTACACACATTTTCTAAGAAGCCCCACTCACAATTTTAAAATATTCATATTATATTACACCCAATTATAGGTGACTATACATTTTCTCTCTTAACATTGGTATTGGAAAAATATGAAACTGTCATATTCGTCAGACCTTACTGTAATTCTTTGCATTTGCTTCTAAAAGTTTTAAGACACCCTTCACTTTTTTCATTTTTGTAAGTTGCAGCACTTTCCTCATTAATCGACACTCAGTACTCCATAATTACAAAGTCAAAACAAAATTGCAGACAATTTTGTACATTTAATACAAAGAAAAACCTGAAATATCATGTTTATATAAGTATTCATACCCTTTAATTGATACTTGGTTGAAGTACCTATGACAGCAATTACAGCCTCAATAATTTTTGGGTTTGATGCAACAAGCTTTGTACACCTGCACTGGATGCTTTTCTGCCATTCTTCTTTGCAAATGCTCTCAACCTTAGTCAGGTTAGATGGGACCTTTTGTTGGACAGCCATTTTCAGGTCTTTCCAGTGACTGGTTTCAAGGGCTCTGACTGGGCCACTCTGGAACATTTTCATATTAGAAGGTGAACATTCAGCCCAGTCTAAAGTCCTGTGCACTACAGAACAGGTTTTCATTGATGACATCTCTGTCTTTTGCTTCTTCAGTTTCCCTCAGTCCTCTCTAGTCTTTCATAAGGCATGGCACTGATGTGGCACAGGTATTTTTAGGGGGGCAACCAGCACTTGTTTAGGTCTGGGGCTCAGATAGGAAAACATGCTTAGACACAGTTTGCAGTGCACACTTCTCTGCTTTGTCTTATATTGAGAAGTTATTTCACAGTAATTATTGTTATCATTTTATCACCCAGTTCTAGCTTTCATGGGTTTTGCACTGAAGATAGGCTTCCATCTTGTCACTCTGTCATAAAGCTCCAATCAGCCGAGGGCTGCCATTATTTTTGTTCTTCTGGACACACAATCTCTGGAGCTCTGTCAGAGTGACCACTGGGTTCTTGGTCACCTCTCTAACTAAGGCCCTTCTTTCTCTATTGCTCAGTTTGGCCAGGTGATCTGCAGAAGAGTCGTGGTTCTGGGAAACTTTCATCAGTATTATGGAGGCTGCTGCGTTCTTAGGAATCTTCAGTGCAGCAGACTTTTTGTAGCCTTCCCCAGATCTGCGCTTTGCAACAATCCTGTCTCTGAGCTCTGAAGGTAGTTCATTTGACCTCATGGCTTGGTTTTTGCTCTGGTATGGACTGTCAGCTATGAGGCCTTATAAAAAGGTGTGTGTGTTTCCGCTATTCATATTCAATCAATTTAATTTACCACAGGTGACCGGAGGTCAGACAAATTATGTAATGTGATGTTAGTTTTTTCCCTTTTGTTATAAACATACAAAATTGTCTAAAATCTACAAACATAACTGAAAGCGTTGGGTGTCTGAATACATTCTGAAGCCACTGTAATTGACTGATTTGTTAATATTATTGTTGACATTAACTTTATTCAATGTTTAAAATTCAAGACACATATACAGATCCCTCCATAATTATTGGCACCCCTTGTAAAGATTAATAAAAGAGATTATGAAAAAATACAATCTTTATGAAATCTTTAATTGAAGTAAATGTATATAGGGAAAACCAAGAAATAATTATTATTAAAGAAAAAAACAACGTGCCACAATTATTGGCACCCATGGAAATAGTTGTGAACACAATGTTAATGACACAAGTTTCCCATTCATTTGTAAGAAGCTGTAATCTCTGACTGATAAACTGGGTACAAATAGAAGGTGACAGAGAGGCCAAATTTCCTTAGTCATCTTGAACATGGGAAAGATAACACATTGATAACACATATGTTGATATTCATAAGTTTAGGGAATAGCCATTTTCCTGAAAAAATGTCAATTTCTACAGTTAGGGCAATAATGAAGAAGTGAACATCAACTGGAACAATTTTATACAAGCTTTTGGCCAATTAACACTCAAAGTGGGTTTGGCTTAAAAAGAAAGATGGTCATAGTGGGATTAATCTTTTCCAACTGTAAAATATGGTGGAGGTTCTGTGAAGTTGTAGTTAATTGGTAAATGACCACAAAATAAAGCTACTGTGATTGCCATCTCAGTCCCAGGATCTAATTCCAACTAAAAACATTTAGAGAAAGAAGGAAGAGTGCAAAAAAGAGAACATATCCAGAACCCTGGATAATCTGCAGCAATTCTGTAAAGAGGAAAGGTCTCAGATCCTGCTCTGTATTCTTTAACATTATAAACTAATATTATAGATGAAGGGAGGTTCTACAAAGTATTAAGTTTATCTCTGAATAGATTTATTTTAATTAATGAAAAAAAAATAATTAAAAAAATCTAATTTTGAAGTAGATTTTTTATAACCCTTATAATCTTTATCAGAGGTGCCAATAATTATTGAGGACACAATATAGCAACACTTTTCTGATTCAGAGTCTGTTTATAAATATATATTTATAAAATTATATATATATTTTGCACCAAATTGATTTCCTCCATCTGTAATTGGGGATGAATCTTGAAACGTTAAGTTAAGAAATCTGCTGACAACACACCTTTGTAGTTAGAAGTGAAACAAAAGACGTCATATCTGTTGTTTTCCTTATCGCGGGTTCCATAGTTCCTTACACCAGGCACTGTGTTCTTCCCTCCACATGGCTCTCGGGGTTTGGTGATTGGGTACTGCACTGATCCATCACTAAGCCAACCAGCATTACACCAGTCAAGCCCCCCTCGCCAGGCGTTGTACAGCTGATCAAATGAGGCCACAATAGCATCCTGGTCTCGACAGGCCTTGTCAGCATCATGGAAGTTTAGGTTGTATCGACCAAGACGAGGGAAATATGGAAACACAACACCTGCAGAGAAATTTAATAGTCAGTGTCTTAGTTGTCATTTGAAAGATATAAAATAATTTAAAACATTCGGGACAAAGGGCATGCCTAAGAGGGGGGGTATGAAATGGTTCAGTAATTATCAATCACAATCATTAAATCACTATTTTTTGTAAGCGTGAACAGTATCATTATCCATTGTCTGAAAATAAAGACCATCATGTAGTTATGTCTCATTTTACACATAGAAATGGGAAGCAATTGCATACCGTATTTTTTTATTCTGAAAATATTTTTGATCATTTTTTAAACACTCAGGAAACATTTGTGTTGATGGGTTGCAGGATCGACTTCACTTCAGAGCATTAAAAGGGCTCAATGTGTTAAAGCAACCATGAGTTTTGATATTTTAAATTTTGCATTTGTGTAGTTTTTTGATCAGTAAAATGGAATCAGATGGAAATGTGACAAAATAATCACTCTGTGGAAAAACCTTTACAACGTCTACAGATAAAAGTGATAGGTGCATAGCTGGTCAACCCCAGACCATAATATTACAATCTCCATACCTCAAAGTTGGTTCTCCTGAAAAGCTGTCTATGGTCTGTTTCTCAAAAGTTTAATGTAAGTGTTATGGGAAACAATTATATCTACTGTTTTTTTTTATAAAAGCTCTGTGTGCTAACTTTATTTTGCTCAAATGTTCTGTTTAGAGAGCAGAGGTTTTCCATGCAGGTCCAATTTGTAAAGAGAACACTAAACCCAAAATGTCAGGTTATGACTGGCTCAACCTGCTGGATGTTAATGTCAAATAATCTGGATCACATGACTAATTTAATGGACTCGAAAGTGTGAAAAATGTAAGGATGTAATTACTTCTCCCATGTGACTTTGTATTTTGATCATGTAATAATAAAATGACTACAACATGTCATATGAAGTATTTTAACCTTTATTTGTAGGAACTGTATCTGAGAAGGTGAAATATTTGCTTGTTCAAAGAATGAACAATGCACATGTAAACTTAAGTTTGTTTGAAAAAAGAACAAAGCATATTACAGGATGAAACTGAGAAATGTTATTGTTTATGAGAAATATATGCTCATTTAGAATTGTATGTAAACAGTTGGGAGAGGGCAACAGAAAATATTTCAAAAAGTTGTGATACAGCCATGATCTGTCTGTGTGACATCACCTCTTAACAACACTTAAATACACAAAACACAAAAAATATTTGGGAACTGAAGAGACAAAGTTATGGAATTCTTAATGTGAAATGTTGCCCTGTTGTTGCCTATTATATTGGGATTTCCGCTGTTCAGAAGTTAAGGGTTTCTTTTGTGATATTTGTTTCATTTCATGATGTGCCAAGTGTTTTCAATGGATGACAGTTTTCCGTTCCTCCAAGTGTGATGTAAGGCAAAACTCGTGTAGTAATTAAATAAGCATCTATGTGTGTAATGCCCTGACATTCCTCTGTCAATCCACCAGAGGGAGACAGTCACAAACCTGAGGCTCTGTTATGCTAATTCCTGAGCATATTATGCTATCTACTTTCACTTTGAATTTTACACCATTTTTAGGGGGAAGCAGCGACATAACCACAAGTATGACGCAAGTTGAGGACGCCCTGTATATCATTGGGTATTAATGATGCCCTTCCAGATATGCAAGCTACTCACACTATTGCTGGCTTTTGAACTGCACACTCCTTTTTAATCCAGTGTCCATGATTTCCATATTAGTTTCCACATATTACAGTCTGTATTTCACTTAGCCTCAGTCCATCTTAAATGAGCTTAAAAGGGCTTCAATTGGCTCAGGCCCAAGCACATTGAATGACCCTGTGTATTATAATGAGAGTGCTGCCCGAGGGCTTGAAGATTGCAGCAATCCAATAGGGATTGTCTACCTTGCTCAGATTCTCTGATTATTTTAATAATATTATAATATCTAAGTGAAGACATGTCATAATACATGCAATTACTTCATTTGTTTATTTAGTTCATTCAGTTTTTGAAACCTTCCCCATCTTTATTTCTGAAAGACTCTACGATGCTCTTTTATGCCCAATAATGTTACTGTAGAACTGACTTGCCAGTGAACCTGTTTGGCTGTTAGATGTTTTTCAAAGTGTAAACAGGCATTACCCAACTTTCACAGTTTTCTCCTGCCCGAAAATCGAAATTGCCATATGCTTTTAATGACACAATACAGTTACATTTTCATTTGCCAGCCTTTTTATCACTCTCCGGTGTCGACCAGAGGAGGATGGGTTCCCCTTCTGAGCCTTGGTTCCTCTCAAGGTTTCTT
>JBBIGC010000036.1:9892817-9907746 GCA_037576955.1 Lepidarchus adonis
CTGTGAAGTTGCTTTGTGACAATGTCAGTTGTAAAAAGCGCTTTATAAATAAAATTGACTTGACTTGACTTGACTTGGAAGAGCAAGAACCTCTATCCAAAGTGTATGAAGTCAGTTGCAATATCTTTTCTAACAATTTACTGACTTTTACGAGTTTTACACTTCAGAGTTCATGCTGGCTTTACCTATGCTGAACATTTGTGACTAGCTTACCTTGGAGATCGAGGGAAACCACTCCCGTGCCATCCTCCAGGCCATCAATGATCTCACACTTGTATCTCCCATAGTCCTCCAGGGTTATCTCAGTGATGACTAGTGAAGCATCATTCTCACTGGCATCCTGCAGATGCACACGACCATGGAAGCTACCATAACTCTTCTTGTGGAAACCCATGGCTACAAAGACGTCAATCTCTTTCAGATAGTCTGAAGTCAGCTTAGTCCATTTGATCCTCAACTTGGGATTGGGTGCAGATGATGGGTCCCTCTGGAATGTGCATGGCAGTGTTACATTGCCTCCACGCTGTGACACCACTTTGGTTTGCTCTGTCACAACGGAGAGTCGAGGCCCATTTTCTGAAAAGTTAAGATAAAAGGAACTGAAATTCTGAGAGCAAAAAAAGCTCAAGCAATCACAGATGCTTGAGTAAGTGGGGAATAAATGTTTTTCTAATGTTCTTTAGAACATACAGACAGTGCCAATGACAAGTCAAACAATGTGGAAACAAAGTTAATTATTTGGCCCAGTTCCAGTGGAAGAAAGACCACTAATAACTCATTACTGTAAATACTCTATTCCAAATATTCTCTTCTCTTAGAGTCGCTTCCAAAGCTCTGTATAAACAGCCAAATGGCTGCAAAACATTGTTCCTTTTCCAAAAATTCTCTGAACCAATTAATTTCTTAAACATGCCTTTACATCTTTGCCTTTCTGTTGTATTTATAAAACAAAAATCATCCAAATTATATCTTCACAATATACAATACAATATGTCATGTTAATGTAGACGTAAAATAAGCACAAAAATGCCTGTATAAGTAATAACTGTAACTTGGTCTAAACCTTTATCTTGATTTATGTAAATGAACCACCCTGTTGCTGCATACGGCTATACAGTATCTATTAGACTTGGTGAATATTTTTTGGTATGTTGTTCAAAATCCAGTGTTTTAATGTATCTCCAAAGAGTGCACAGTTATGATTGAAATCACTGGGGAGCTTTTCAGACAGTTGTGGTTATAGATATGTATGAGTCATCACATTAGACTTTGCGAAAGCAGAAACACCCCTAAGCGTTTGTGTCCCACAAGGAATTCTAGATATCCCTCTTTGGCATACATTTGCAGTTTTAAAGAGTCATTAAAATAATATAAAATACAATAATACAACAGCTTGTTAATCTTAATCTGACCATTGCCCTCATTAAACTGTGATGTAACCAATAAACCAACCCTGGTCTCTTATTCATTTGATGATCAAAGATGACAGATGGGTTTAAGAGTTAAAGACTAAACCTTGTTAAAACATAAACCTAAATTTCCATAAACCTAAATATTTTTGTCTTGTGTTCAAAACATAGGTATGAAATAAAGTTAAGAAATAAATTGTGGACACGTTTCAGACACCAGTCCCACTGCAGGTATAAAGGGGAAAGAATCAGGCCTCTACTTCACTGACCGATGTGTTAAATGGACAATTTCCTCGACCTGTGGCCTCCTCGGGTCCAAGCGTTTCAAGGTCAGACAAGGTTCTTTAAGATACTTTGTGGATCAATGCCACAATTACTCAGTGAGAGATACAGAAAGTAACAAGTACTACACTACAGCTTATATTTCTCTGGATCTGAATCAGTGATGAACTATATATGAATCCAACTATTCAATAAGTCCAATAATATTTTTCATCCAGATCAGACATGTCATCAGTTACACACTATAACTATACAGCCAGAGCTTCTTAATTACTAAACACTTGTAGTAAACCAATAAAGTGTCCATGTAGATCCAAAGGCAAAGACCACAACTTCAATCAACCCACGCTCCTGGATAAAGAGGGTGGGAATGTCCACTGCAGTCCTCTGGCGCTTCATTACTTCTTCCTTCGACAAGCAGGCACAAACATTTTCCCTCAACTTCTGACTTACCTGAGATGTAGATGGTCCTGTAGTGCTCCAGGTCACTATACGCCTGGTCAAAGCTGTCTGCTTGGCTCAGGGAGAAGAAGCTGAGAAGAAGCAGTGTGATCATCTTTCTATGTAGCACCAATGGAGTCACTTCACTACAAGAAAGGAAAGAGAAAGAAGTCCAATAAACGGCCAAAAAAGGAAATGTTGAGATTAAATCGCTGGAATAACCCTGACGCATGTTCACTCGAACCCTTTTGAAACCATTTCGAGCTCTGGTCCTCTGTGACCTGCTCCCAAACCTTCTTTATATTTCCATCTGCAGCAATTCCCCGTTGGAGGACTGTGCTTGTACTGGCAGTGCAGTGCAAATAATGTCCTTGTCAATGCCACTGTGATCCCTCATTTTGTGCAAATGTAGGCACCTGCATACACAGAGCCGGCACTGACATAAATGACTGGCACTATAAACCTGTATCTATATTCTCTGCTCATGCAAACAGATTCCAAATGACCATTTTGATTTGAACCTTGAGTCTTGTCCTCCATCAGTACTGCAGTACTGTACTCACTTCCGAAGTCTAAAACTTTACCCGACCCCTTTTCTGAGTGCAGGGGTCCCACCATAGTGGTCTTTTCACTATGACAAAGCCTAAAGAGAAGAAGGAAGCAGACTTACCATCTTACAGTGTGTACACTACTAGCCAATAGCGTACTGTATGTGCAGAGAGCCACGCAAAAAAATATGGGTTAGGAGTGTGAGCTTCTTCTTTCTCTCTCTCTCTCTGCAGTCACACCGATTGATCTTTTTTTCCCTCTTCATTCATTTCAGAGTGCTGACGCACTGGCAGAGAGTGCCAGGTAGTGCTCCTGCAGTCAGCAGAACAGTGCTCTATCTGCAGAACAGCCCCTGCACACGCACACCTCGCATCCCTACCCCCACCCCACCCCCACCCCCACCACATCCTGCAAATAGGCATTATGCATACCAGGGATCCGCTACTGATAAGGCACGAGAAGACACACTGAAGTTTCCCATTCCACAATAGAAAAGTCACAGCATGCTCAATGCAAATGATGGATTCCTTTTGTGCAGCGGAGACGAATACATAGCAACACCGGACAATAGCCCTTCACAATGCAGAGAATGTCCAGCTTCACTGTCAATAATACAAATAAATAACGCAGAATCAGAAACTCCATTAGGCCTGTAGGTATCTAACAAAACTGTTTTATGGCAGTTGTTACAGCTGCAGGAGTTGATTCCCACCCAAGATTCCCTGGGGCATCAACGATGTAACGACTGCCAGACGTGAGCCTTTCTGTGTGGCAGCACTTAACTAAACACAGTCCTCTTTGACTCCAGTCAACAGCAAACACACTTTTGACAGAAGACTATGTCACTAAACACATTCCTCTGTCACACTGTATTGAGAACAAGCGTTGGGTAAACAGGCTCCAGCTTGAATGTTATCAGAGACACTGCTTAGCAGATAAAGTACAGTGGGATGGACTACAGAGAGGCAGCAGAAATAGTAGTTCTGAGCACCACACATATCAGGCTTTAGAAAAATGTGTGTGTGAGGCTGTGAGTTCTGCACGAGGGAAACGTTCCAAATGTTGAAACTGCTCCCAAGTTTCATTGGCGTGCAGTCAAAAACAAGCACAAAAGTGCTCAGCATAAGCACCTAATCTAAAACATAACGACCAGGATACTGCACACTTCATAAGCCTTACACACGTACAGATTCAATGTGTTTAAATGTTTTCATCACACCACGCTCTTACGTTCTCTTTAATAACTACAACAGCTGTATGGGAATGCCTGAAACAAAATAAATAGCAGTGTGCTGTGTTAGCTTTGCAGTCAGCTGTATGGCCATGTTCCTGGTTTCATGACCAATTAGTACAACTGCAAGTTGCCAGACACAGCCTTATTTGTAATGAAAACAAATGACCTATTGACAATGCTAGGTCCAGGAATGCTGTCATTTAAATGTACATATTTAACCCAGACTTTCTCATTGTTTGAACTTAAATAACTCAATCCTTGGAGATATGCATGCCTTTGTTATTCTTAAACGTGTATGTGTGTCATATAGTACTCAAATGTTCATTATCATGCCTTGATCTTGCTGGTTCTCGTGCTGGTCTTGTTGTTCCAAGACTTAATTGTCTCAATTTGTAGACAACTTACATTTTTTTTTCTAAGTAAACTCATTGTTAAGAAGTCATTTTATAACATTATTTCCAGATGAAAAAGATAATCTACATCTACACTGACGTTTTGTCCAAAACGACTCTCAAGGAACAATCAAGCACTTTATTTGCAGGTGACAGCGCTGTGAGTTCTACACTAAATACAGACAGTAAGTGCTACAACATAAACTTCGAGTGGAACATCCCTATCTGAGAAACATTCTCTAGGTAGTTTTCAGGTAGAAATAATCTACCTGCATTGTGCTTTTCAGTTATTGATAGTCAATAACTGATCATTGACGTATTGCCCCAGTTTAATTCCCCATGATTCAATTTCACTTTAAAAACATGAAATCTAGAACTTTGTATGAGATCCTGCTGGGGAGGTTTTCATCTACTGACTGTATTACTTGGCTTTTGTCAAAAAATGGCTTATCACCATGACCTTTAAATAGGACAATACTTGTGAACAACTGTGCTTTGTCAAGAACGGGATGTAAGTATAGTGTTTGCATCTACAAAAGATTAAGTCAACCCCTACTCTACTCATCAGTCAGTGATAAAGCATCGTTTCCTCCCTTCAAACAAGCCATACCTTTTGAAGACCACAACATCTGTCTTCACCAGGAAGAATGACGTATGTGCTATATCGAGGCAGAGGGACTCTCTTTTTTCATAGGAAACATCCTTAACCTACAGGGTCTGAGCTTACACACAATTTGCCATTAGACCAAAAAGGGCATGAGGGTAGATCACTGAGCTTCATGTACAACACATGTCTAAGTACATGAAAATAGGAATATCTTTAACAATGTTATCTGAACCTTGTGCATTAGAATTTTAACTAAAGAATGAATGTAAATAAACTATTAAAATGCAGTCTTTCACAACTACATTCATCGAGGATATTTATAATAAAAAATAATTAGACAGTTACATACAATTCCTTTCAACTCATATATAGTTTGGTGAGGTAACAGGGGCGGGGGTGAGCTAATGGGGTTTGAATGTACCTTCCAAATAATCATGAGGTGTCTGATGGTGACTTTGGAGACTTGGTAACTCCAAGATAATTCTTTTTCACAGTAATAATTATGGCATATGTTTTTATTTATTTATTGAATATGTTTATTTATAACAAAAATATAAATGTATTTCTTGTTTCTTTTTCTGTGAATAGGTTTATTTCAATTAAAGGCTTTTTCTATTTCTTCAGTGTGAGATGAAGCTATTAAAGGAGTATTTTTCTAACTATTTTTACGAACATTTTTTATAAACGTATGATGCCAATAAACTCATTTAAGCCTTGGCTAGGTTGGGGTAAAAAACAGTTCATATATATTACAATATAAGTGTGATTTCACTTATTATTTATGTTTAAGAACAAATCTAAATCAAATTTACATTTAAAAAGTTTGTCAAACAGTTATTGTTCGTCTGCAGTCCACAATGTTTTCTATAGAACCCTTCTCTGGCATTAACATCCACATGTTTATTTAACGACATAACTGAAGACCCATTTCATAGTACCACTCCCAACCATTTCGTCACATGAGGCTATATAAAACCTTTCCATGAGTGTTCCTGAGTGCCATGTGCAAAAAACAACCATAAGAAGGTTACACCAATTCATGCTCTCAATTATGCGTGGCATACATATTACCTACAGGCGCAGCACATACTACTGATGTCATGAACTTCCATTCCCACATAGCAATAGTTTTTCCTCCCTTAAATGTACTTGATAACTTTGTAAAGAGACTATCAGGAAGATTAAAAGTACCTATATTCTTTTAATCACATTTTAATAATTTAGGAACCGATTCTTACAATTGTGCAAGTGAAATTTTTGCTAATTTGTGCCTGATTAATAAATTCAGGACCTCAACTCCTCAAGACAGAGCTGGACTGCTGGGAGGCTAATTAACTCTTTGTCTATGAACCCATGCTGTTGTAGTGTGCGCAGAATGAAGGCTGGCATGGGGACAACTTGGCAGCAATACTGCATAGAATTGATGTAGTGCTTTCTCTTTGCATAATTCAGTTTCAGGTTGCTATTAGTGAATCAGCGTTAGACTGACATCAGTTTTCCAAAGTACCTCCAAGCCCATTTGGCTGCATTTATCACAGTAACATGTTTTGTAATGCGAGGGTTTCTAATGGTTCAAAAATGAGGTTTGTATGAAATGGCATAAAAAAGAGTATTAGCATATTCTGAATAAACAGAAAGCTTCTTATATACATACTTTGTACTGTATACTACTCCTCTGCAGGCTAGAGGAAACCCATTCATTGATTCCATGGAGGGTTCTGTAGCGAAAGCATAATGAGCCTTTGACATGACCCGGGTGTGTTGACAGCATGGTTCAGGTCTCAGCCAAAAGTGAAAACATTTAAGCGTAGTTTAAAAGCTACATAGACATTCGGTTGCACATATTGCTTCTTTTGGTCATGTAATTGGAAGAGAAGATCCTATATGTTCTGAAACCTCAGAACCTTTTTGAACTCCTGCTCCCGAACTGGTTGGTAAAACACACATTCTATTGCAATACATGAAGCCAAAATTAAATTAGCAATGAAAATCTGTCCTTCCTGACATGTCAGGATATTTTGGTATGAGTACTTGAGTGTTTATTTGAATGCAGCCTTTTTCAAATATCGCACATAATGTTTTCATTTGTAAAGGACCCCACCCCTTGGTGAAAAGGTTCATTCCAGTCCACCTATTGAGGATCTCAATTAGAACACTGTGGGTTTTGACGTCACACTCGCACCACCTTCCCTCACACAAAGACCCCTCAGTATGTCTGAATGCTACACCAGCCGCTCCACTGGGTGGGCAAGGAAAGCATCCTGCATCCACTGAGCACTGAGCAGATCTTCCAGCTGTTCCTTTAAATGTAAAGGTATTTTATACCGAGAAATATGATAACTAACCGCACAAAAAGACGCCACAGGACTGAAACCTAATGAAAGAAGTGGACTGTTGCAGAAAGAGATTTTTTAGACCATGTTTACAAGACTAAACTTTTGATTTGCTAATTGCTTGTTTCTGCTGTTCCTTGTGTGTCAGGTATTTAATATTGTACTTGTTTGTATGCCCACATTTCCCACTGCTATGTGGAAGGCCAAAGTAAACATTTCCCCCTTTAGTCTCAGAAGGCCGAGTGTATCTTGAAGTACTATCACAATCCATCCAGCTGGTTTAGTGTGAATATGTTTTGACAGAATGCAGTATCCCAGCCAGAGGGATTAGCACAGTCAGAGACTTTAAACAGCTACACACTCTCACAGTTCATCATAGTTAAGTACTATATGCGCCAAATAACCTCACGAGGCCGGTTGCTTTACGTTTGATTTAAGTCCCGTAATGAAGCTGCTAAAGACACAGAGTTGATGATGCTTTGCTGAGATGCCAGAGAGAACAACGTTTAGAAAAGCAGAGGCTTAGAAATCACCTACATTGTTGGCTGTCCATCAACAACAGCATGGCACTGTGGATGGGGGAGGAAAGGTTGCAGGATTAACATCTGCTGGCAGCCTTGTGACCAGGTCAGGGGTCAACCTGACCTGCCCTGCCTCTGGGCTCCAAGAAAGTGCAAGATAACTGTGGAAACCAAGCCTGCAGCAACTTTTAAAATGGAATACACCTGTAACTTACATTTACATTTACATTTACATTTATTCATTTGGCTGACGCTTTTGTCCAAACTTCAGACATGACGATACTGATCTTCTTAGCCATAGAACACAGTGTTGGTGCTGCAACAGTGCAGATGATAAGGGCTACAGCATTGCTATCTGAGTTATGTAAGATTAACATAATTAATATATAACTTTTACTAGATCAATTTAAGGTGTTAAATCAGCCACAGCCTTACTATCATATGATAGCAGTGTTATAGTGTTAATATATAGTGTGTGACAAATGTACACAGTTTTTCTGTGTTAAAGGGGATAATATTATAGGAAGCCTACTATACAAAGGTGTAAATACTTTTACCATTTCAGTTAGTTTCTATTAGATGTGATGCACAAACAGTCTTGCTCTAATATCAGAGAAGAACTTCAGAGAACTTCATTCATATGACAATTAAAGGAGCTCATTGTAAACCAGACCATTATATACTCCCCAATATTTGTGTAACCAGCTGTGCCTTCCCTCCATATTTGCCCACACTGGACTCTCTGAAGCAGCTTTTCCTGCCCACTTACTCAGTGAGAAGATTCTGTTGCACAAGCAGGTCCACAAGCAGGCTTTTCATTTATGGGAATGTGGGCTACACTCACTGGTTTCTGTGGAGCCAGGGTGTCTCATAAGTCACTGGGAATTAACAAGGGGAAGTTGTTTATGTAAAAACAACGAGCTATGTCGTTAAGAGCAATTATATGAATGGAAATGAGCCATTGTGGGAAGTCAATGAACTGCTTTAGCATGAGCCAGGGAAAGTAACACAGAGGCCAATTTATCTTATAATGATTTATAAAGTTGGTGCATTCTCTTTAATTAAAACTCGTTATAATCGTTATATATCATTGAAAACCTCAGACCAACAGCACTGAGCGATGAATGATTTATTCCAGGACATGGTTATGAAAGTTTGATGCTTCTTGAAATAAAAATATATCGCAGAAATGTGAATCAAGGGCGAGTAGGGTCCAACATAAACAGAAAACTCCCTCTCTCCCAAATCTCTCTCTTCTCTCTTTCTATCTCTCACTCCTCTTTCATATCTCTCTCTCCCCTCTCTTTCTATCTATCCTCTCTCTTTCTATCACTCCCTCCTCTCTCTTTCTATCTCTTGCTCCTCTCTCTTTCTATCACTCTCTCCTCTCTTTCTATTTCTTGCTCCTCTCTCTTTCTATCACTCTCTCCTCTATCTTTCTATCTCTCACTCCTCTCTTTCATATCTCTCTCTCCTCTCTCTTTCTATCTCTCTCTCCTCTCTCTCGCTCCTCTGTCTTTTTATCTCTTGCTCCTCTGTCTTTCTATCTCTTTGCTCTTTCTCTCTTTCTCTCCTCTCTTCTCTCTCACTCCTCTCCCTTTCGACACATTTATAAACTGTGAGCATTTATTACATTTTAGTATAAAGGGATTTTTTGCACCAGATCAGTGTACTAACTGACTAACTGCTTCTCCGCGCACACAAACTAAACATGTAAAGTGCACATGTATCCGAGTGTCGCTGGTTTGAGCGCAAGGTGAGTTTAGATTCATGTTGCATTTAGTTGGATTTTAAAGTGTTAACATCTTCTTCAAAAGTTTGAAAAGACTCATTAAAACCCCTCGCTTTTCACAGACTGAGCGCTGTCTGTTTTCTGTAAAGAGACCGTTTTCTGTTGTGGGAATCAACGCGAGAACAAACCGTTTCTTACCTTGTGGAGCAAAGAGCGCGCGCAGATGCTTCAGGCAGCGGGTGAAGTTTTCGCTGTTTGCGCTTCTTGCTGAAAACGACGTCACACGTAAAAAAAAAAACCCACAACGTGGCTCAGCCTCCATCGAACTAACCTCCGTGCGGAGAAACAGAGAAACAGAGAAAAAGAGAAAAAGAGAAGCTCTACTCAGATCTTGACCAATCTCGAGTCTGTCAGGATTATACATTTTTATTGTTTTTGTTATCAGGTTTTTTAAAACAATTACATTATGATTGGTAAAATAATATAATAATACATTAATTAATAAGTTATTCTTTTTACTGAAAGGTTTCATGTTATGAATGAAGTAAGGAGACATCAGTGTGTAATCAGGAGTTTGGTCCGATTTCTGAAGCTTTCAAATGTTATACATTTGGATTTTATTGGAATTGGACTGTGACAGTAATTTCAACTTTTTACATATTATATGATATATGATATGATATATGATATGATATATATGATATATGATATATATGATATATGATATATGATATATGATATATGATATATACAATACAATACGATACGATACGATACGATACAATATGATATGATATGATATGATATGATATATGAAATTATATGATATGATATGATGACTTTTTGACAGTTTGGCCATCCAGAATGTGATGCTTCACCCTTTGTCATGTGATGAGTTGTCGTCTTGCACTTGAACAACATGTCCGTATATTTTCATCTATCCAGATACACTTTGATATTCTTCACTGACAGTACCCACCATAGTCTTCAGCTGTTACAGCCATCTCCAATAAGTGGTACATTTTGCAGTGACATTCTGAACATCAGTGTGAAATCAGATGGATTAGACAGGAAGCAGAAGGAAGCTAAGCTGATTTAATTAGCCAAAGGTGATTAGCCCCACTCATTCACTGAAGTAAGAGGTGTATTAGTCCAGAATGCTTTTTCATTAAGACACAGTAGGTCCAGAGATCTGAAACTTTCTTTTATGATAGTTTTGTGAAGGATTTTGGCCTAATAGGCATTTAAAGCTATTTGTTTGTTGTCTGTAAATAATTTGTGATACCTACTTGTTTGTGGTACGGTATTTCTGGTTTATATGCATGTTTTCCTCCTAATTGTTCTTCCTAATACAAAATTATCTGTTTGTGACAACTAAGAGCATGGAGAAAACAGTAATGCAAAACAGTACATCTAACCACTCTTTGGTTTACGTGTACTGATGTATGTTCTTTGCCTCAACTTTCAGCCAGATTGCTTCATAGTATATGCACAGTTGGCTGGCCTGCTGAGGGTAAACTCTCAGTCAAGGGTGGGGTGAATAAACAGCCTCTGAAATCTTCTCTTAACTTCACAGCAGGTCCCAGGAGAGCTCTCCATCCACATAAAAAGTGCAAGGAGGGAAATTTCGTGTTCTTGTGCCACAGAAAGACCAGGCCTGAATTCACCATATGCTGTTTCGGGCGTGTATGAGTGTTCGTACTGTTTACAATCAGGCTGCACAAAGACACCTTTTTGGAGGTTTGAGCAAGCTGGGTTCCTGGAGTAATCAAAAAAACACCACCTCTGTGCTGAACGATTTCTTCTGTGGTCATGTTGCTTAGAGGCATGGGGTGCAAAGATACCGTTTTTAGAAGGCGGGCACTGTACGCTGACAACAAGGTGGAATTCATATTGGAAAGTTAAACTGTTATGAGCCCGTTTCCTCATTATTGGCACGTTTCAAATACTGTCAAGACCTAGCACTTCACTTACAAGTGTCTAATGTTAGCTAAATATTTATATTACACTACATACTTAGGACACTGAAGTGGACAATAATAAATGTATTTTGTGGGGTGTGTAGGATGTACAGTCAAACCGCCCACTGTTATTTTGCCAACCCCACCTTTCGCCATGAAAGACTGCATGACAGAAATCCTTCCACGTTATTTACCTTGGTACGATAGATCGCTAACCCCGCCTCATGGCAAATTTATATCCCAGACCAATCGGGACAAGTAACGAGGTTTGACTGTATCTGAAAATAGTTACAATAAAGGAGAAGCATTATAAACAAATAGACATCAGGTGTTAATGGGCACTAACTGGTGAGATATGTTGGTGAGAAACTGGATCTTTCTGTGAGTCATGGGTATATGTTGTGGTGACACAGTTGTCCAACTTTTCACTATGAAAACATGACTCATCTGTCTAAAAGTGTGTATAACTATCAAGAAGCTGTTACCATGAAATGGGGAACCATTTCTGAGAAGCAGGAATAAAATTCACGCAGATTTCTGCATTAGAACTGAAGGCCAATGATAAAAATGGTAGCTGGCTGGGTGGACATTCAGTGTGTGTGTGTGTGTGTGTGTAATTTTCTGATTTAAGCTTCCTACATTTTCCTGATGCTAAAAAAAAACACTCAAATACGTCCAACTCTGACTTTTACACAATAATCGTGTTTGGCATTTTGGCAATAGCCAATAGTTGAAGGCACTGAAAATGCATATTCAATTAGGTTAATCAGACCTTCTGTAATATTCTTTGGTCATCTTGCATGCAAAGCTGTTTTAAGATCTACTCAGCTTCAGCTTTTTTACAGATGATGTGATGGTTGCTTCCTGAATTTGCTGGTATTTAGTGGAATCCATTCTTCCATCCACCTGCAATGTTCCTGTGCCACTCGCTGCAACACAACCTCAAAGCATGATAGATCAACCCACATGCTGAATGGTTGCGAGGTGTTCTTTTCATAAAATGCTTTATTCATTATTTTTTCTCCAAACATACCTTTGTTGATTGTGACCAAAGATTCTATTTTACCTTCATAAGTCCCCAGCACTTCTTTCCAAAAAGCAGCAGGCTTCTGTAGATGTTCTGTTGCATACTTCTGATGTTGGATTGTATCATGGATGCAGGTTTTCTTCTGTTCACACTTCCATGAAAGTCTTGTGGAATGGTGCACCACCACTCCTGAATCTGCTAAATCTTCCTGCAGGTTTTTTGCAGTCATTTGTGGATTTTGATTTGTCTTTCTGATCAGTATACAATCAGTTCTCTTTCTTGGTCTTCCAGATCTCATCCTGACCTCCACAGTTCCCCTGAACTGCCATCTCGTAATTACATTTCTCATTGTGGACACTGCTAGCTGACAACGCTTTGCTATCTTCTTGTAGCTCTCTCTTGCATTGTGGACATCAATAACTTTCATTTTCAGAGTCTTACACAGCTACTTAGAAGAGCCCATGGTTGTTGAGTGTCTACAAGTGTGTGCACAAGGTTTGAATCAGAGTATTGGTAAAGCTTTGAAATTGACACCAGCTGATATTTACTAATGACGGCTGTTACCATGCATCAGATCTAATGAGCTGATTACAATCTGAAACCTTGTAAAAGGAATCTGAGACAGAACTCTTAGGGTAACAAACTTTGGCACAGTACCATAACAATGTTTTATTTTTTTATTTTTGTTCAATTTATGGCTTAAAAAGTAACTATGCATCAATGTTTGCTGAAAATATTGTGCCTTTTCCCCATGTCCTACAGAGTCCTGCAAAGTCACTGATTGTAAGACACATTCACATTTTTTCATTTAGTAAATTACATTCAAATCCAACATGCATTCAAAAGCATGGAGTTTTATAGGAAAATGTATAGGTTGTGAGGAGGTTGTGAAACTCCTTAGGTTAAATGAAATGATATTATATGAACATAATCATGATCTGTATTTGTTGATTCCCAGTAAGCTTTGTTAAGCTGTGTAATGTACTGAAGTGGAGACTGGAAAAGTGTATCACAGGCAAATCCAGACAATTCCTGTCATGAGTGGGATTTACAGTTAAGGTACTGATTATCTCACAGTGGCAGTCTTCAAAACGGACAGAGTCATGAACAATGGCAAGAGATAAGTTCTCAGATAAACACAGTCCTGTTAACAGTGGGCTGAAAAACTTTCTCAAGCTTTATCTCAGAGTGCAGATGTAGCTTTAAGGACATCCATGTAGATAAAGAGGAGACACACTGTCCCCTCTTCCTTGCCTGAGAATTACCCCTGGTGGAGTGGGGGTTTAGAGGGTGGGGCAGTAGCAGGAAGGTGGTGCAGCAGAGGTGCTTGTTGAGTTCAATGAGACCTCTTCATTGAATGAGACTCAATGATATTGTCATAGCATGTGACGGCCAAATAGGACTAAAACTAATTTGACCTGTGACATGGCATCATCAAGTAGTTAATGACCAGTGGTTCTAAGCAGTATTGATAAACTCGCCAGGAGAGCAGTGAGACTATATTTAATCTATTTCTTGATTATTCAAAATCAGTTTCAGGGCTGTTCTCCAGAAACCTGAGACTGTGTTACATCTGCTGAATTTGGTCCAACTAACGCAGCTGGTGAAAATGTTGGTCAGTTTTTGGAGTCAGCAGTTTTCCATAGGCATGCCTTGTGCAACACACATGAACCGCACTGAGTGCCCAGTCAAAAGTCTGAACTGGCACACGCCTTGAAAATCAACAGTCTCCTGGACGGCGTGAACGGGCCATTTGTCCTGAGTTCTCAGTTGAGTTAACAAGTGCTGCAGAACAGCATTCCATGGGGGTTTCAAAGCAACCGATGTATACTGGCCACAGTCGAAAATACGTGCAAGAAGGTCAAAGAAGACATGTTACATGTACATTAAGAATCTTTTTATTCTCTGCCAATATGATGACTCAATTCAAAAATACATTTAAGAAGCGAAAGTGGTTCATAATACAGAACAGTCAGATAATTAGGGGAATCAAGTACTCAGCGCTTCTGTTTTTGTTCATATTCTTCCATCAGCTTTAAAAAACACAACTAAAGCATATACTATAATTTTAGTTAAAGTGTAAATGGAAAAATATTCTATAAACTGTAGATGCTAATGCTGTCCGAATAAAAACGAATAATATAGTGAAACGCTTATAGTGACATTTCTAAACGATGTTGCCGAAAGATTTGAGGAAACAATCACAGAGAAAGTGAAGGAATGTCATGGGCTGTGATATAAAATACAATAAAAAACCTTAAACCTCACCAACACTACAATTAGCATGTAACACTCTCTTTGCTAAAACAAATATGAATACAGGTGTGAATTTACTGTTTGCACATTATGCTCATATCTCACAAAAATTCAATTCAATTCAATTCAATTCAATTCAATTCAATTCAATTCAATTCAATTCAATTCAATTCAATTCAATTCAG
>JBBIGC010000036.1:9907846-9942857 GCA_037576955.1 Lepidarchus adonis
AATTGTTTATGAGTTCCATTGTTTGAGGTGTAGGCATCAGATGAACATGTGGTGATGGTCAGTGGAGGTCAGCTAGACCCAGATGGATGGGCCGGAGTCCACAACATGGTCTGGAAGCTTCGGTGATGGAGAAGCACCGCAGTCCCTAGTGGGCAGGTGGACCATGATGAGGGTCAGGCAGGCAGGACACATAGGTGGCAGCTCCCCTCAGTGATGAGTGATGGAAGAAAGTTTTGTGAAAGTTTGGTGTAGGTATAAAACTAAAGAATGATCCATTTCATTGTAATTTGGAAGTGTGACTGGTAAGATGTTAAAATATGGTGTCCCATAAGGTTCTGTTTTAGAACCCCTACTACATTATACATGAGTACCGTTATCTGAAGACACCTCAATACTGTTCACTGCTACGCAGATGACACAGTTGTGTATGTCAGCTAAACCAGAATCGTGTAAATGCAATAAAAGATTGGGACACCACATCTTTCTCCTGCTTAACTGTGGAAAACAGAAGTCTTTCATCTACAAACAATCATTAGCAGAAACAAACCCTGTTTTCCCCTCTTAAACTGAACCTGATTCTTCTGTATCAACTGGAAAACATTTCACTGACTCTATAGACTCTATAGGCCATTAAGTTCAGTTCACAAAGCCCTTCTTCATTGACTTTCATTACCTTAAGATTAGATCATTACAACACTCTGCTCTCCGCATGGTCCACAATAAACCTAAATAAACTATACTTAAAAATGTGCTTGGGTGTCCTTATTACAATGAGGAAAATTGTTTAGCCATGTGCTTATTAATTTTCCTGATAGATGAGGAGTACAGAAACTGGAAGTTCATGGATGTGGAAAGTTGGAGGTATGGTCTCGAAGCTGTTGCCCCGTCAACCACTTTTGCAACCCATACTCAGCCTTTATTTGCCATTAAACAAAAAGAGCGGAATATCAGGGGAACGTCATTTCACCAGCCAAGGAAGCGGAAAGATGCTTTTACACAACAACATACTCAAACATACAGCCAAGATATCTCACACTATTTACACAAAAGGTAAATGTGCTAGCATAGCGTCACATTCAAGTCAATCTCTTAACTTGAATTATGCAGAAAATTTATGGAGGAACTTGAATTTGTGAAACTTCGTTTATCAATAGAACTGAGACTAAAAATCTGTATCTTCTTACCGTAAACATTTAAGCATGAATTTTTAATTAGAAATGGTCTACAATAGCTTTGCAGCAAAGTACTAATGTGGAGTATGTAGTACTAATTTTGGAAGTTTTTTTTTAGAAACCTATAGACTTTATTCATTCTCATGAATACATACTATGTGCAAATTTGAAGCATCTAAATAGTAGTTTACTGTTAATGTTATTTTATGCTTTGTAATGTTTTTGTGTAATTTTTAGATGGTCTGTGAGAGCTGGTAGTGAATTCTGGGTTCAGCAAAAGGCTAAAACACAATACAATGTTTTTAGGCTCTTTAATATTGTGATTCATTGGAATTTCATAACTCAAATTTACATGAACTTATTGAAATCTCCCTCTTTGTTGATACTTAGTGGCATGTGCTGTATGAAGACTTTGCTAGTACTCAGGTGAGTAATATTATTAAGTGTTGGCTGTGCCTGATGCTTTACCGCTAATAGTTGGCTGCTGGAGGAAGGTGTATTCTTACAAACTATGGTTATTTCTTTATATAAAATTAGTCAGCCTTTAATATGAATGTAATAGTTTTGCTGTTTTGGACGGACTTTTCAACGTTTAATTTATTTTGAAACATATATATAACTAAACATTTCATTAATGTTATTATTTATTGTGCTTATTACATATAGTAGGACAAAATAGCAGATCCTTGTTTTCTGCATGTCTTAATTTTGTTTCGCCTTTTCTTTTCCAGGCAAATTGACAGAATCACGTTTTTAAAATGCAATTTTCAAAACATTCCACCAGGGGGCACTTATTCTCTATTCTCATTTTCACGCATGCCTATCATGTACATTCTGCCACCAGAAGGTGGCACTGCAGTCTTGTCCAGCATGCAAGCCACCATTTCACTTTACCCATCCATATGAAACTTGAAGTGATTGTAGCCCCAACATGACTGATAGAATAAGTGTTTTTCTCCAATGTTCGTTTCATCAATGTCAAAATCTGGATTTTCACTAGCCAATGTCTTTAAAGATTAAAATTTGACAAAAATTCACAGGCTGCATTACTACCATATTCTGTGGATGAACACCAAATTTAATTCAATTCTGTCCAGGAGTGATGCAACTGACATTTCAGTAATTATTAACAGTTATTTTCTGAAGGATCTAAATTCTCATAGTTACTGTATATATAAAAGGACTTGCGTTAGTATTTACAAATAAAAAGTAAACTGTACTTTGGTTACTGGTGTGTATACCTTTGTGTTACGCAGGGGGATTTGCAGTTTTATTGCTGTATTATTTATGTTTTATTCACAGTTAGTGTTGAAAAATAGTCATGTGTGTTGGTGGGTGAGATGGGGGGTTAAAAGTGCACTGTGCTAAGGCATCGTCAGTGTGGTCTTACCACATGTCTCCTCTCTAATGCATTTACTGCTGTGGTGTATGTTGAAGCATTAAAAAGAGCATTTCTATCTGGAGCAACGTTTCCTAAATGCTTTACTGTAATATGAGACGGTTGTGCATGTTGCTGCTGTTAATAAAACACAGTGCTGCTCAATAAAGCCTCTGCAGCATCATTATATGCAAGAGTTACAACATACTCAGAGGAACCGAACCCTGACGTAATTCGAGGATCCCCAGTACTATATTTTAACTCCATACAGGAGTGTGTCAGATGTGAACAGGAGGAGAAGTACAGAGTGGCCTGATGAAGAGCTTTGTGAGGTGGTGTCAGTCAATCAAACTGTTTCATGCCAGTAATAAGTTTGCCTCCTCACTCAAAAATCACAGTCTAGACCCACATAATATATCATATTATAGACCAATCTGTAATCTACGTTTCATATCCTAGATCTAAAACATGACCAAACCCATGATTAATTGTGATAAATGTTTATGAGTTTCATTGTTTGAGGTGTAGGCATCAGATGAACATGTGGTGATGGTCAGTGGAGGCCAACCAGACCAAGATGGAGGGCCGGAGTCTTGGAAGCTTTGATGATGGAAGTCCATAGATACAAGCAGCATTTAGGTAAACATTTTACGTGTCCTCTACAATTCTGGTCCTCATGTTACAGTGGATGAAAGTGTTGTTCAATTCAGAGCGTGCTCTTTTCTGACAGTTACATGCCCAACAAACCCGCAAAATATTGCATGAAAATATGGGCAGCCTGTGATCCCAAATCAAGCTAAAATGCTAAAAACAGTGGATCCAGGAGATAGAAAAGAATGAATAAGAAGCCAGGTTTGCCTATCAACAGAACAGTAATCCTACTGCTGGTTGTGAGACTAAAATAAAGTTGTATTTTTTAACCCAGGTTTTTGTCAGTATTTAAAATATGTGGGGTTATTTTGACCTGTAAAAAAAAAGGATGTTTTTTTTCCCAACATAATAGGAGGTTTAAAGCAGTAGAAGGCAATGATTAAGTAAAAGGTCAGGACTGAATATGTATAACATGAAAAATGTGACTTAATGCCATAATAATGGGAGTCTCTGGTATTGTTACAAATTATGTAAAATCAAATACTATCAAAGAACAAATCTACTGGATTGGTCTGTTGAACAGTTTTTTGGAACTTTCAGCACATGCTGAACTCAAGGGTTTCTCCCCTGATATACAGGCACATCTAAAAAAAAAAAAAGAATATTATAAAGTTCAATATTTCTTGACATTCCTTTTAGAAAGTGAAATTAATATATTATATACACATAGAGTAAAATGTAATTATGGCTTATAGATTATAAAACCAAAATTCAGTATCTCCCAAAAGTAGAATATCACACAAGATCATTAAAAAAAGGATATTTTAAACTGAAACGTCATGCTTCTGAAAAGTATGTTTATTCTTATGCACTCTTGGTTGGGACTCCTTTATCACAATATTATCATTTATTGAGCTGTACATATACACTATATGCACAGATCAGCCATAACATTACTCGTCTCATATTGTGTATATGTTGGCAAAACTCTAAATGATTGTGATCCACTGTGTTTTGACATCAGTCAGTTCAGTTCCATTTAGTTCAATTAAATTTAACCTCTATTTGTATAGTGCTTTTAATAAAGTCAATGTTACAAAGCAGCTTTATGGAAATATATAAAATCCTAATAAAGATACATTTCAATTTGTCTCTGAGTAATTCCATAGGTGATGAGGAAAAACTTGAGAAGGAAACCTTGAGAGGAACTATGGGTGATGTCAGATAATGTGATTTAAAATAAATCCATTAACAGTGTGCTATATGGTCATGAAGTGCAAATGTGTAGCCTGGAATTGCATTATCATTTAACATGAAGTCTGTTTGGCATCTGTTCACAGATGGAGATTTGAGTGCAAAAGTGAGAACTGCAGTCTTAAAGTTGTCATGACAATCTGTGTCCTAAGACACAGTAACAAATCTGTTAATTTCGTCCCAAAACTATCTTCAGTGTTTCTTTGGTTTTTCCATATGGTGCCCTCCTCAGCAGTGGTGAGTTGTTTCCAAGTGATGAGAACTCCAAGCAGAAGTACAGCATCAGGATGAATCAGGTCAGGTCCAGACAGAAGGAGGAGTCAGGTCAGGTCCAGACAGCAGGAGGAGTCAGGTCAGGTCCAGACAGCAGGAGGAGTCAGGTCAGGTCCAGACAGCAGGAGGAATCAGGATCACTGGTATCTCAGGAGCTCAATCTTTCAAACATTAACTATTAGTGCTACAGTAGCTCTCCTGTAGGACCAGACCAGACAGGGTATCCTTCGCTTCCCATGAGTCTAAAAAGGCCTTGGGCAACAATGACTCACTGCTTGTCCTTCCTAACTAACCTCTGAATACTGGACTCTGACTAATCTAGCCAGTGCCTTTCACTAACTCACTAAGATGCTTTCACTTCTCAGTTTTTCTACTTCCAAAATGTCCACTGACTTGTCACCTGCTGCAGAATATATGTATATACAGTTGTGCTCATAAGTGTACATACCCTGACACAATTTATGATTTCTCAACCATTTTCAGAGAATATATATGATAACACAGAAACATTTCTTTCACTCATGGTTAGTGTTTGGCTAATCAACTGTGATTACTCTTTGAAAATCATAATCACAACACAAACTACCCAAATGACTCTGATCAAAAGTTTAATTCCCCAGTTCTTAATACTGTGTATTGCCCCTGTTAACACCTTTAACATCAATGACAGCTTGAAGTATTTTGTAGTAGCTATGGATGAGGCTCTTTATCTTCTCAGACGGTAAAGCTGCTCATTCTTGCTGCACATTCGAGCCCTGGGGTAGTTTGGGCGAGTGGTGTGGCAATAGTCCCACCCTGCCAGGGTCGTTCCCAGCTCTGGGGAATGGAAAACCGACTCTCAGCGTGGGGAGCTAAGGCCGGAGAAGGAACTAAAGGGCTGATTAGATACTGAAGGGGGTAAAAATTAAAGAAAGAAAAGAGGGGAAAATGTCTGGAGTTGCAGGTAGGGGGCAACAACAAAGAAAAAGGCAAACTACAAAGAATTAGGAATATTCTGGAAACAGACGAGAGCTTCCTCTTACAAACAAAGGTCTAGACTGAGCAAGGGTGAACCTGAGGTTAAGACAGGTAGGTGATTGAACTGGCCAGCAGATCTTTAAGTGGGTAAGAGTCTCCCTCTGGTGGGGGAGTAGGGGAATAGCCCCAGGGCATTACATCTGCTGTAGCTTTCAGGGAAATATCCAGCACCTGATCAAAGTGACAAAATTGTAATGCAATCAGATATGATTACATTTCCAGTTCTAATAAAGACACTAGCTGCTGCTTTTTATTTAGGTTCCAGGACATTACAATATTCTAGTCTTGATAACCTATCTGTGCATCACACAGCTAGTGTAAAAGCTTCTAGTATGTACCTATATTTATTTATGAATATTACTATTTTGATGAAGATATAATTTCAGTAATGATGTAAACTGGGTTAAAGGACGTCCAGCTTCTCTGTAGTAACTATTGTTTGAACAGTATCTTTATCAGCTGTGAGAGGCAGCAGACATCTTGTGGTTAAACTGCTGTTTGAATAACTTTTCTAATGTTATTGTTAAAGAAAACTATGAAATCATCACTACTGCATGCTGCAGGTATTAATTTAGAGATTTTGCTAAACCATGATCTAGGATTATTTTTGTTGGACTCAGTAAGAGATTTGTGATTGTTGTACAATGGAACACGCTTTTTCTGTCTAATCTTTTTACATCTTAAAGTAACTTTTTTGTATTTTTTTCTGTTTTCTGTAAAACAAATTATATTAACTATGTATATTGTAAAGCTCTTTGAGCTGCATCCTGATATATGAAAAGTGCTCCATAAATAAAGCTTATTATTATTATTATTATTATTATTATTATTATTAACCATGCTATTTTATGTGGAACGAATGGTGTTCTCTAAGCTTTCAGTTATATTAAGCAATAGGAATCAGTCAGCTCTTTAGAAGCAGACGGAAAGCTGAGTGTGATGATGTTAGATCTGGGAGGCTTTCAATGAAACTAGAGCTGCTACTATTTGCCAATGCAGTCATGCAGGGGTGGTGAACCCTCCCCACCTTTATGGCAACAGTCTTTTAATTCTGTTAAGTTACTGACCTGTTGCCAGGCAACCTAATTAGTAGAATGCTTTTCTATCAGGTGTTTTCAGTATTACACAACTTTTACAGTGTTTTGCTGCCCTGTTCAAAGTACTTTGAAACACATTGCTGATATCAGTTTTAAAATTAGCATATTTTTAATAATACAATACATTTCTCAGATGAAAAAATGTGCCAATCGCATTCTGTTTTTATTTACATTGTACACAGCATTCCAACTGTCTGGAACCAAGGTTGTGCATATAAATATCTATGTTGCACAGGGATTCACAATGTTTTTCCAGTGGTTGTGTTAGTTTTAATTCTTACTGTAATTTTTTCTATTCTGTTAAAGTGGTAGTAGACAGATCTGAACAAAATCAAATCATATTTGTTTTATTAGCCAAAGAAATAATATATAGTTATGCTACATAATAGACACCATTCTACAATATTTGATGCCCTAACATTGACAATTACAGACTGTAGCCCATCTGTTGATGTTAATCTATTAGCAACTAAATGGCACCTCCACCAGAATCACCAAGCAGGTATTATGTGGATAGAGGATCAGTCTCAGCACTACAGTGACACACGTTAATGGCTATTGCACTTGCTGTGTACAGTCTTGTGCAAAGTTTGAGTGCCCCAGGCCAAATTACAAATAATAATAATAATTATAATAATAATACATTTTATTTGAAAAGGCGCCTTTCAGAACACTCAAGGTAAAAAAATAAAAGAACGATAATAAAAATGATATAATAATTAAAAATAATACTAAATTATAAGATTACTAAAGCCTACAGGTTAGAAAAAGCATATTAAATTTATACAGTGGAAATTAATCTGAGAGAGAAAGCACGTTTGAACAGAAGGGTTTTGAGTGTGTAAGTGAAGTGATTATTTCTGAACTTGGGTGGTAGTGAGCTCCAGAGCCAGGGAGCATCATGGCTGAAAGCTCTGCACCCCATAGTGGTGAGATGGCAGAAGGGACAGTTAAATGTCCCTTAGATGGGGGAGGATGATCTGAGGGTATGAGAGGGAGTGGCAACATGAAGGAGGTCAGATAGACGGAGGAGCAAGGCCCTGAATGGCCTTGAAGGTTAATAGAATTTTGTTGATTTTCTAAACGTAATTAAGTGAACATACGTTATAGGGAAATTTTCCTGCACATTTTAGTTTAAATTGGACTAAAGTAATCAGGATATGTAAATTGCATTATATGATATAACATTTTCTGTTTTGGGGACACTCTTAAGTTTTGCATACGTCTCATCACCCATTGCACACTTCATTAGACACACCAAACTTGTTGACCACAGAATGCTATGGTCTGCATTTTTTAGCTGATGCACCTATATGATTTCATTAAGTAAAGGATGCTAACAAATGATGCAGAGAAGGATGGATTAAATTTTACAAATGTAGAATGGTAAGTGGACTTAAAGAATTGACAATGGCCAGCGAGTTTCTGTAGAATTTAGTAGTGGAATTATCACACTAAGAAGAACTTTAATAAATTATATTAGTGATTATATACAAATATATAAGTACAGTAGTACACAGTATATCAAATGTAATGAGTACAAATAATATAAACAGTCTTCATATGCATTTTCATCAAATAAGTGCTATATATATATATGCAATAGCTAATATAAACCTGAACTCCTCAAACGAATTTAGCTGAGTATCTCAAACCACAATCAGATATGAGTTTCATAATTCAGCTTTTCCTAAACATTAAGCTACAATATTCTTGAAATAATTACAATGGAATATACATTATTGAAACTTTAGACTGTTCAGTAGACATTATTCAGGACAAATCTAAGCACTAAACTGTTTTTTTCTCTCTCCTAAAAGAAGAATCAAACTACTGCAGAACTATGTTGCTACAAAATGGTCCATAAACACTAGGTGGCTTCATTTACATAAGAGGAATGTATTTTACTCTTGCACATGGTCTGACTAATCTGAAATGGTTTTATTTTAAAGGAAATCTTTCAGTTGTTCATGTTTAGTATGCACTGGGATTTCCAATACAAGTATAAACGAGTGCATACCATACTGCTAAAAAGGGCTGAATATGGGAGTTACACCAAGCATTTCAAAATAAACATTTTAAATAAAGGTATTCCAAGGTTTTGAAAGGCTAGAGTAAACTACTTCAACAGGAACAGACAATAAGCTAATAAAAGATTTACAACAAACAGTAATCAGTAATATATATAATAAGAATTAATAGTGATTAGGAATATTATCATGATTGTGGTTTCAACTCAAGAAATAAAACATTTTGTTTGGGCAGAGATTCATACATTGTAGAATGTGTGTGTGTAACATATTATATTATATATATATGTGTGTGTATATATATATATATATATATATATATATATATGTGTGTGTATATATATATATATATATATATAATTGAGTTTTTATCTTTTTTTAAAGAGTAAAGCCTTTAGATCTGGTTATGAGAAAATACATTCAGCTGTGTCCACACTTTTGACTGGTAGCATAGTTGAAAAATTACATTTAAAAAAATGGTCAAATGCAGAATGGATTTAAACTAGTTGAGTGATATAGCATCACCCACACCCTGTAACGATTTACACTATTCTGAAGCAAAATCTTAAATGAGTGATCAGTATAAGTAAATTAATGTCTTCGTTTGATGCTGCCTTGGCATTTTCGTTAACCACAGTGTGTACTAACAAGAAGAAACGTTTCTATCACTGGCACATGTAATGAAATGTATTCTAAGAACCTTCTTTTTTACCAAAAGTTTTTTTTCTGAAGTGGCCTACCACTTATGAAAAGCAGATTTAAGAGTTTAACCTTGATTTTTACAAGGAAAAATGGTTTCTGATAAATAAAGAATAAGTCAATCCGTTTTATTCCTCCTCTGGACATCCCAGCAGTTCCGCTCTCATGGTGATGCGTCCATACCAGGACCATGGAATTATTCGGACAAACCGAGCGTAGATGGGAGGGTCTATCACATTCTTTCTGTGCGTTTCATTATCAAAATTACCTTGGAAGATCTGTCGGTTCAAAAGAGGAAATCAGGAATTAGGAACAGTTAACCAAATGTGCAGCACATTTCTATTACTCAGTCAATGGATTTAAATGTTTCCTCCCATGTACGACCCTGACAGTCAGGTTACATTTACATCCATGCAGGAACTCCTTCCCCCACCCAAGTGAACGAATGACCTCCTTCTGTGTATATGTACCAATGATGTGACCTTTAGTTAAGTAGCAGACATATAGTACAGCCTCCTTTAATAAAGCATTAGAGATTTCATTCATTAAATAGATCAGTTAAAAAGTAAAAAACAACACCCGAACTGTAGACTTTATTAATGTTGATGTATTTGAATGAATTTAAATAGTAAGATAGTTCATGTTGTAACACTTGCCATCTGTATTTAATGCATATACGTATTGTAGCATTTAATGATGATGAGGAACGTCCTGGACTCTTCTAGCAAACCCAGATGTACCACTTATAGTTCATGTTGTAGCACTGGCAGTCTGTATTTAATGACTACATGGAAAGTGGTGAATTTCTTTGTAGCATCATATCAGTGCTGCCATGTGCAAGCAAAATGCTTGATTGTTGCTGAGCTTGAAATTCGCTTTGGACAAAAGCATCAGTCAAATGAATACATGTAAATGTATGTAAATGTAAACAGTTACTGATGTGTTACACAACCCTGACCATTAATCCATGTCATTCTTTGTTCTATTTTATTAACACGCTTTATTTACTAACTACATAATGATCAGTCCGTCTATGAGCAATCATAGGAAAAACAGAAAATAGTTCACATTCTAAACATTTTAAATCCGGGTATTAAATTAAGCAAGTCTTACCATATCATTTAGTTGTTTTTCATCCTGATAAAAATGCCACTTTTCCCCATCATTGCTATATGCCAGTTTATAAGAACCCACGAACTGCACATGGCCAAAATCTTTTGCTCCTTGTGTGATAATTCCAGTGACTTTCGTGGGAAGTAACAGATCCACCTAGTGGTGATACAAATGAAACACAGAGAACACTTAAAATGATTGCTTAAAACCTACTGAATACACTCAAGGTTGAGGTTATGTTTTATTATTGTATAACACGAACACTTTCTCAATTTTTACTTAATATAGCTTGTCTTTCTTTCCCAGCTTTTATTTTTCAGGCAAAAAAGAGTCTGAAAAGTCTGAAAAAAGGTGCAAATATTCAAGTCTATGTAGCACTAATTTAGCTAATTTAAGATATAGAATTGGATCCTAAAAAGGCCATAATTTGCCATTTTCTTACATATATTTTACATATTATATTTTAGAATCTTTTGAGAGGTTCTATGGAGATGCACAAATATTTATCTCATAATTAAACAAGCAATTTAAAGGTTTAAGAGCCAAAAGCAGAAACAGTACCCAGTGAGAGTAAATACAGTAGCTTGAGACAGAATTTTCTAGTGGCAGAATAATTAAATATGCACAATTTGAAAAACAAATAATAAATAAGCAACATAAAAAATGACCAATTACAATAACAAATTACTGTGCAAAAAGGTTTTTGTATCTAAGGAGTATGGGTCTGGTTTATTACTGATTTAAAAGGGTGATGGCCTATGGGAGGAAACTGTTTCCCGTCCTGTCAGTAAAGGCGTGTATGTATCTAAACCATTGCTAGGTTGAAGGTGGTAGAAGTGGGTGGGGTGAGTGACTTTACAACACTGGTTACTTTGCAGATACAGAGAAATTCAAACTGAAAAACCAAACAACCCAAAAGTACTGTGTTCTTAAACAAATGTACTACTGACTTTGTGGAAATTCCCCTCAGGGTGTTATCTGCTAAACGCAGCTTGCATAAAAATGCCCTTCACAATATAAAATATAGCGCTCTTCAGTGCAGATACTATTCTCAGAGGACCAGAGAAAATTAAGGGCACAGAAGTTAGAGAAGGCTTTTTGTGAATTGCATTGTCTATTTTTGAAGATCGTGGTCAAGGGCATTACATCATCTCAAAGTTCAAATAGCTGTTCAACTTCTCTGACTAACTGATGCTGTACAAACCCCATTTCCACTGGAAAAAAATTTATTGTATTTCATATTTATAAACAAATTTGGAATTTGATGCCTGTCTGCCTGGACACAGGCAAAATAAGAGTTAAAAGTTATTTCTGAAAGGAGCATCCACCAAAGACTTCATATTTGCCAGCAAACTAGGTTCATGGCTCTTCATGTTTTGCCAAAAGCTATCAGGTACTATCAGGTATTTAAGGTCTTGCACCATCAACAGTACATAATATTGCGAAAGAGTGAGGGAATCTGGTGAAATCTCAGTCCAAACTGGGCAAGAATAAAAATCGCAGTTGAATTCCGAGCACAGAGAGTACAATATATCACTTGCCTGATATTATACCACCAAACCAACTCTGAATGGTATATATTGTGTGTTTTGACACTTTTAAAATAATAATCAGCATAAACTTCTTGTGTTCTTCTGTGGGATAGAACCAGACAGCGTCCATGACCCTGCTTATATGTGACTTTGGTTAGTGGCATGTGCAAGGTGGTCATAGTGGCTTTGTGGGTAGCAGGACCTCAGAAACCAGTGTCTGTTGTGGTATGTAGGTAAAAGGAGAAACTGGAGAAACTATGGTCACAACCTTTCAAGGTAGGAACAAGTGTTTCCAGGTAATGTAATTAAATGTAATATAATGTACAAACACAGTGTAATTTAATATTAAAAATATTATTAATATTGTCTGTGATGATAGACATTCAAAGACTCAAACCCATATGAATGTGTCTGTTTATGCTAGCTCAATAGCAGACAACATTGGTTTAATTAATGCCTTAAATGTTAGAACAGTTTAATTATTAAACATTTAATTTCACTCACATAAATAGGCCCTATACCATGAGAAATTATTTGTAGTCATTTGTGGGGTCACAAAAAATAAATTTACATACAACACCAGAAAAGAATGAAACAGTACAGTGGATGTGACAAAGATGTGATTACTGAAGGTAATTTTAATTTTATCTAATTTTATGAAGTGTCTCTCTCTTACCTGTAGCCACTGTGACTGGTCATTATGGGCAGATGTCCATGCATTGACTTTGCCCTGTTTGTCCAGTCTGGCTTTGCTAGGCTCCCAAGAGAACATGTCCATGCTAAGGGTGTGGAATACACTGGACGAGCTGATTTGATAATCTTGGATATGTCCAGTCTTCATGCCCATTGGTTCTGAGCATCCTGCAAAATGACAAAAGGTGAATTATTTGCAGTGTTTTCCAAGTACATTGGTAATGATTAAATAGTTATGCTACTAGAGGCTGAGAAGCTAGAATACCATAACTCCAAAGATTTAATTATTTCAATCTATAATTATACTTACATAGTTAATTACCTGCTGAGAATTGTAAAAAAATAAAATAAAAAACAGACCTGTGAGCTCACAACCAAGCAGTTCCACACGCAGAGTGCAGTGCTTTCTGCAGACTTGTGGGTGGATGCGAATATATTGTGCCTCGATTGGTGGGCTGAAGGAATTGGCAGAAGGAGAGTTGTTATCACGGTTTCCAGTGAAAACCTGGGGAAAGTACAATGCACACATTAAATTAAATCCTGGTGAGTCAGTATTGTTTTAGATCAAATAAGCAATAGCTGTTTTGTTGTGGAATGTTTACAGTAGTAAAAATAATAAATGACACATGGCTCAATTACTTGTCTTTGGAATATATGGAATATTCACTGATGAAATATGATCTACATTATTGTCTAAGGCAAAACAAATGCAATGATATAAAGAATAAAGTATATTAGACACACAGATACAGTTTCTTCATTTAAAATGTTCCTCGGGCCATCTCAGTTAATCTAGGACAAGTGCAGCAGTCAGGTGTACCATGTCCTCATCAGTGTCCTTGACTTTAAAAACAATCCAGGTTTTGCCATCATCACTGTAGGCCACTTTGTACATCTTCACATACTCTGGACTCCCAAAATGTTTGGCACCCTGTGTTATCAGTCCAGTCACTCTCATTCTTCTCTCAAGATTTATCTGATGGAAAAGAAAAGGATCAATGATCAGAGAGAAATCTAACTTTAATAGTCAAGTATCCATTTGTTACACTGGAATTCTGGAATTTCAAACCTTATTTCCAGTTAATTGGGGACAAGTTGGGATTTTCCAGAATGTAATAAAAACATATAAATCTGTAATATGTTTATTCACATGGACCTTTAATTGACAAAACCACAAAAAAGATTGTTAAACACACAAGTTTAAAATATAATAGCTACAACACACTCAAGAGAACGTTCAAGTAACACTGGTCTGGAATACCTCACATTAAGATATAGGTATGAAGGCCCTATGCAGAAAAGAGGTGGAAAACAGTAGTTACATCCCAACTGGTGGGATCCTGAGGAACTGTGCAGCTCCCAGAAGAAGGAACATACTAGGAAGTCTGGACCTTCCAGGAAAGCCACCTGTTGGCAAATCCCAACTTCTGGTGAAAGGGGTCCCCTAGCGTGGATGACATCTGATCCAGGGTGCTCACATTGGCCACACCACCTCCCCGGAAACAGAGCGCATCTCCTCTCGTTTTAGGAGTGCGTCTCCTTAACATGCTGCTTCTCTACCAGGGAGAGCCATGGATGTTGACACACTGAAACCCGAGAGTCCCATGAAGTCATCCCAAGTACTGTTTTCTAAAGGAACCTGTGACTGCCAACGGGAACAACTGCACTGATAAGGCTTCTGTGTCCAGTGGATTGGACACTGCAGATCCACTAGCAGATAGCAGAACAAACTTGGGGAGGGGTGCCTCCCTTTCAACCAGTGAGGGGAAACCAATACACCATCCATCGCTAGCTTGAGTGCTACACCTTATAGAACTACCATCAATATTCAAGGCCTGTAAATTCTTAGGTGTCAGACTACATTTTGAAACTAATCATAAGGAGTAGAAGTGTGTGAATGTCAAAACTAACATTCTGGTGCAAAACCAAAAGAAGACAAAAAAGAGATTATGTTCTCTTCCACTCTGTAAACATGATGCATGCTGCCTTCCCATTTTCCCTCTAAAATTGAGTTAAGCTGCAGCAGCACACCCAGAATGAGCAAGCAGTGCCACAGTGAAGGCAAAGTTGGTGTGAATGTAACACTTAAGTCATTATGTTTTCTCAGAACATGACTGTGAACACCGTTCTCTCTGTTGTGCTCCTGATAAAATTACAGTGTTGGAAAAAAAGTTGTGCTCAAAAGTTATGACATATTTTATATATTTTTAAACGTGGAGTGCGATTAAAAAACAAAAACTGCATAAAAATAAATAAGAATGTTCAAATGTTTAAATGTGACTGCATGTTCTCCTTCATAAGGGAGGAGATGCCGGTTTATAGACACAACACTTGAGAATATATTTATATATATACAGTTGGTTTGGAAAGTATTCAGACCCCCTTAAATTTTTCACTCCGTTATTTTGCAATAATAAATAAATCTGCAAAAAGGTCAACAATTCTGTGTTTTTCTGTCAATATGTGGTGCTGTGTGTACATTAATGAGGAAAAAATGAACTTGAATAATTTTAGCAAATGGCTGCAATATAACAGAGTGAAAAATTTATGGGGGTCTGAATGTCTAGACACTGTGATCATATCTAATTTAGAATCAGAAAAACTTTTAATCCATTTATTCACTTTAGCTGAATCTTAGTTTCTTTTAACTTTTATAACAGATTGCAATTGGCGCCATATTTGTAACTTTCCACAGAGAAAAAAAGTAATTTTTTAACAAAACCAGTAAAAACATTGAATGTTCTAAAAATATTAGTCTGACAAATTTGATCATCGTCTTACTAATGAAGCTACTTATTGTATACATACATAACACTTTGCATAAATACATAGCATAGCCCTACACTTGATTTAACAGTATACATACCTGCATGAATAATCAAGTATAATAATGTAATGCTGTCCTATATGAGAAAACAACATAGCTTGAATGAAAAAAAATTACGTTACTAACATTGTTTTGCTAAGAATGTCACTGAGCTCAGTTTCCCAATGATATAATTAAAAAGCTCCACTGTGAGAAGTATGATTTTGATTAGGTTTAGCAGACAGATTACCTGAAGCCATGGCCAACGATCATTCTCTGCAGCACTCCAGGCATTGACAAGGCCTTTTCTGTTGAGCCGAGCAAAGTAAGGATACCATTTCTGTAAACCGAAGAGAGCACGGTGTGTGGAGGAGCCTGTTATCTGCTGGTTAGAGATGATTCCACCTTCCAGTCCTAAAGGTCCAGAACACTCTGAGAAGATACAGGATAAGAGAGCCACTCAGTGTTGCCATAAATATAAGTTTTTCTATTAAGAAATTTGCCGGTTGCATTTTAATTGATTGTTTAGTACCACATATAAAGTGCTTCTTGGTATCAAGTGGGAAGACGTCATTTTTGCTCTCATTTGTCTCTTCCACTGGCACCATATCTGCCTCTGAAAAGCAGTCTTTATCTGACTTGCTCTCAAAATTGTTGAGCAGGCTTGAACCCTTGGTCTCATCAATAAATACTGTATCCTTGATTTCACTTATTGAGACACTATCTTCACTTTCAAATGCCAGAGTGTCGTCCCTCGTATCGTTGCCATCGTCAGTCCTTCCATCTGCAGAAATGGTATCTGCTCTCTTGTGTTGTGGAGAGAGTAAAAGCGGGGTGCTTGAGCCATCCCCCGGGGTTGATCCCACTGACTTTTCCAAAGGGGATTCAAATAAGTGTTTCAGGCTGTTCAGGCTGGCTCTCAGGGAGCTCCTGCTACCGTGCTTAGACAGCATCATTACAGCTTTATCAGAGCTTGAAACATTTATATAGACTCCTTGGCGAGAAAAAAACTAAATCTTAACAGAAAGAGCATGACACTAATTATCACCTAATTCTGTTATGGACATATCAACGCACACCTACCTACTTTTCCTCTCCTGAAGAGTCATCAAAAATGTTTCCCAGAAAAACATGTAATAGAGCTACAAGTCTCACAAGTCTCATATGAACACTTGCCCCTGCAGGCACTACAAAGAACTGCTTATCTGTGATTTGTCAGGGTGATAAAAACAAGGATCAAAAGATTAAATCCAGTTTTTATACATCTCAGTGCTGGAAAAAAAACCCTTGAATTCTGTGCCATCACTTATGTACAAAATCTTCAACAAATTCCAAATGCGATATAACTATGTGCACTAATTTCAAGTGCAATATCATCATTTGGTTGTGACTAATTATTTAGTCTTTTTATCTTTAATGTGTTTTGATCACACTAAAAACGTCTTTTTGGCATTCAGTTTCATTGTATATGTATGTACAGGGTCAATAGAGATATTCAATTATATTCAATTCCAGTTGATCATGTTTATATCATTGATTTACTTTGTGACATAATGAATGTGTTCATTTGCAGGATATATAAATGTGAGCAGTTATTTGTTTTTTTTATATGACAACAATGCCATAAGGGATGTATGATTCAGAAAAAAACCCCACAGTAGTGTTAGAACTTTGTAAAACTAGAAAGTTCTGCCACTTAATGTCATAAAGTAGCTTGATACATGAAATCTATTATCTATTAAAAACAACTAGATAATGAGGCAACACTTACTGTGCTGACAGTTCTTCCCAGTGTATTCTCCAGGGCATTCACAGGAATAGTTTGCTCTCAGGTCTGTGCAAATGCCTCCATTTTTGCAGGGTTTTTTCTCACATTCATTAATGTCTGAGGACATAAAAATTGGTGCATTTATAAAAATGTACAGTATAAAATAAGAGCAGAGACTGCACTTAAATACAGATCTACTGTAAATTACACTAAATAAACAATACCTATAAATCTATAAGTCATCCTTATTGAGAGCTTTACTCAGGGCCCTGTCCAGGCAGTCAAGCAAGCAAATTAATGTGAGAGACATTTGGATGGGGGGGAATGGGGGTGACAGCTGTCACTCTGAATCTGGGCTGTCACCCTATTTTAGTAATACCCTCAGCTCTGTTGAACTGAGGATTTTCATAGTCTTTAGTAAGTTATGAACCACAGCAATATTTTAAAGTGCTGGGTTTCAGATGTAATTTTGTACAAATAACAGTTCTTTAAAGGCCAACATTCAAAAATCATACAATGTGATTTCCTGGATTTTTTTTAACATTCTGTCTCACAGTTGAAGTGAACCTATGATGAACATTACAGATCTCTTTCATCTTTTTAAGTGGGACATCTTGCAGAATCTGTGGCTGCCAAATACTGTATAATGCTGCATCCGTATACCATCCGAGATGACACACCTTAAGCTGAAATCTGGTTGGTCATTTTTATCCTTGGTGCATAAAACGCCTTGCATGTTTTTTTAATGAAAATATTGAAACTCATTTGAAATGTGAACTCATCTGACGACAGACAGGGAAATGTTCCTTTTGATTTGACGAACAGTTTTCATGAGTTTTGACACAAACTGATAATCCACAACCTATCCCTGCTTGCAAAGCCTTTAATTGAGGCTACTATACCCAATCATAATACAGCGCCTGCTACTAACTAGCCTGCTTAATGTGGAGTCTTTCAAACTGGTGTTACTTAAATATTCTGTGAACTTTTTCAATCTTTTTTTTTTTTTTTTTTAATCTGTGCCAGCTTTTATGTGTTGCATTCAATACAATTAAGTTAATACATGAGAAATCACATAATACTATTGAAAACCTTTTCTTTGTACTTTTGTCTGTTTGGGAATTAACATATGACAGCTTTTAGCATTAAGTATCCCAACTTTTCTGGAAATGGGCTTTATAATTACTTCCAAATAGTAATGACAAATAAGTGCTTTTTAAGAATATCTTACTGTGTTGGCAATGGACCCCATTGAAGCCAGGCAGACACTTGCATAGATATCCAACCAAAGCATCACTGACTTCACACACTCCTCCATTATGGCAAGGGTTTGGATGGCATGACACTGTGAGATATGATAAAAGAAAAGCATAAAACACAACACTGTATCTTCCACATTTTCCCATTTGCAGAAACACACTGTTTTTGTTTTTTGAACCTTTCACACCAGTAAAAAAAAGCTTCTGTAATTTCTTATATTCTCGTGACATTCATTCAGCTCTACTATTACTGTTTACCATCAAAATATCACAAAGCCTAAGCTTTCATTGAAGTAAAAATACAAATTACAAAAGATTAATTACAAAAACACATCTTTTATATATAAATATTGACACCTCTACAAATTCTTATGAACAAAATATAAATAAGGCATGTTCCTATACATTTTCGTTCAGGGATTCTCAGACCATTTTGGTAATACTTTACTTGGACTCTACATTACATTTAGGACTAAACAGTGACAATGACAATTGTCCTGTCATAAATGTTACTGATAATTATCATTTATGTAGTTTATATCACATAATGGAAAGTTATGACATTAAATGTGACAGTATCTGTTACCACTGGTAATGGTAATACGACAATTTTACAGTATATTAATTTACAATCAGGTTTGTGACATTTAACATATTGTTACGGTATGGTTATGTCAATTTTATGAAACTTGGCTCAAGGTGGCCACCATATCTTTCATGTGACCACACATTAAAGCACTTGGAGTTTAATAAATGCTAGTGGAAGTTCTATGGTCAGATAAGACAAAAAAGTACTCAAGGTGGGTTTAGCATAAAAAGAGGGATGAATACATAAAGAACTTATTATTCTTTATTCTTTTATCTCATCAAACACTATCAAGAAAGATTCTCTGGTGTTAAATTGAAAATGGGAGGTTCCATAAAGAACTAAAATGCAGGGGTGCCAATAATTTGCTTTGTCCAAACGGCCAAGTTGTATTTTAAAAAAATTCAATTTGAAAAAAGGATTTAGTTCTCTTTGATTAAATTTGCTTTCATTAATGGTCAGACACCTCTCAAACCTTTATTGTGAGAAATCAAATGTCACAGCTTTTTTGGAATTGGGGTTGTACTACATGGAGTACAATGCACCTGTTCCAGCCCACGTAACATTTTTAATGAGTTAAATCAGTATATCAGCTGCAATTGCACCCAAGACCTTCTTGCTATCTATACAGTAAAATGAATGGCATCTAATTCACAGCACAATAAATTACTCACAGGATAAAGCCTCATCTGTGGATGTGCTGAAGCAGTCTGCATCAGTTTCACAAGGGATGGGTTCACATACATCTCCTTTAAATATAATAACAGTATAATAGTTTCACAGTTCATACCATATTAACAAAAATCTGTGATGTGTTAATTCATGTGTGTTTTTCTGACCATCTACTTTGTATTTTGTATTAATACAAATTTAGAATTTGATGGCTGCACAGAACAAATGTGGCCATCTTCCTTTTAAAAACACTTTTTCTTTTGGAACTGAGGAAACTAATTGTAGCAGTTTTGTAATAGAAATTGTGTCAGTTTTTGCTTAAGAGGACTTAAAGATTCAAAATTCAAAGGGTTTTTGTTATATGTACAGCAGAAAACATGTTTTCCTGCATCATTAAATTATTTCTTTGCTCTCCACAGAAAGCCAGCTGCCTAACAGCTTATTCCCTGTAGGATGAGTTTCAACATGGGATAGATCTGGACTGACAGTATGCCTGTCAATTACACTGCTCAAAAAAATAGGAACTTAAATAACACTTAAACAACACAATGTACTTCCAAGTCAATCACACTTCTGTGAAATCAAACGGTCCCCTTAGGAAGCAACACTGATTGAAAATCAATTCCACGTGCTGTTGTGCAAATGGAATAGACAGCAGGTGGAAATTACAGTATAGGCAATTAGCAAGACATCTCCAATAAAGTAATGGCTCTGCAGGTGGTGACCACATACCACTTCTCAGTTCCTATGCTTTCTGGCTGATGTTCCTCTTAATGCAAGACAATGCTAGGCCTTATGTGGCTGGAGTGTGCCAGGAGTTCCTGCAAGACGAAGGCATTGATGCTATGGACTGGCCTGCCCGTTCCCCAGACCTGAATCCAACTGAGCACACCTGGGACATCATGTCTCGCTCCATCCACCAACGCCACGTTGCACCATAGACTGTCCGGGAGTTGCCGGATGCTTTAGTCAGGAGACCATTCAAGTTGGATCAGCCTGTGGTGTGTTTTTACACTTTCATTTTGAGTGTGACTCCAAATCCAGACTACCATGGTTTGATAAATTTGATTTTCATTGACAATTTTTGTGTGATTTTGTTGTCAGTGCATTCAACTATGTAAAGAACAAAGTGTTTTTAATAAGAATATTTCATTCATTCAGATCTAGGAGGTCTTATTTTTGTGTTCCCTTTATTTACAGCCAGGCTGTTGTAGTCTGTGTAGAATGTGGACTAGTATTGTCTTGTTAAAATAAGCAGGGATGTCCTGGGAAGAGATCTCACCTTGATGGCAACATATGTCTCTCTAAAATCTCTCAGCACCTCCACATACAAATCTTATTCAAACTTTGTCCCAACTTTTGTTGCGTATGTTACAGCTATCAAGTTCTAAGTGTGTGTTTATTTACAAAATACAATTTCAATGGTCATGAAAACTGCCAAAAATCTTCTGTGTACTTTTGTCAATTAAATTACAATTAGCATGAATTAATATATCACAGATTTGATAAATATCCCAACTTCTCAGGAAATGAGGTTTGTATGACAGAATCATATACACCGACGAGCCACAACATTAAAAACACTTACAGGTGAAGTGAATAACATTGATTATCTTATTGTCTTGTTGCAATGGCGAGCAACCCTGAGGGTCTGAGTTACTTTGCAAAGTGGTCCAAATGAAGAATATGGCTGGTGGTTTATATGTTACAGTTAATTAGCGTATGTTTTGTCATACATTTTCTCTCAGTTTCACATAGTAAAGTGGAAAAAAAGACTTTCAGTATAATTAGACTTCACAGTGCCTTCATACCGGCGCTGCAATTAAGGCCATTTTGAATATAGATGCTAATTGGAAGCTAACGTTTCTGACATTCTCCAACTATAGATTAACAGCTGAGAACTGGAGATGCCTTCAGGACAGTCCGTGATGAGTCCAAAGCTGACAGAATCAGGTCTTCCTGACCAGCATACTAAACATGACCTACAAGCGGTCAGAAAATGAAAACTTAGAGAACATCAGAGAAAGCCAAGGATGTTTTTTACGAGCTGTACCACCTGACCCAATCACGGAAGTGGTGTAAGTAGTGTCTTGTTTGTCTTTATTAGTTTAATAGCGTGTGGAAGAGGAAACTAGAACAACTGCGTCAGCCCCCTGAGTAAATCACGCACTAAAACAACAATAGATTAATTTGTTCATGTTTAGATATTTTATATTCATATTTATCCAGTGGCCATTCGCCCCAAAATAAGGACACTTTCACACAAAAGTTGGGTCTAAAACTTGGCCTGGAAGAAGCTGCCAGGTTTGCTAAAGGATTGTGGTTGTGTATCCGCACTGTAACAGTTTCCACCAAATGAGCCACTTATGTATTTACTGATTTATAAATTTATGTATGTGTTAATTTGTTTATTTAACTCACCGGTGGTCGTATCTGGGACAGTGGCGACAATGCGGACGATCAGGAGCAGAAACAAAGGCACCATGTCGTAAACGTCTGTTTTTTATCAAAGGCGCAGTGCCCTCCTTTTTCTTTGTCGCTGACTCGCGGATTTTCCCCGCACGGTCTCCGTCGATGGCTCTGCGCGGACAGCAGGTCGCTCTGTGCAGGTTACAGTGCAGGTTCACTTGCTGCAGTGATGGAGAACTACGCCGTTAAGCTACACCACTTCGCATCATCCGCCGCACAAAGTCACGTAGTGGTCAGATGTTGCAAAGCCCTCTCTGTGGCGTAGGCTAGATGGGTGAACGAATTTCTGGCATAACTAGAATCCAGATGTGTGTTGCGATGGGTAACTAGCATCTGGTATGATTTCCTCATCGGTACATTTTAAGTTTGGCAATAAGTGAAACTCTGTTCACATCAACTGAAGCATTTGTTTCCAGTTTCAGAGGCACAACGCATTGTCCTGCTGCGCTGTTCTATTGGTTTACACCGCTGTCCAATCACCTTCAACAGCCGCTGCTTTTCCTGCACTTGGAGCAGAAGCCAAGAGACAGGCGCTGTATTTCTATTGGGTTTATCCTAAATCACTGTCTACTCAACTCATTTATCAGAAACAGCTAATGCATTGTGAAAATGCAGACATGAGATTGCACAGTAACACAAATGTATCTCACGTTGGAGAAACAATGTGTAGTGTAATGTGTAATGCCCTGACACAGCTGGAAATGATCTAATGAGGGTTAAACACTGGAAACTTGGCATTAAAACACAAATGAATGAGTAGAATCTGTAAGTAAGAATCTACAGCTATGAGAAACCATTGATGCTCTAATGCAGGGGCGCCCACACTTTTTTGGCTTGCAAGCTACTTTTAAAATGATCTACCAACAACTTATTCATTCATTTTTTTGCCCATTAGCTTATTCCGATGATGTCTTAAACTGAATGGAATCAGCCAGAGCTGAACATAGTCGAAACATAGTCCCTCTTTCTTAGCTTTTCGGAAGGTAGTCAGCGTTGAAATTTTTAATGAACAGTCTGTTTTTGTCAATTTTGGTTTCCTACTTGGTCCAGCTCACCGACCTTTTTTTTAGGAGAAATAAATTGGAAGCTGCTAACTAGGTGATTTGATAGCTGGAGTTTTAGCTTGTGCGATCGAGCAGGTGCGGTGACGCTTGTTACAAGACGAGATGTCAGACTGTCTGTACGTTATGTCAATCATCTGCCAAACGCCACAGTGGGGATAGATGATGGGCTGACACCCTTTTTATAATGACGTGATCTACCCACACTTCCTGTACTCTGTCTTCGTGGCTTTTAGTTCACTCGTTTTTATGTTGCGCTGTAGAGTTTATTTTGATAGGCAGGGCTCAGCAATCGACTCACATACCTTTGCCATCGACAGGTAGACTCTAATGGCACTGAGAACAATCAATTAAGACAAAGAAAAAACATTTTTCCCAAAGGAAATGACTCTTATGGCAATGAGACATGCACAACTCCCCATGCATGTCCATGATAATGGACTGAAACGTTTGATCTTGTCTTGCACAGACATTTTTTTATCAGTTTATTTTTCTATAAATATTCACATTGTCATTGAATTTGTGCTTTCAACCACAATTCCCAAACCTGTTTAGTGATGTCTTGGACATAAATCTAAATGCAGATGCCACTTTAGTCATTACTACTATTAAAACACTTCAAAGTTGAGCGATGTTTATAACTGAAGCTCCTCCCATCTGTATTCCATTAAAGCTCTCACTTGAGCTCTTGTCTCTTGATTGTTTTTTTTTCCATTGCTACCTGTCTATAACCTCTGGTCACACTCATGGTCCAAAACTGAATTAGGAATTTCAATTCATCACTAGTCATATGGAGAATGGCAGGCTGTTAGATATGGCCTACAAATACCTGCTTGAAAATGTCTCCATCTGGTGGTACTATTAGTTACTCTGCAGAGCTGATTAAAGCCACCAGTGTTTTTTGTTAGATTGTTGACAGTTGTCGGATTGTTTGAAGTCCATTTTGAATATAATATTAGATTAATAAATGGATGCATTAATGTTAAAAGTAACTAATGACCGACAAAGAGGCAGAATGATTTCTTAACTTGACTTCAGCCATGACATCTCAATCCAATCACATTGGCAATGCGTGTTAATCAAGCCCAACTCCCAAACACGCACCGTGCTTCCACCAATCACATTGGCGAAATGTGTCTCAAAGACCCAACCTCTCAAACACGCATCGTGCTTCCACCAATCACATTGGCGAAATGTGTCTCAAAGACCCAACCTCTCAAACACGCACCGTGCTTCCACCAATCACATTGGTGATGTGTGTTTAAAACGCCCACCTTCTAAACACATACCGTGTCCCCATCAACCACATTGACGATTTGTGTCTAAAAGACCCACCTCCTAAAAACGCACAGTTCTTCCACCAATCACATTGGCAATATGTGTCTCAAAGACCCACCTCCCAAACCACTACCGTGTCTCCACCAATCACATTGGCGAAATGTGTCTCAAAGCCCCACCTTCTAAACGCGCACCGTGCATCCACTAATCACATTGGCGATATGTGTCGTAAAGACCCACCTCCCAAAAACTCATTGTGTCGCCACCAATCACATTTGCGATTTATGTCTCAAACACCCACCTCCTAAACGCGCTTCGTGCTTCCACCAATCACGTTGGCGATATGTGTCTCAAAGACCCAGCTCCTAAACACGCCCACCTCCCCAAACAGACACCGTGTTTCCACCAATCACATCGACCATGTGTGTTTGAAACGCCCACGTCTCCAAACAGACACGTGTCTCCACCAATCACATCGACCATGTGTGTTTAAAACACCCACCTCCCCAAACAGACGCCATGTCCCCACCAATCACACATCGACCATGTGTGTTTAAAACGCCCACATCCCCAAACAGACGCATGTCCCCACCAATCACATTGACCATGTGAGTTTAAAACGCCCACCTCCCCAAACAGACACCATGTCCCCACCAATCACATTGACCATGTGAGTTTAAAACGCCCACCTCCCCAAACAGACACCATGTCTGAGAAAATTGTTTTTCTTAATGTGGGATTTCCCCCATATACATAGCAGAATTTATTAGAAAACTGAGAACACATTTTAACCAGGGGTGCTAATAATTGTGGAGGGTGCTGTACAGGGATGAAAAGGGGACCCTCATGAGGGAAAAGTGTGTTTGAAGTTAATTTCTCTTTTGTTTATTTATTGCTGACAATATTTAGCAAAAAAAAAACCAAAAAAACCCAACAACTCACAACTCACCGATTTGCCAAATACTGAAATATAAACTGTGCTAAAAGGTGTGACTGCTATCTGAATTTTATCTTGTGACACACACTTTTAGCATTTGGCCTTATGTTAACTTTTGGTTTCCATTGTACAGTTGTTATCATGGGAAGATAAGCAGGGAAGAGGCTTACAGTCCTGTCATGGCAGGTCGTTCATGGTTGGATATGGCTGATAATTGTGTCAGAAGTAAAAATCTTGTTTGCAGTTTAATACTGCATTTCCATTTATAACCTTTGTGTGCAGCTGGACTAGTGTTTAGTTTTTTAGCAAAATGTTCAGATAGCCCACCTGGAGATTACTTTATCTTTTTTTTCCTGCTTTTTAAAATTAAAATCCTAATCTAACATCCAACAACAAGTTCATGATGGGAGGCCCTTCCTATAGCAGGTAAAATGGGAGGTCATCTCATTAGTGTATGAAACTGAACAAATGATATATTAATTCACAATGGATATATTATTTCTGTTTTTTACTACATAATTAAAGACTAGAGGAAAGAACAGGTAAGCAGCTAAAAAAACTTTTTACATATTAGTTTGGTGATTTTGGTTTTGATCTGTCAGATTATTTGCTCTGTGACTTTGTCGAGGGCAGAGAATTCTGCTAAATGCTACATTGGATCCCAAACGATACATTCTACCAGAATATTGTGGGAAAAAGTGAAGACTGATCATCTTCTGATCAACAAAGCTATTAGATTTAAACAGCAGTTTTAAAAATGCAAACATTTAGGAACTGTAGATGCTGAAGAAAAGCAAAAGGCAAGAAAGGTAAAAAATTTAATTATCTTGCTGGAAAAGTTTTCAAATAAGATTGAAGAATGAATAAGTACATTTTGGGTTATTTTACTTGCTATGAAAACGTACAACTTAAACATTTTGTAAAATATTTGACACATATTACTTTGATATATATGCAAATTGACGCATTCATTTCTTTTGGCTTCATGTCTGGTGCTTGGACACTTTTTACCTTATACAGCCCTTGACAGGCACTGATGGAAAGAGACGTGATGAGATTGTCAATGTTATTCACTTCTGGACAGTGTATGCTATAGCCCTACACAAATCCAAATTTATAGAGTTGCTTTTGTCCACTGTCCTCCTGCTCATTTTATTTCCTGTTTCAGGTTATTGCTGTTCATCACTTACCCAGGAGATGTCAGCAGTGGATCTCTAGCAAATTTAGCTTGCGCGTTTGCAATAAAGAGATAAAAAGATAAAAACATTTTTATCACTGCCCCAACCACATAAGGAAATACATTTTTTGGTGTGATCTTCATAAATGCATCTATGTGTCATTCATTTAAATAAAAGCGTAATCACTCATAAGCATATATGTTTCTTTATTATAAATTATTATTCTTAATGCTGTGAGCAACATTTGAATGGCCTTTAAAACCCACTGTTTCAGTGATCACATGCCTCATGAGAAGTCATGGATCAGATATGGTTTGATATCATCTGTTCTGAGCAGTTATCATGTTATTGTCCAGCCTTAATTTGATTGTGCAGTTTAGAAAAAAATACAGTGAAATCTACGGTGGCACTCCAAACACTTTAAAATGTTCTCTCTATCTTTTTTCCCCATAAGTGGGACCTAAAACATCATCTGACTTTCAAACAAGTCCTAAAAGTAGATGAAGAAATCTTAGCTAAACAAATGTTGCAAAAAGGATTTTATATGGTCATGTATTTACTGAAAAAATAAAAAGAACAAGAACATATATACATGTGGCGTGTGGTGAGCAACAACTGCAACTAAAACTAAACTGCAATTCGACAATTCCTCCATAGAGAATAGCTTCAGCTCTTGGATGAACTGCTCACTGTTGGTCTTTCCACAACATTTCCACAAAATCAAATAGATTAAGGTCATGACTTTGATTTGTCTATTCTGGAACTTTTACTTTATTTTTGTATAATCATTTTTTGGTACAACAACTGTGTTTAAGATCTTTGTCTTACTACATGATACACTCGCTCTCGAGATTCACTTCATGGACACATGTCTTGACCTTTTCCGTAATAATTTTCTGGTATAGTTCAGAATTCATAATTACATCAGTAATAACCAACTGTCCAGACACAGATACAGCAAAAACAGGCCCAAACCAGAGCACTCTCACCACTGTGTTTCATCAGTGGGATAAGGTTCTTTTCTCTCTCCAAATATAATTCTCCTCATTCAAGCCAAAAGTTCTAGTTTTGCATGATCCGCCAACCAAAATGTTCTGGTTTGTTCATATGATCTTTAGCAAACTGTAGAGTTTTGAGGGGTGTTGGGTTAAGCTGACCCTCATGTTATTTGCCTTGAGTGAATACATTTGTTGTAGGAACAAGTCGAGTCCTTTTCAAGTCAAGACTGATGTGAGGCTATTGAGGCGAAACCCAAGTATAAATGCTTGTGCAACCTGACAATGAACAAACATCTGCTAATACACTCTTTGGGTGTGTGTTGACTTGAGTTCCTGAGATCTCATTCCTCAGAGAAGCTTCCTGGTGGAGCTGCTAAGGGTCCCAGAGGTTCTCGAGGAGAAATCCCCTGTGAGACAGGCCTTCAATTGCCTTCAGTTGTAAACTCTGACTATTACACACCTTACAGTTAAAGTTATCTTTGATGGTCACCCACTTCTGGTGTTGGGTAACAATAGTCTTGAATTTCTTACATTTGCACACAATCTGTCTGCTTGTTGAGTCCAAACTCTTTAAAAAACGATATTGTTCTGTAAACTTGTATTCAGAGCCTTCGTTTGTTTGAGCCAAACGTGTGATCAGGCTTTGCTGAATCTCTGTTATTTAATAAAACAGGCTTCACCACTCACACCTGATTATCATCCCATTGATTGAAAACACAATCTGATTTTACCTTCAAATTCTATGATAAGGTTTTCACTTTTCAGACTCAGATATGTTATATGGATTTTTTGTCAAATGATACATGATCAAATATAATATTTATATATAACTTTTAGGACTTATTTCAATATTCAATAATGTTTTAGGTCACATATAAACATATATAAATTTTTTAAAGGGTTCCCAAGCTTTCAAGCACCACTGTATAAGCTTTTATTTGAGTTTGTATAATTTTCCTAAGACGTATCAGATTACTTCATCTCATTCAGTTTGAATTTGAAGTCTAGTGCTAGCTTGACCAAAGAGCTGCAGAGCTTTTGAAGACTGATTTAATTGTCCTGTGACTACCTCTGTGAGACACAATGGAGATTACAAGCATCCATCAAATGCTCGGTTGGTCTCTTATCCCCTATATTCCTCCTTCATTTTTCTCTTTATGTTCACCTTTCAAATGGACCAAATAGTGCCCAGCAGGTTTGAGTAAAGAACCCTGAAAGACCTTCTGTTCAGTAAGTGGCCTAATACTGCGAGAACAGACTAACATCCGTTAAGAACAGTTCTTATTTAACCATGTCCCCCTGCTCCACGTTCATGACCCATGTTTCCATTAAGAACAAATGAATTTGTTTATTGCCACTGATTTCCATTTTAAAAGTGTATGATGTTTATGAACGTTTCTATACTTGAGTTTAAATAAACATACAGCTAAATTAAATGACTAAATGTACAGAGGTTTGTCAGTTCAGTTACAGTCTAGCCAGGATGTAAGGTTGTCTGTACTTCACTGTACTCTTTTCACAGTAATTATTATACCAAAATCCATGGACCTTTTCCACCTTTCTACCTTCTCCTCTCTGAGAAATTCCACAAACATCTAACTCTTAGTAAACATGTTTTCTTACATGCTTTCTCTTCTTTCTTGTTTGGGATCATGGTATCATGAATGATCCATTTTGTCCCAAATTACTCTGTATTTAATTGTTGTGTCCCTTTAATTATGCATCCCTGACTGAACCTTTAGATGCCCTAGAATGTTTGAGTTAATGTAGCTAAAGTTCGGTTTCACTCCTTAGTCAATTTCGCTTTTTCTCGAATACCTGACATACTTGCTTTTTAAAAATGTTAAAAAAGTTCTACACTAGTTTAGCCAAAATGACTAATTACAGAATATATATTAATTCTGAAATTTTGAAACAACTTCAGTCATTTTCTACAGCATTAAACCAAACCAGTGAATGAGAACTTGGCCCATAAAAGCTCACACATTTATTTCCATTCATGTTCATCATCAGTACAGTATTACTAACACAACATTGGTGTAGCAATATGCGAGTGGTGGTAATTGAATGAATAAAGTGAATTTGCATGGAACCTTACATTATATTATATTATTGCTTCATTTTCAGCAAAATCTAAACTTCAGTCTAAGTTCTTTAAAGCTTTATTGTAGACTTTCACAATATATTACAAACTTTTTAAAATCTGTTTTTTAAACCAAAGTCGAGGTGGTGGGAGGATTAAACATATTTTTCGAACCATTGTATTATAAACGAAATTGGTTATAAAAAGGGAACAATAAGAAACTGATAATGACCATCAGTTTTCATCTGTAACATTAAATTGTGCAGGTTTAGTTGCATATAAACCTGCATGTGCACGATAAGCTCGTTCTAATGAAGAAGATGTGATGCTAAGTGTAATCTATGACCAGATTCTACAAGGAGTTCTGACCATATTATCTCAGAAAACAAAGGCAATTAAAAGGAAATATGGTTCTGCATAAATGTATATGTAATGGCAAAATTGACCTTTCCTGCTAAAAGAGGAACAGAAAAAAACGCATTACATATCAGTTTATGATGGAGCGTGGCAGCAGTGTCTTCAAATTGCTTTTAAACGTTGACCTCTTGATCACCAGACTTCATATGTCACCCAGTAAGCAGTCCCTCCGAGTGTTTAACAACTCAGAGGTTTTGTGAGTTAATGGAGGATGGGCCTGTTTTCAATTATAGTCTTTGGACCCCCTGACACAAGCCATTTAACCCCTAACCTCCCTTAGGGCAGCCGGACAGCCCACTGCTGGGTCAAGTGCTCCAACCACCTTGTAATCTATCCTCTTTGAATGAGCAAACGACCTAGAGCAGCTGGCCACTCACTCCATAGACAGGCTAATCCACTGAAGTCACAACCAACAGACCCCCTACACACACTTGAAAGTCTTTATTTGAGGCTTTTCAAAGTGTGTGATGTCCCACTGACGTACACTCTATGTATGTATGCTGTAATGTTGAACAAATAGTGTGAGCACTAGTATGAGGACAAGAGAATCATAACAACCTCCATGGGTCGACCACGGTCACCTTTCTGTGTTTGCAAACTCCGGGTGCTCCGGTTTCCTCCCAATGTCTAGAGGCTGGTGGTTTAGGTTGACCGACGACTGTAAATTGTCCATAGGTGTGATTGTGTGTGAAGTGTAAGTGACTATTTGTCATTGGGAGCACACATATTCACACCAAATATTCAGGGTTTGTAATACTGATCTAACAGCTTTAATCTTTAATCTGAATCAATTCTAATAACCATGGTGATCACTGCCAATCATACAGGCCTACAAAGAGAAGACTATAGAAGTGTCTTACAAGTTCAAACTCTAAACAACGCAGAGCTGTTGGAACAGAATGGGCAATAAAAAACGCAAGGCACAATAAAAAGTAATGAAAATGAGTAATTGAACACATTGAGTTTAAGGAGTTGAGTCTAAAACTGTTATTGCAGCTCTCTCTTCAAGACGTAAACTATTCCACAGTAGTTGTAGCTAATAAAACCACAAAAAACACACTTGTGAGAGAATGGGACAGTAAGCAGTCATTTGTAACTGTGACCCCAGAGCAGGTAATGTCTGGAAAATGAACAGTAAAATTTAAAACTAAGTCAACTCGATGGGAAGCCAGTGTAGAGATGCTATGACAGATGAGCTGCTGTTTCTTTTCCCTGGGTCAGGTTCGTTTTGCTTAACTCATTGTATTTTAAATACATTTTAAACTGATCTCTCAATCTATATCATACAAATAATTTTGTATCTGTATTAACAATAATGCTTTATTTAATATCACATTTCTGAGCCAAACAGAGTTCTCATCTACTGCTGCATTGAGCTAAAGTCTTTTTAAACTATTGATATTACTGGATCATCTTGTCCCTGTGTATTTCTGTGCGTATCCTGCCCTTGGTCCCCAGAGCAAAGTAACTGATTGAATGGGCATCACTTGACCTGCATTATTTGTCTGTCCATATGGACATGGTAAAAACACATTGTTCAATGTTTGCTGAGGTCAGAGGGGCCTGGACTCCAGATTCCATTTGTGCTACACTGTATTAAAAAATAATTTGTTTTATCTTCTGTATTTTTGGACAGAATCTGACCTCAGAATTTGTTCTCAAAGTGTACGTGTCTCGGACAGCACAGCTGCCTCATGTAGGTTATGAATATCGTAGTTAAAGAAGGGCTCTGTTTTGATCAGATCTCAGGGTCAGTGGGGACTCTCTTGCTATCAGGGAGCTGACAAATCATTTTTTCCCACACACTGCAAAGCCTTTGTCCCAAGCCTCGAGCTCCCATTAACGTTTGGCCCTTTTCGACTGCAGCATTTAGGCACTGGCTGGCAGGGCGTCTCCCTGGTATGTTACGATAAGTCCCACGAATGGCTCCCTTGGAAACATGGATAATAAGGAGCGGCTGAGCTAACTGTGACAGCGTGGGGCAATTTTCCAGCCTGCTGAGTCTGTAAGGAGTTTTTTTGGAACACACCACTGGAGCCAGGAGCTCTGAATGGAGTGTTTGTAAGAAAGAGAGATGCATGAGCATTGGAGCCCCAAGGTGTAAAGGAAAAGGACTGTTTAACTATCTCCCCCCCCCCCCCCACCCAACTGTCTCTCTGACTCTCTCTCTCTCTCTCTCTCTCTCTCTCTCTCTCTAACTATTTATCCCTCTCACTCTCTCTGTCTCTTTCCCCCTGCCCCTGTCTTTCTGTTATTAATTTGATGCTCTACAATCCAAAATTTCAGTTTGTTTTTGGTATCATGCATCTAACCCTCATATATTTAGTATATTTAATCTATGTTTCTAATGTTTGAATATTGCATGCCTAAATTCTCAATATTGCTTACTCAAGTAAATACAATATAAATATAAAAAACTGATGGAAGTTTATGATGGAACTATTTTTAAACTCCAAAAATGCCAAACCACTTTAATGCTAATAACGCTCAGTCTGAAGATGCTAACGTAGGAGAGGAGCCTTAATTAAAGTGGACATTAAGGGAGGTCATGAGTGTATGTCTCTAATGTAATTGCTAAAAGATTCAACCCTGGAAATACAGAATAGCTGAATATATTTAGTCTATGTTTCTAATGTTTATATATTGCATGCCTAAATTCTCAATATTGCTTACTCAAGTAAATACTCTCTCACAAAACTGAATTAACATTCTAAGTCCTTTACTAAGGACTAAGCCCTCTTAAACTCACTCATAGTATAAAACCATTTCAAATGAATGGCTCATGGCATTGTTGGGCCCACAAACCTCAAAGAATTACCATTGAATGAACTGTTCATTTTGTTTCCTTTTTGTTTTTGTTTTTATTGTTTTTCAGAGTCGACCAGTGGAGGATTGATTCCTCTCAAGGTTTCTTCCTCCATCATAGTTGTTTTTTTTTACCTCAATCACCCTCAACTTGCTCGTTAGGGGCATAAAATTTATTTGACTTGACTAAAATCACATTATTATGTAACCAGACTACAATCTGCACTGCTCTTTCACAGTATAGTTAGAATCCCTGTTGGCTCAATTGTATAAGTTGATGATATTTAGTTTTCTTAGGAAGCAGTTATTTTATTATTGTGAAAACTACTGAGACAATAAGAAATATCTGACAAATAAGTGGTAAGACTTTGTCTCCAACAGAAACATGTGCTATGAAATTTGACTTCAGGTTTCCTGATGTAGAGGTAACATAAAAAGATAATGGCAAAGGTTCTGAAATTGAATTTTATTGTTGTAGTGAATGATTGAAATAAAAAAGTGCTTCCCAAACCTGTATAACGAATTGCCAATGGCAGGTTATTTTCAGAGATATGTATATTCCTGCCTATATGTATATTCCAGAAGATCCACTGTGGCTTGCTATACAGGATTAGATACTTTGTCCACTTGTAACCTAAAAGAAAACTGCCTCAAAGACCCCGTTTGAGCAATTCTATAGAACCAAGAGATTTTTGAGTGTGAAAAAAATGTTTAAAATGCATATAAATCTTTGTATATAGGTTATTTACCCTTTATGTAAAGGTGTCATTAAACATTTGCATTATAAAGGTGTTCTTTAAACTTTACATTTTCCTTACATTCTTATTTTATTTACAGAAATGTTTTGGGGCAAAACAGTGGTTCTTTTATGGCATTTATGGCACACACACTTTTTCTGGCACCTCCGGAATCAACCTGCACAGTAAACAGGTATGTGTATGTTCTCCTTAGTTCTGGTAACAGCATTTCAGTGGTAATTTGAAGACATCATATAAACATGGCGTCACAACACTACTGCAATGTCAGACGAGCCTTTGGGCTCAGTATAACAGAGGAAAACTGAAGCTTTAGCTCTTCAAATGTGATATTATACAGTTTACTCAAACTTTCCACTGCACAACATCATTGTAGGTGTGACTGAAATTCTAAAAAATACTCACTTTAATGGAAGAGCTTTAGAAAAGGTCAATGTTCACTTGCAGCTTCCAGAAAGAAAGAGTCACCAGCATTTTAAATGAATTCAAAGTTTAAATAGAGAGACTGTGCTGGAGCCAGGTGCCAACTGAGGTCAGCTTGCTTCTCAGGCCTTCCTTCTCTTAGCAATTAGGTCTGAAGAGCTGCCTCAAAAGCCATTGTACAGCAGCACTTAAAGTCACTCTGTGGAGGGGGTAAGGGTCCACCCTCTGCATACTAGCTGTTTCCTCTCACTGTTAAAGCCGGGACACTACGGTGGAGAAACTGGTCAGGACTGCTTCAGCATCACTAATAAGCCAAATTAAACTAAGCCAATAGAATGTAATGTTTGAATTGGTCTTAATCAGATGTTGCAGCAGCACTTTCTCTTTGACTCACTGTATTTTGAAAAGGGGATATGACTTATTGCTCAGATCCTTAAGCTCACCCATTTGTCCTGCTTCCAACAAATGTCAAGAACTGACTGTTCACTTGCTGCCTAATATATCCCACTTCTTGGCAGGTACCACAGTAACAAGTTAACAAGATAATAGACTCCATTCACTCCAGCTGCCTGTTGTTTTAATGTTCTGGCTTATTGGTGTGTGTGTGTGTGTGTGTGTGTGTGTGTGTGTGTGTGTGTGTGTGTGTGTGTGTGTGTGTGTGTGTGTG